>CM021107.1:237833328-238433328 GCA_007115665.2 Sequoiadendron giganteum | reverse complement strand
AAAATTAGTAAATGAAAGTTTTTCCTAAAATTCATTTTGTGGCTCGTGATACATATTATGTTGAAGTTTGATATGGGTATTTATTATAATTTGTATTACACACATGTGATTATTTAGCAATATTAAAATATAAATCTAAAATATCTCATGTATGGCCCATATAATTTGGCCTAAAATGATTGCACATGAATTTTTTAGTGTATGTATAATGAAGCTTAGATTGGTCACATAAAAATTAAAATCAAAAGATGTTTAATAGTTAAAATTTATTTCATTTCAAGATTATGAGATTTTATGTTTACAAATTATTTAATAAATATAAAATTAGGTGTATTTGCAAGTTACTTAATAAATATAAAAGTATGTGTATTCAAAAATTATTTAATTAATATAATAGTATGTTTAAAGCTTTAAAAAATTACATATTTAAAAACTAGACTTTCTCATCTATATTGGGTTTTAATTTCACCATAAAAATGAAAATAAATTCATTAACCATATTGTATATTTTCCACCTCATAGTGGACCCAACTTCTTAAGCTTATCTTGATTCATTGTTAGGGTTGGTGTGACAAATTTGGGGATTGAAATGTATGTGTTCTTAGTCAAGGCTTTCTACATGGTGACATGTTTGTCAAATCTCATCTACATTTTATGCGCCAAGACTTTAATGTATGGGATGAAATAAAAATTAGTTTTGAGTTAGATATAAAGGTATGGATAGCGCCCTTATTTGATAAGGTAAAAATAATAAGGGATATAAAAGGTAACTGAAAATTAGGTACACAGTCCATATTTGGTGAAAATAGGGAGGTGTCTAAAATACTAGTTTATGAAGAGGCGGTATCAAAAACATAATTTTGAGGATTAGAAATGAAATCAAGGGTGTTTATTAGTACCCTATGAATTTATTTATTAGGCTATTGGTTTATTAAGTGATTCCTAGGCCTTTTTCATACCTAAACTCATGTTTATTAAATAAAATATATATTAGAATACACTTTATAATCAGATTAAAATCACTCAAAGATACATCATAATAAATCCCAAAAGGATCCAAAGGAGAGTCTTCTTGGATATAAAAAATAGTACATCAACATGAGGCACACAAAATCCATGGGATCTACTAGAGCTGCCAAAAGGGAAAGAATGAGAATCATGAATAAAACATGCTTCAAGGAGTTGCAAGTAAAACTATCTATAAAAAAAATGTGACAACATTAAATGATGTATGACAATCATATCATGAATCAAACCATTGTTTGGCTCTATAAATCAGTGTATTATTAAGCACATGCACTGAAGTAGCATCATCCTGTATATGAGCATAACACATTTAACATTGCATCTTTATTTCTACTAAATATTTTACCATTAATATTTTGTATTAATGTAGACACCAAAAATCCACTTATGAGTTTCCTATAAAATTAATTAAATAGGTCACTATTTAACTAATTACCTTCATAGTTAACAATTATTTATTTGATAATTAATCATCAATTATTTCCTCCTCATCACTCTTAAATTTAGTTAGTTAAATTGATTTAATCAATTAATATTGGCTTTTGTCTCCTTCAAATAATCAATTAATTAATAATTATCTAAGTAATTCATTAGGGTAATTAATTCCCCCTTAAATTTTTTCTTCAATTTAATATCTACACCCTTGCTATTCGAAAAAATTCTCAATTTCTCTAACCAATCAATTCATATATACTTTCTTAATTATTTAATTAGGATATCTAATCCCTTAATATTTCTTCTAATTTTAAATTTTGCACTAGTCGATAAATTAATTTAACCTTTAAAATAAATAAAGATCAAAATTCTCACCCTCAATCTCTAACATATATCAAAAGAGACACATGTCTCCTCTCCACTTCCTTATGAGAACACTTTTTCTCATCTCATTCCATATCATATCTTGATAAATCTCCTTCATCACTCAAAATATCTTGAACCCTCTTGGGACACTTATCCAAAGGCTAATTTTTTTTTCTCATGCAATTAATCTTGTCCTTCAATGATAATCTTCTAATCTTATTAATTTATTCTCCCCTTATAAATTCTAGTTAAGAGAGGCTTTTCCTTTTAAGAATCCATGAATCAAATAACACATTTATGTTATCAAAATAAGTAACTTTCAAGAAAGAGCATTAATATATCACCGGTATTTTGCATCTTGGAGAACTCCAAAGCATCAATGGATATATCACCAATATTTTGCATCTTGGAGAACTCCAAAGTATCAATGGATATATAATGTTGTAGTTTATTTTCTATATTTTTGTCTTGTCTCCATTAGTGCTCTATCTATTTTTTTATCCCATTTGATTTTTTGGTTTCATTATTGCATCTAATATATTATTTGTATCTCAAATTAGGGTTCCACATCTCTAGAACATGTATGACCCTACCATATGAAACAACCTTTATTTCTAAATTTTTGGTGAGTTGTAGGTCATAGGTTTCAAGTTTCAATCTATGCTACCTTATTTTTCATTTAGTGTCACTAGCACCATTCATCACCACCACCCAAATGAATCACCAATGTCATTTTATGCCACCATCATACTATGCCAGCTCCACTTCCTAATTTGGCACCATTTCAAGCCATAAACCTACCTTTATTTTCATACTTCTAGTTTTTTTTGTGATATTTCTAATGCATTTTTTGTATGTTGTAGCCTAACCTCCTTTTTATAGAGTGACCATTTTTTCTTACAATTTTATTTCTAATCTTATTCACTATTTAGTTTGACATCAATGCTTAAACTATTTTGTGACATGATTCTTTATTCATGAGTGCTCCATAAAATATCACTTGCATGTTTAGGCTTTGTTTTGTCGTTTGCTATCATATTTTATCTTTCTATTTTTTGGTTCCTAGTTTTTATTTTCCATTAACACTTTACATTATCATTTTAACCATTTTCACTCTTGGGTTTGCAAGTTTATATCTATTTTTAAAATATTTTACTAACACCTATCTTCTTTTTATGGTTTTTTTGTTGACAAATTTATTAGCCAAATTGGAAAATCAACTTCTTGTCACCAGGACTCTAAAGTGGTACCTATAGCTAATTTTTTTTTGACTATTTTGTGGCTTTTTATTTTCAATATTTTTAATTTCTCCAAATTTTCCAATGTGTTTACATCAATTTCCCATCATTATCACTTTTTATTTTTTTACTTTTATCTTTTATTGGGTTCTACTAACTTTAGTCTTGTATTTTGTAGAATCTTATGAATCAACCCCTTAATGACCAAATTTGGTACATATATAATCTATCTTAGTGCTTACACAATTCAAAACATGCACTAATCATCATCTTTGTAGAAAAAAATGTCATGGTAAGTTTAGGTAGATCACAAATTTATTTTAATTCAATACCTTTATTTTGAAATAATCACTTGTGTTGTTAATCACCTCTATTAAATTAGTTAAACATCTATGAATTTTTAATTGTAATTCAACTATTTTATCTTATTTTTTAGGGCTAATAAATTTTCTATCTTGCTAGAAACTAACAAATTTGTGTAGAAATCATGCTAGATAAATACCTTTTCTAGTAAAATACTAACTTGTGGTTTTGTAGGATATGTTTACAAGACCATTCTTAGGCCTTTTTATTTTTGTGTGATTTGTCTATTATTTTTATTTCATCAAATTTCAATTTGGGTTCTAAAATTAACCACATATTTAAACTTAGTTTTAAAAGTTTACAAGTGTCTTTTAATCCTAAAGTAGCTCTTTTCTATTAATTCTTCTCATAGTGTAAAGCAATATTGGGGATAAAAAATAAGTAATCTTATTTTCATTTTAGGAGGCCTACCTAAGGATTTCATCACCCAAGGAGACAACCTCAACCATGATTTTTTATGGAGTATAGAAAGGGGGAATTGAAATTTGTACCCCAAAGGAGTCATCATCATGTTTGACACATCCATGTGTTGAATGCACAAGAAAACTGAGAGGGGGAGTGAATAATTTGTATCTCAAAATGTGAAAACCCTCATTAACATTCAGATCCATATTAATTTATTTAACCCTTAATTTTGTTATGATGAATTAGCATGAAAATCAAGTAACAAAAACTAAAACAACTTAACACTATACACAAGAGAACACCAAATTTATGTGTAAAACCCAAGAAGGGAAAAACCATGGTGAGGATTAGTTCACAATATAAGTAATATCAACACTGAATACAATAGGGCTCATTGTCGGAGGGCTCACTACCCAAAGAAGAAAGGCTCACTTTCAAAAGTATCACTGCCAGAATAGAAAAGAAGATAAAGAAGGAATTTGATATAGAGAAAATCATCTCAATGCAACAGATAATCCACCACAATGACTACAACACCTTCACAGTCTATTTGAAGAATTATAGCCACCTTTTGCTGACTACAACCAATAAACTAACACATGAAAGATCACACTATACTTCACAATTTTGCACTCTAACACACTACACTTCACATAATTCTCATCTCACACATCTATCTTAACATCCATCAATAATTAAACTCATACTTATACCGTCTTCAACCTTGAAGCCTTCTCCAAGGTCAACTATGCACCTCAAATGCTCAAATTTAAATTAGATCGGTGCCAAAACACTTCCGTGGAAGATATAAGTTAAAGTGGACCACATAAAACCTTAGTTGGGACCCAAATAAATAGAATCACACACACACATACTTCCTTAAATAATATTTATGCATCACATGTAGTGCAAACACCGGATTGGTTGTTACCCATGCAAACACCATTAAATTTTTGAGTACATGCTTCCTCAAACCCAAGGACAAATTTCAAGCCACACACCACTTTGCAACATGATCTATAATATTCCATGAACACCCTAAAATCTAAAAAAATCCTTCGCAACAAGTTCCACCTAAACAATGTACACACTCAGTACATCTAGCCAACTTTTCCATAAATTGTTACTTGAAAAATTGAATTTTGAAGCACCAAACCTCAAACCCTCTTGACTGATGTAAAATACCAACATCATCAACACACCTTCAAAATACAAGACCTAAAACATAATTGTGGAGAAACGTGGAGCAAAAAAATTTCTCCAAAACACCTCTGCAATACACAATTTCATATTGGTGAACACAACTTCTTCTATACAATGCTATATCACACCAACTCTTGAATATAAAACCTATAAAAATATTTGACCAACATATCTTAATCACATACGTAGATCTTAAACCTAGAATAAATGTGGAGAAAATCCAGAACAAAACTTTGTGATCCAAAACACCACTGCAACACACATTTTCCTCTTTCTATCAAATTTTCTCAAAAGCACTTGGAAACCAAGCACCAGAGACACATACTCATCATCTTCATCACTTCCTCATCCATAGATAGAATCTTATCAAAGCAACACTAGAGGTTGACACCAATAATTTATTAATGCCAATATTATGTAACTAATCAAAGCAAGAACTGCTCACACACTTGAAACTATCTCACTCAACTAAAGACATCAATGACAACATAGGCTTGTTGAAATCAATGGCTACACCAATTTCTCATACTTACAACACCATGTTCATCCACATCCTTTATTAAGGCTCAAGGGGAAGGTGTGAAATGAAAGAGTATTATATCTCAACCAGATTATTTTAGATAGGATTTGATTCACATACATAGGCCTTACCCTTGTAGTATATAGAGGATATCCTTAGATAAATTTTAATCCTAGATATTAAGAACATCGAACATCCTTTTTCATGATGCATTGATAAGTGGTTAGCCTTGAGAATGTAGTCACACCATAGTCCCATGCTTTCCTGGTAGAGCTAACTATAATAAATTCTTTTGGAATCCATAGTAAGGGGTGTAGAGATGGTTTATTATCTTAGTATCCCTAGCTACCTAGACTTTAGTAGATAGTGTATATATGAGCCCATAGGAATTGAAACACCTCACCTGAATACTTTAGGCTTGTTAATGTGCCTTTTTTGTTAGTTTTATGTGACACCCATTCTTGTTTTCAAACCTTAAATAAATTCAACCAAGAAAATCATTTAAAAATTTATATTTCTCCCTTATAAAATGTAAATTCATAGTAGTATACATAAAAAAAAATTGAAACCAATGTCTCCCATATAAATAAGTTCATTCAGGCCATCCTACCCATAGTCCACTTTTAAATTCATAGTCCATAGTCAATATCTATAACCAAATAAATTCCAATACCACTTAACCTTAGATCATACACATAACCCAATTAAATCCAATACCTTTATCCTAATCATCCTTCCAATTTAACCCAATTCCTCAAACCTTAGATTCAAAAAACTCAAATCAAACTTAATCCACCAAATCCTAGTCCATCCTCAAACCTTAGTGCATATTACCCATTCCTATAGCATTTTAAACCAAACCTTATCCCCTATCCAAATGAAACCTAATTCCATGAAAAATTTAGTCCATCAAGTCAAACCTTTGATTCCAAATGGCTTCCCCTTTGAATCTCATTCTATCAACCCCACATCCACAACTATTATCGAAACTACTCCCTAATACCAAAATATTAACCTTATAATCCAAATCAACCTTTTGAAGCCTTAGATCATCCTTAAACAATGAACCTACTCCAACTTAGTCTTCCTCGATAATCATCATATCCCAAACCTATCATCCCAAAGATCAATTCTTGAATGTATAAAATTTCACATTTGGATACCTAAATCAAATTAAATCCATAGTTAGGACCCTTAATCATTCTTAGGGATTAATATATTATCCGTGGGACCCTTGATCATCCTAGGGCTCAAATCCATATTTATAACTTTATAAATATTCATAGGTTCTAAAACATTAATCAAATCCAAAGCACCTTTAGGATCCAAAAGTGTGGATCATTCAATAGTCCAAGTTTAGAAAACCTATGAAAATAACCCATGTATCCAAATCATCCACTTACATCTTTGGAAGTAACCTTATCCATTCAAAATGATACATCCAAATCATCCCATAAATTATCCAAAAGGTTACCCAAGGCGATCATCCCCCTCATTAGTCACCCTTTTGGATTTACTATCCTTGTTGATTCCAACCATGCAAAACCATCAACATAAACCATTGAATCCAAAGGTCTTCCCATTTGAAACTCATTTCATCTAAAATTAAACCTAAGCCATTGTCATATAAAGTTTGATGTCAATCCCAATGTCTCATCTCATAAGAATAACCACTAAGTTGGCGATGCTTGAAGAGATCATCTTTTTTATCTAATACCTTGTATATCAATTTTGTTTCCCATGAAAACCATCCCAAAAACAACATATTCATAATGACAATGATAAGCCTAATCAACCTAAATACACCATAAATAAGGAATCCATACTTAGATAATTAATTTAATTAGGGTCCAAATTTCTACCTAATTATGACCTTTCAAACCTTCACAACATAACACATTCTAATCCTCTTAAAAATGGTCATGCCCTTGAGGAACATCCACTGTCTAAATATAAGACTATATATCTAACTCATGATCATACCAACCTCCACCTTGACCATAAGACTAGCTACCAAAATAATAAATCCCTTATTATCAAAGGTACAAGTTCCCATGACCAATCAAAACAACATAGGACATGATCTTCCCATCCAAATTAATCCTAAATCTTCCATCAAATATTCTAGACACTTCCACTATCCCAATATCCAACCATTAAACCTCACATATATCAACCTCGAACATGACCATCCATGGAATCAATGAAATACCTAAGGTTAACCTCAACTCCTTGGGAAATCCAAATCAAATCTAACATTTCATCTCCCCTAAAAACCATTACACACAATATAATTCCAATCAATATAACTACCCTCCTCCTCCACCCCCAATCATGTATTTTTACCTTGATTTTCGTGAAATTAAAGATATGAGCAAAGGAATCAAACATGGGACACACTATAAATCATACTCCTTTAAAGAACTATGTCCTTATCCTTTCAATTATTTCATCTCAAAAACTTCATTCTCTACTTCCATTGAAATTCCAAAGTATGATAAATATAAAGGGAAGGTAAACCCTAGGGAACTTGTCAAATAATCATTCATGGCTGCCCAAGAAGTGGCACATGAAGATATGCACTTACTTTTCCTATTCCCTTGTAGCTTAGGTGGAAAAATGTTAGATTAATTCCTAGCTGAAAAATATTTTTTCCCAACTTTAGAGATATCATAGAAAAAAATTCTAATTCTTCTTCTATAACATTGAACATGAATTGATATGACAAAAAATTGTAATGCAAAAAAAAAAAATTGGGGAGAGCTTTAGCTAGTCAATCTCCTTAGCTAATACTAGAAAACAAATTAGCACACATCTTTTTTACCAAAATTAATCTAGAATAAGACATCTGCCTACAAGTATAATATGCAACCATTTTTATTAAATAATTAAAAATGGAATTCACATTGAGAAGGCATTTATTGATAAAGGATTTATCAAACTCTATTCTAAGTACCAAAAATAAAATGATAAATCCAAAAAGACTATGATCACAATTTATACCTTGTACAAGAAGGTACATTAATTCAATATTTAATTTTATTATATTTTTTATAGTCCATAATTCTATACATTTATGTGTTTTTTTAATTATATATCATCTATCCTAATTTATTGATTTTTAATTTTTGTATAGGACATGTGTATACTATTGTTGCACTTGAGGGTAATGAAGAGGACATAACATATTGGTTGGCTCGATGTGTTGAGACAAAATTTAGTGCCTACCTATTCTTAGCATATGATGGTAGTGGGTAAATTGTATTTCATATATGCTTAGATTTTTTTGATTAAGAAAGAAGGGAAATGGCCTTTATCTCGTACAAAAAAGAGCTAGGCTAGAGAGCCACCATAGAACAAACACCTAGAACTCAAACACAACCATTAGAACACCGACTTAGAAAGAACCATAGACCACCCAAAAATACAAAATTTAAGCATAAATAATTATTACCCGCAACTAACATTTAACTAGTCCATAATAAAGTCATAAAAACAAACTAAACTACTAAAATAATTAATAGTAAAATTCATAGATAGCAAGGCTCATAGGCTAGTAACAAAGCAAAAAAATGCCAAGAACCATAAAAATAGAAACAAATAGAAGAGAAAGAACATTAGGAATCATTGATAAGATTCCAATTCTCCTAGAGTGCAACCATGGACTCCTTGGATAACTATCGTTGTTCCCACTATTCTCGTTCTTACTAGCTTCCTTCTTTCTAAGTGTCTAAATTTTCTTCCTTAGCAATTTCTTGATCTTACCCTAACCATACACCATTCCCATAATGGCCTTTTTCATCATGCCATCCATAAAAAAACAAAGGTTCTTAATAGTATCATCCATTTCTTTGAACTTCGTATTACCACTATTCCCTTCTAATTTCATTTCCACATCAACCATGTGAGCATTAAGGTCTATCACTTGAGAAATTAAGTCTTCAAGAAAATTTATAGACATTTGAGTGTCCTACACAATCATATTATTCTCTTCATGAACCCTAGATTTTTATTTTGGTCCTCATCCATCACAAACTCCTTCTCACCCCTATCTGCATTTAACCATCATACATACTAGGGTTGCCATCTTCCTCTTGAAGCTCATATTATTCCATAACTGACTCAATATCCTCATCATAATAAGACTCCTCACTATCCTAATAACCGTCTAGGATAAACTCTTCCTCAAATGTTAGATGATCATACTTTGGAATTTTTGTTCTATGTCCCGATTCATGCTTCCTCTATTCTTATTTAATTTTTTTTCTTGAATTAAATGACATGAAAGTGCACATGTGATTTAATTCCAATAACCTTGAAAGGGTATAAATTTATTTAAAATTGGAGGTGTTATTGGGATGTGTGCATGCGAGCTTGCCCGAGTGATGATTATTCTTCTTTGGTTCATGAACATATGTATTAATATAGATAATTTAATTAAATGATATCATGAAATTTATCATTTAAATGCAATGAAATTATGGATATTATGTGGTGCATCATGGGGTATTTATGCATTGCTTCAACTATTATATGCATGGAGTAGGTACGCTTGACATGTGCATCGAGTGGTTACAAGTACTAGGTATTTCACCACGTAGTTCTACAAGTCTGAGCATACCCTGACAGTGGTTATAAGGAGATGTCACATTGGCCCTTTTTTTATTGCCTTACCTATCTTACTCGATCTGAGTGCAAAAGTCTTTTTATTTTACCCATGTTGACCTAGATATTGTAACCCTTTTTGTGGATGTACTGTGAATGTGTGGTTGATATTTTGTTGAATTTCCCATTTTTGCAATTTAATTCAATTAAATAGTTTTTTGGATTTAATAGTGAAATTATAGGTTGGATGTTATTAGGAAAGAATTTAATTGATTTTCAGGACATGGGGGTTAATTGTGGGAGTCTCAAATGGATAAATAGAAAAATGAGTTATATTAATTCAATTTGATTTGAATCTTGTTTTTTCACAAAGTAATGTGAAATATTTCTTATATATAATCAAAATGTGATTTTAATATGGAATAAAAAATTGGACTGAATTTTAATGTCTTATTCTAACTTTGGTGAAATCAATAATTAAATTTAATTAATTAGAAAATAAGTATATTATTTTAATGGGAAAAGAAAAGGGGTTAAAAAGAAAAGGGGTTTCTAATTTTCTTTTTTTATGTTATGAAATTGGGAAAATTTGGAGAGGGAAAATCTTTGTTTTGAGCATTTTGAATTTTGTTGATTGGGAGAACAATTATTATTGGAATTTGATGAGGTAAGATCCATTGGAATAGGAATTGGGAAGGGATCAAGATTTCTCATTTTTGAGACTCCTTGTTTTGTGTACATGGAAAACTTCACATTTCAAATTTTGGAGGGCATTACATTTGATATCAGAGCCCATGTTACAATATTGAGATCTCTAGTTAGTTTTGTTGTCCGTGTGGTGTTGGTGTGCTTGATGTGTGTGTTCTGAAGTGCTTATTTTTTCAAGATGGTCATAGGAATTATTTCCTTGTATACCTTAGCAAGGCATTGTAGATGTATTGTGTTTATTGACACATGCCTTGTGAATGTGGAAGAAGGATTCCTTCTAGGCCTTGTCATACTCAACAATATTTGAGTGAAGACCTTGGTGGAGAGTCTCCTAAGGTTGAGAGTGACCTCTCTCTTGGGCCTTCTTGTTGTGTGTTGGCATGTTTGGGCTTTGGTGTGTTTTGGGTTGCAGGTAACATGTGTGAACTACCTAATGTGCCCCTGCTTGATTGCTCAAGTTGTGTGGGCTAGAGGGTCAATACACCTTGGATTGGTCAAGAAGTGTTGGTTGTGTGAAATTACCTTTTGTGCCTATCTCCTTGTTGAGCTTGATGGTTGAAATGACCTTATGAGGTCCTTCCTTGATAATTATGATTGTAGAAATTTAATTGAAAAGGGATAATTATGTTATATTTTATTGAGTGTTATGAACTCTCATGTGAATGATGCATTTGATTGTGAAAGAAATGGTATTTTCTTCATATACTTGATGTGGGAAAAGAGTGGTGAAGTAGTAATGATTTATTAAGTAATCTCATGATTGTGTGCCTTAAATGGGATAAAAAAAGTAAAGATATAACTATGATTGTATAATGAACTCTTTCCTTATGTGCCTTGGGGTGATTTGGAAATTCAATTCTTTTCTTGTTCATGGATACTTGAAGTGATTCCTAATAGTTTATGTTGCCTTGAAATTAATTGAATGCATATTTTATGTAAAATTGTCTTGCAGATATGAAATAAATACATGTTTGATTAGAACAAAGCTTTGGGTGGAAGATATTGGTTTACAAATTGTATTCCTACTCTAGGATGCATGTTTTAGCTTGTGTATGGTATTAAATAGTATTAAGAAAGTTTTAGAAATAAAAGGAAATAGTGAAATCTTTTGCATAGTAAGTGGACAATAATCGTTGTAAGTAAATGAATGTATTAGTAAACCTTGCATTATTAATACCCAAATCTAAGTTCTTTCATTGCATGGTATGCACCGAATGTAGAATGACATGTGCATTGCAGTAGCATTACATGTTGAACACACTGAAATGTTGAGAGGGGGCTAAATCAACATATACTAAAACTTAAACAATTCCATTTGTAAATTAAACATCAAATCACATTAATTGAAACAAGATTACAAATGAAAACATGCACCACACAAGGACACCAAGATTATGTGAAAAACTTAATGAGGGAAAAACCACGGTGATATTTAACTCACAATATATGAATCTCATTGCTTACAAAAATTATAATTTTATTTAAGGTTCACTACCTAAGTACTTGCAAGCTAAGTTGCATAAAATTAGGGAAAGATACATGGACCTAATAAAGAGGCTCACTATTTGATAGGAAGATACATGAAAATCACAATGAAAATATGAACATGAAATGCTATAAAAGAAGAATATAACATATGTTGATTTTGTAGTCCCTTTTTTTCATAATTAATCCATCATAGTAACTTCACACTTCATATTCAACATATTGTACACACTATACTCTGTCAATTCATAAATGATTTTATTCTTCTATAAATACCCTTTGTAACAACTTAAAAATCCAATTAGGTTGGCTGCAAACATAAACATTATGAAGTGAAATAATTTTTGGAACATAACACACAATATAACGGGGTCCCAAAGCATCACAACACATCCTTCAAGTCAAAATTAACTAATAAGGATCAACTGCAAATGAAGGAAACTAGACTATTGGCCCAAACAACATCAACACCACCAAGAATACCAACTATTAAGATTTATACCATCAAGGAGAAACCAAAAAAATTGTGTAGACAAAGATGTGATAAATTTAGGTAAACAACAACATCCTTAGAACCTTCTCTTGAGGAATTTGATCATTATATATAGGCATAAATGAAGAAACTGACTGAACATACAAGAACAAAGCATCCAAAATTGACTGTGACACATCAACACTTAGGATATTACATTGTAATTCACCAAAACATTTGAAACACATATGTATGAACACATACACATCTCTGGACATATCCCCAAGTCTGCACTACCATATTTATCACTCTAGAGGAATGTGAAGCAATATAGAGAACATCTGAGACACTTAACTTTGTTATCTTGTAATCCAAAGAACTATTACATCTAACTCTTGTTGCAGAAATGTTTATGAAATGAAATTCTAGGAATAAATAGATCAAGCAATGTAGAGGAATGTGAACCAAAACGCAGGGTCATAGACTTAGGTAAATATGTATTTTTTACCTTGGACAGCTTCTCTCATCAACACAAGTATGGATAAAGCCTAAAACTTTCAAGTATCATGCTTCCAGACATCTCAAAATTTTCTAGGTCTTCTGAACTAACTTTCCTTAAACATGCTAACCCTAAGTCTCTAACAGTGTCAAACCATCTATCTCAGATCTTCCACTATTTCATTAACTATATTAATCTATCTCTAAACATTTATCAACCTCTTCAACTTCTATACAAATATGACCTCAAGTTGACATCAATGACAATTTTTTTTTGCAATAATTCCCCCTTTATCATTGATGGAAACACATATTTATCTAAAAGTCTTCTCTCCTCATTTCTTGTCTCCTAACTAATAGGGAAATCATCATCACACTCTCCCCCTTTGACATCAAGGACAAAGGGTAAAAAAAATGTTCTACTTATAACAACCAAAAAACTATATAAACTCCCCCTTACTGTATGATTTATAAAAAAATACACTCTCCTGAGATGGAGATTCCACAAAAATTGATGGTACATATCCTCAAAAAAAAACAAAAAAGATACTTAAATCCTCTGTAAAAACTATACAAAGAAAAATTTGTCTTATCTACACTTTTGCAACTCCCCTAGAGGGTAGAATGTTCTTGTAAATTACCTAAGTAAGGTGTGTTAGAGTTGCATCCTAGTTTTCTTTTGTTGAGGTAAGAATATGATTCTAACATTCAAATTGCTTGCATAAATCCCTAGCCTCATCCACACTACTTGGAGTCTTCATTTTTTTATCAATCTTTTTTGTTTCAGCTAGCAACCCAGATAACAAGACAAGTCTAAAGTTGACTACTTCCCTTAGCTAACTAAATTGTTTCTTTATTTGTTCTCTTTGATCCTAAATCAATGAAAAATGCACATGGATATTTTATATTTGAGCTCTATTTGATCCATCCTTATCCTTTGATTGATCATATATCCGGTCATTTGTGTGATATGTGACTCAATGGAGTCAATCTAGTCATTGATGCTCTTGGTAGAATTTGATCATTTCAAACAAAATTGATATAAGGCAGTGACTTCATCTACACATTCCTTAAACATCTTCATATTCTCTTACAATTTTTTGTGTGCTTTGGCACACCAGTCAGATGCATTAACCATTATTTTGTCATTAATCATCCTCAAGGCCTCTTGTTCTACCTTTTTATCCATGTGAGAGGAATGATCTTTGAAAGAATCCATTAAAAGTTTCAACTTTTGTTTTGAAGTAAGGAAGAATCACTTTTTACCTTATTTAAACCATCCTAAATGATCTTTACTACATTATCAATTAATCCAGTCTTCTTTGAAAATATTCTTGCAAAATATCCTTTCAAAAGCATGCATAATATCACCAAGTTGTAACTTCTGAAGAGGATAAATATTTGACAAGTCAATTTTTCCCTCATGAGTAATAATTTTCAATAGTTGGGGTGCCACCATAGGTTGAAACTATATCTGCAAGGTCAATAGGTCCTTAAAGGAATTTGAAGATGAAGAATCCTAGCCTATATCCATAGAAGAATCTTGCTTCTCAACTATTTTCTTTGTTGCATTCTAAACTTTCTTAGGATTATCCTCTTTATTTTTCTTATCATTCTCCTTCTCCTTCTCCTCTTCTTTCTATTTTTCCTTTTTTATCTCCATACCAAATACTTCATGTTTATCATGCATACCCAATACATCTTCTCCTTGTTATCTGGAGGGTCCTTGTACTTCTTGCTGATCGAATATATCTTGCACATTTGTGTTATCTAGAGGAGGCATATTTTAAATTTATTGTTCATCCAGAGGAACTTGTAAATTTATTTCAATATCAGTGTCATGTATTTATATAATCCCATGAGCATCCACTTCACTTTGTATTTCATCAATGATTTTATTTTTAACATCTTTAGTTTCACTTTGAATATTCCTTTTGATGTCTTCATCCATGCTCAACAAAAGATCTATTCTTCTCTTGGTGTGGAGATCTTTAACTTGTCTTTATAATTTCTCTTTTTCTTCTTGAGAAACATGAATTTCAACCTTGTCAATTTCTTGTAGTTTCATCTCTTCATCAACCTTAATGGAATCTTCTCTTATTTGTCTTAAAGCCTCAACTAGGATACTTGGAGCTTTGTCAACAATGTCACTGAAGGGAATGTTTTGCTTTAATATATATTCAATAATAAAAAAGTTAATTGTTTTATTTTCTTCTAGAGGAACATCTGGATACAACTCCATTGTATCATTCAATAAACCATATTTAACAATTCCATTAAATATTGCACTAAAATCTAGAGGTTCATGTATAATAGGAGGAGTCTTCCCATTCTTCTCCTCAACAATATCCTTTCCTTTCTTTTTTTGAAAGGATATTTCTTCTCCTCCTTGTCTTGCTCTTTTCTCTCTTCTCTTCAATATGAAAAATTTATATTCTTCATCATCATCATCTAGATTCACATGATTAATATTTTCCTGATTTTTTTGTTTCTTAGGTATTGCCTTCTTCCTCTCTATTTGTATTGGTACCTCAGTAGTATCCCTCCTTCTGCTAGGAAGTGTTTGAGCAAGTCCAAAAGTTTTAGGAGAAATAGTAGTGGAAAAGACATGCCTACTTGACCTTCTAGGTTTTGGCAAAACGAGGATAACCAACTGAGAGGGGGGTGATTTAGTTGTTACCAAAATCAAACTTATACAAAATTAAGCAATCCTTATATCACAACTATGATAATTAATAGTGCAAGCATAAGAAAAACACATCAAAGACACATGAACACCGAGATTTTATACGTAGAAACCCTATTAGGGGAAAAACCATGGTGGGTGTTAGTCCACAAGATTATACCATGTTAGAAGTATAATGAAGAATAAAATGAGAATGCACTTGCATTCAAGCACACTGCTCAAAGGGAAGGATCACTACCTTACATACAGTAATCAGATTAAATCCATCTGGTGAATTTGAATTGAGAAAATAGCTTTTGCAAATCTTGATTACAATTCCATTTAGGCACACAAAAATTTATAAAACTCTTCCACACTCTGCTCTGAATGATCTGACCTTTATTCGCACTTGTACATCACTTGTACACTTGAGCAGTTCTCATATATGAGGAAAAAAATCTTGTATATATATCCACTACACGGATTTGCATCACTATTTAGCCGACCACAAATAAACAATAAATTACAATTGTCGGCCTTGATACATGAATAAATTTCAATGCGTACCAACACAGGTTGATCACAACATAGTGAGGACCCAAAAAAACATCTCCAAAAATAGAAAACAATAAAATATTAATCCTCATGGATCCACAACACGCTGAGACCACAATGTCGGCCAAGAAAATGAACACTCAGGCACATATCAGAAAAATATTTGATCATGAACACTCCAATCACTACAAATGTACAACAAGGATAGATTACGATCGAGACTCATCCATGAACGTCATAGGTACATGCACAAAACATGTGATTATGATAATTTCATCCCCTTTGACCAAGAACACCATCTACAAAAATTGAATAAATGTAGGCACACAGATCTTCATAACTTCCACAAAACTTCATGCGCACCTCTAAAACTTTCAAATAACATACTAGAAAGGTTAAAAAAAAACCATTTGAAGTGCACCTTCAGATCTTCAACACACATAACTTTCGAACATTCTAACCTTCTCAACTCCACTAGCTGCCTATACTATATTTTTAACAATTTTTTCAATCTCCTCAACATATACAACCTTAAGCAGATTAAAATTCTAATAGTGTTGACATAAATGACAACAATATATTACCAACACAAACAAAACATCCAACAATCTCCCCCTTTGGCATTTATGGAAACACATGATGTGAAAAATAATACTATCAACCCAACTAACTCTTCTTCAACAATCTCCCCATGAGATTGTGCACTTTTTTATTGTTTCCTTCATTGCTCTTTTTTCCCATTTTTTTCACATTTCTTCTCTCCCCCTTTGAAATAAATGGAAAAGGTACATATGTTCTTATTTCAATTTTGAAAACATCTGACTACTCACCCTAAGTAGCAGTCACCACAACATCAATCCAGAATATGATATAGCAATGAATTCATGGACTGATGCAAATACCTGCATCTTAGTTCAGATTAGGAGGTAAAATTACCCCTAAATTGCCTCTAAGATACTCAAAAGTATCCTTAGGCAACAAATTTTTAAATATATTTGAAATTTTATCTTTCATAGGTATGTACTCCAGTCTGAATTCTTTGTCACTTACTTTGTCTCTCAAGAAGTGATACTTGATGGATATATGCTTTGTCTTTGAATGTAATACTAGATTCTTAGAAATTTTAGTGGCACTTGAATTGTCACAAAATATAGCAATGGGTTCTTCATACTCAATTCTAACATCTCTCAACATTTGCTTCATCCATAATACTTGGGTACAATTGTTTGCAGCAACAATGTACTCTGCCTCAGTAGTAGATAATGAAACTAAGTTTTGGTTTTTGCTTAACCAAGATATCGGCTTCTTACCTAAGAGGAATGCACCACCATTGGTACTCTTCTTGTCATCTACATCTCCTTCCCAATCAGCATTAGTAAAATCACTTAGAGTAAGATCATCATTCTTGGGATACCAAATACCAAGATCAACTGTCCCTTTCAAATATCTAAATATTATTTTCACAACAGTCACACAGGACTCTTTAGGATCAACTTGAAATCTAGCAACCATGCACATAACATTCATTCTATCTGGCCTAGATTGAGTCAAGTAGAGTAGTCCACCAATCATTGACCTGTATCTTGTCTTATTTTCTTTGGGAGTATCATCTTTTTGTGTAGGTTTTCATTCGGTCACCATAAGTGTACCAGTTAGTTTTGAATCTTCCATGCCAAAATAATTCAAGAATTCTTTGACATACTTAGAAGTTTTGAATTTTTCTCTTACCTTTTGTTCTTGTGATCTTTCTTGTGCACTTTTGCTTGCTTCTACTTCTTGATTTCCTTGAGTCACTAGAACAATCTGAAGTTGATTTTGTGTCTGAGCATCATTGTCAGCATCATCATGTTGAACATTTGAATCATAATCACTGACTTTGGATGATTTACCAATATCTTCATCAACCCTAACATTTGCACTTTCAACCACTTTCTTCAACCTTTTATTAAAGCACTGGTAAGATTTTATTTTAGTAGAGTATCCTAGGAATATTCCTTCATCACTTCTAGCATAATCATCTCTCTTGATGTAGCATTTGCTTCCAAATTTTTTGAAGTATTTGACAATAGGCTTATAACCAAACCATAGCTCAAAGGGTGTCTTACCAAAATTACTGTTAGCATTAACCTTGTTAATAGTATACACAACAATACTTACAACTTCTCTCCAGTAGAAATGAGGAACATTTGGAGGAACATTTTCTTCCAGCATCATGGTTCTAGCAGTGTCTAGAATGGTTTTGTTCTTTCTTTCAACAAATCCATTCTATTGAGGGGTCTAGGGAGTAGATAGTTGTCTTTGAATTCCATGATCTTCACAAAAATAATTGAATTACTGTGAATTAAATTCACCACATTTTTTTGACCTTAGACATTTGATCTTTTGACCTATCTCATTCTTTGCCATAGCTTTAAAACTTTTGAACTTTTCTAATGCTTCATGCTTTTCTCTCAAGAAAGCGACCCATATCATTCTAGAATAATCATCAGTGAGTAACATAAAGTACCTTTCACCTTGTAGGCTTTTGATTTTGGAAGGACCACATAGATCACTATGTATCAAATCTAGTACTCCATTAGAGTTGTATTGTTTTCTCCAGAAGGAATTTCTTATTTTCTTTCCCATCTGACAGTCCTTGCACATAGTGTTAGTAGGCTTCACTAACTTAGGTAAATCTCTGACTGCTTGAGTAGAGCTTATCTTGAAAATTTTATCAAATTTCACATGACATAACCTCCTATGCCATTACTAGCTTACATCAATCTGAGCAATCAAACAACTTTGACTAGCAGTATTTAAATGAAAGATATTACCTTTTGTCTTTGTTCCTAAAGCAATTATATTTCTTGAACTTCCCATTATTCCGCACTTACCATTCTTGAACTGCAAATTGTAGCCTTTTTCTACCATTTGTCCAACACTCAACAAGTTATGCTTTAGGCCTTCTACAAGAACATCATCATTATTATGCTTACCACCAAAAGAAATAGTGCCTCTGCCACGAATCACACTAGAAGTGTTGTCACTGAACCTCACTACACCACCATCATAGTTTTCGAAGCTTACAAATTTTCCTTTGTCACCAGTCATATGATGTGAGCATGCGCTATCAATTACCTACTCATCTTTCTCTTCAACTTTGGCTGCAAGAGTTTTCTCAACATTTACATTACTAGCAGATTCAATGGAAACCTGACCATTTTATTTGATAGCAATAAATACCCATTCATCTTCATTTCTAGTTTCTTTATCAGATTCTTCATCAATTGCACCTTCTTCAGCATAATAGCACTTTCTTTTAAATCTAGTATTCTCAGGCTTATATTTTGAAACTCTTTCAGGACATCTAGTATAAAAATGACCTATCTTAATGCAAGAAAAGCATTTAATAGGTAACTATCCTTTGTACTTACTATGACCTCTTGATTCTCTTTTCACAATCAATGCTTTCAGTTATTCCAATTCCCTTTCTTCATCTTCAATCCACTTCATCTCATATTCATATCTGAATGTTCTCTAGGAACTCTCTCTTGAATAATATCTCTTTTTCCCGGATACATTGGCCTTGAAAGCAGATTCAGTCTTAGGAGTAGACTCACCAAATTCACTTAATTCAAATGCATCAAGTTTTCCAATCAAAATGTCTTTTGTAATATTTGTCATTGTTCTAAGTTCATCAATAGCATGAGCTTTTGTTTTGTAGGAAGGGGGCATAGATCTAAGTATCTTAGCCACAATCTCATCATCATTCATAGTTCCACTAGCACATCTGATGTCCATAACCAATTCATTTATCTTATGAGAGAAGTAAAATATGTTCTCATCTTCACTCATCTTCAAGCTCTCCCATTTTCCTTTTAGAATTTGTAGCTTAACACTTTTCACTAGTACGTCTCCTTCATACAATGTTTCCAAATTTTTCCAAATCTAGTATGCAGTCTTCAATCCCATCGCATTTGTCATTTCTAAATCTGTCAAAGCACTCATCAATGTTTCTACTAACCTGGTATTAATTTTTTCTTGCTTTATCTCATCTTTAGAGGAGGGAGCATTTTGAGGAATATTATATGCAATTTGTGTCATCTTCTAGAAAGGTTCACCAATGCACCTCAAATGACATTCCATCCCGACTTTCCATAGAGAGTAGTTCTTACCATCGAATCTAGGAATATACTTCTTAAATGATGCCATCTTGGATCATCTCAAGTTGTTAAGCTTATTTCAAAGGAACTAGCTCTAATAAGAATTTTTGGCAAAACAAAGATAAACAACTGAGAGGGGGGGGGAGGGTGAATCAGTTGTTACCAAAATCAAACTTATACAACATTAACCAATCCTTATATCAAAAATCTAATAATTGACATTGCAAGCATAAGAACAACACATCAGAGACACATGAGTACCAAGATTTTATACATGGAAACCCTATTAAGGGAAAAACCATGGTGGATGTTAGTCCACAAGATTATACCTTGTTAGAAGTATAATGAAGAATAAAAAGAGAATGCACTTGCATTCAGACACATCGCCTAGAGAACACTACTCAAAGGGAAGGCTCATTGCATTACATACAATAATTAGATTAAATCCATCTAATGAATTTGAACTGAGAAAATAGCTTCTGCAAGATCCTGATTACAGTTCCATTTAGACACACAAAACTTCTTCAAACTCTTCCACAATCTATTATGAATGATCTGAACTTTATTCACACTTGTACATCACTTGTACACTTGAGCACTTCTCATAAATGAGGAAAACAATCTTGTATATACATCCGCTATACGGATTTGCATCCACTATTCAGTTGGCCATAGATAAAGAATAAATTACAACTGTCGGCCTTGATACATGAATAAATTTCAATGTGTACCAACACAAGTCAGTCACAACATAGTGAGGAATCAAACAAACATCTCCCAACATACTAACACCACATTTTCAGCAAGGAACATGAACACTCGGGCACATATCAGAAAAATATTTCATCACGAACACTCCAATCACTTTAGATGTACAACAAGGATAGAGTACAATCTATAATCAACCATGAATGTCATATGTTCATTCCCAACACATGCAATTACCATAATTTCATCTGCTTTGACCAAGAACACCATCTATAGAAATTGAATAATTGTAGGCACACACATCTTCATAACTTCCAAAAAACTTCATGCACACCTTTGAAACTTTTAGGAAACATACTAGAAAGGTTCAACAACAAACCCTTTGAAGCACATCTTGAGATCTTCAACACATAGAGCTTTCCAACATTCTGACCTTCTCAACTCCACTGGCTACCTGTACTATATTTTTTTATAGTTTTCTCAATCTCCTCGACATATACAACCATTAGCAGATTAAAATTCTAACAGTGTTGACATCAATGACAATAATATATCTACAAAACAACCACAACATCCAACACTAGGAGTATAAGTTATGAAAAGAGTGGTTTGTGATTTTTCCACAGGGCCCTCAAGAGTGGAAAATACCTTTCCCAACTTTGACATCATCTTCCTTACATTCATCATCATCTCCACCTTTTATTCTACCTTATTGATTATCTTGTTAGTTATATCACCATACATGCCAAACCTCTCAACAATCAGATCCCTAGGTTTGCTAAGAAAATGGTTAGAATATGCAATTCGGTCAGGTCCAAAGACATCATAAGGAAAATTTGTTATCCATGAAGTTATTGGTTCAACTACCTCCATATAACAATTTTTTTTATCCACCATAAAAGTGATATCATCCTTGCATCCCTCTACAACTTGTGAGGGCATCCTATCCCTCTTTTAAATTTCATTTTGGAATGTTTTAAAGAATCCACAAAACATTGTGTCACATTGTTTGTGTAACTCAGATTTTTCGGAATTGTGGATGGATGCTAACTGCTACACGAGATTAAACATCAATTCTAATCTAAATAAAACAACAAAGAATGATAAGTAAGCATGATTAATCTAAACTAATAAAACTAGAATGATCTCACCGAATATACAAATACTTCCTCAATTTATCTCAATTGCCCTTCTCCATTTTGTTGTCTTGTTATTCTTGCCCTCAGATATTTGTGTGTTTGAATGCAAGCATAACTTTGTCGAGTATCTTAGCAAAATATTGAAGATTGTTTCTTCTCAAAAGTGTATAATGATTTCGGGAGAGAGGAATAATGATTAGGATAGGCCATTTTATAGATTGTGTGTTTTCGAACGATCGACTCAGATTGAAAGAGAGATCGACGAACGAGATTGACGAATGCCATGCGATGAGTTATGTGACAGATAGAACGTGAGTTAGAACATGAGTTCAACTACAGGATAAAGACTAATTTTAGAATATGAGTTCCAATCTTCATTTTCAAGAATAAAAGAAATAGACTTTGTATGCAAAAGACAAAGTTAGAAGTTGAAGAATAATGCATTCGAATGCAAACTTGAGTTAATTAATTAAATAAAGATATTTAATTAATAAATGCATACATGCATATGAGTTAAAACTAGTTAATCGACTAGTTATGACAGAGAGTCTTCTCGCAGAGATAAATTGGTGTTGAATTCAGAGATAACTGGAGAACTAAAAATAGATCTCGAGTCAGAAGGTGAGTGGATGATTAGATAATTGGATGATAGAGGAATGTGACATAAATGATTTAAATGTGAATTAAATATTAATTTAATTCAACATTCGAGAATTGAAGATTTTAATTAAATAATAAAGATAATTTATTTAATTGACTTTTGAAGAGGATTAAATGAATAATTAAATAATAAATATTTAATTATAGATAAAGGAGGTTAAATAAATAATTAAATATTAAATATTTAATTATAGTTGAAAATTATGATAAAGGGGTAATTAAATAATAAATTATTTAATTGATAGAGGATTTAATAAGTTAGCGACATAATTAAATAAATATGATTTATTTAATTAATCAAGTTGAATAAAGATTAATAATGAATTAATTAAAAAGGGGTATTTAATTAATAGAGGAAATATGTGTTAGAAAGGGTAATTAAATAATTGACATTATTTAATCATGACCATGGACTATAGAAAATTATGTCGAATGTGTACTCACAGGCTTAGACCAATTTTCGGTATCTATAGTTTTCCCCTCTTTGATTCAATGTTGGTATGATGTTGTGTCAAAGGAAATATGCCCCGATCGTTCCCTAGCATGAAACAAGGTAAGGTATGCCCCCATGGGAAAATTGACAATTTTTGAAAAGTTTCAAAAAAAAATCAAGAAATATTCTCGATAAGTCTAGATGATAGTCAGAAATGCTATGGAGTCGACAGACTTGAATTTGGAGTTAATACGGATGAATACGAGTCATTGGAAGTTGAAAGATTATGTGGCCAATAGATTAGGGCTAAGAAAATGCCATTTGAAATCCTCCTATAAATAGAAATTAGGGCTAAAATGAATTCATTTGCACCTGGAGGAGATAGAAAAACTCGAGAATTTGCTCTGATTGACAGATGAAATGGCGCCTATTCCGTACACCAGGCATAGAGGATATCAGATCTGGACCTTCTAGCGGCCAGCCGATGCAGGACCACCGATATGTACACGAAAACGAGAACTTGAAATGTATTTTTGGCATGTTTTTCTAGGTGTAGAAAATTAGTTTTGCAAATGCGGTGCATCGTGAATGACGCATATGCCATCATATTCGCCGCATTTGATTGCGAAATGACACATGTGCAACTTCACGCATAGACTAGAATAGGATTTAGAGAAATGCATGCATTTGAAGATTAGTGCACCGCATGTGTATACATGCAACACATTTGAATGAGGGTCAGACGCATGTGAGGTCGTGAACTGCATATGAATAGAAAGGCACCACATTTGTTTAAATGCAACGCATATGCAATAGAAAAGTAGAGAAAGGACCACATGTGCACCGCATGTGGTTTTTGTGAACTGTATGTGCGAAAATGCACCACATGTGGTTTTTGTGAACAGCATGTGTAGTAGCCGGAAAGGGGTTTGTGGAGAAAAATGCAGTGCATATGTAATATGCACCGCATATGAGGCGATGTGCAATGCATTTGAAAAAAATGCTATGCATCTGTGGACGTGAGCCGCATTTGGCTGGTAAAAATTTTCAAAAAATTTTGCGAAGTAAAACTTGAAAATTTTCTGACACCATGGTTTAAATGCAGGTGGTTTTAGATCTGATTTATACACAAGAATCGTGACCAGATACGTTTGATTTGAGAGAGAATTTAACTTCTGCAGAGATTCAATTACTATGGGTTCTAGGTCTACGACATTGTTTCTTGATGCCTGCCATTCGGGCAAACAGGGGGATGTTGACGACACTTTGTGAGCGATGGCATTCTGAGACATCGTCGTTTCATTTGCCAATTGGGGAGGCCACTGTCACATTAGAGGATGTGTATAGGATTTTGAGGCTACCCATTAGAGGAGAGCGGGTTACATATGATCCCCAGCGAGGTTTGACGGAGTTGGTGTGGTTCTATCAAGTTGATGACATCAGTAGGCTCAACATTGAGCACTACGAGATTAGATGGCTAGTGTTAGCAGATAGATATGATAGGAATGATTATATCCTATGTACTTTGATTGGGGGTATCGTTCTTCCAGACAAACGAGGTCATGGCTTTCCAGTGGGATGGGGAGCTATGTTGGTTGGGATGTTGGAGAGTGAGACGAGATATGCATGGGGTCCATGTCTACTCGGGATGTTGTATTTTCATCTACATGACATTGCGTACAGAGATGCATAGTCATTGAGTTGTGGGAAGACACTACTGATGATATGGGGTTTTGAGAGGATAGTTGTATTTCATCCTCTAGTGACAGTAGAGAGAGATGAGAGACTTCCATATGTGTTCCGATATATAGGACAAATTACACAGACACATGTTGGAGACATAGGATACTGGAGACATGCATTGGATACACTTGATTAGTTTATATGGAGACCTTACATGGATTGTGAGGTGTGGGCGGATGATGATATACATTTTCCATTCTGCAGATAGACACAGTACCTTATTGGGAGGATTGTTTCTAGTGTTCACATCATTGAGCGACACTTGCCAGACAGATTTCTGAGACAGTTCAGAGAGGTTCAGGATGTGCCTCGGAGTAGAGCAGAGTTTTCTCGTTCATCCAAAGAGGTTCCATGGTGGGGACGCATGATTCCAGTGGCTACTACGGAGGCAGACATACAGGCACTTCAGCCAGTACATTGGGGATGGAGAGGTGGATTAGTAGATCCAAGGACCACAGCCGCATATGATGCATGGTGGGTGGTTCATCGGCCGATTTCGTATATAGATCCTGACCAGCCAACACCAATTGAGAGATGAGGCATAGGGCCTAGAGGATGTTAGAGAGGTGGAGGTGCTAGAGTGGGTAGGGTTGGTGGTAGAGGGGATGGAGATGATGGCAGAGCCGGAGGTAGAGGCGGGAGATGAGGATGGAGAGGACAGAGAGGGGGTCAGGTAGGTGGAGATGCACCTATATAGGAGGCAGCAATAATTGATATACCGATGATAGATATCAGAGGTAGAGTGGATGTATAGGCTAGAGGTGAGCACGCTGCAATGGAGGTAGTGGTAGAGGAGTGTGTAGCAGCAGATATCGGAGTAGTAGATGTTGTAGAGGGCTCTAATGCAGACATGGATGTAGACCCTCTTGGTGTGTTGGCAGGATATGGAGAGGATGGCACTGAGGATGATATTGAGGAGGATGTTGAGGAGGAGGCACTGATGGAGGAGCAGGAGAGACAGCTCAGAGATCGGATAATGGAGGGGAGATGGGATGAGGATGCTCCGAGAGATAGTGACAGGGAGGCTTTAGAGGAGAGACTCAGACTTATGACCGCAGAGTTTGAGGTGATGAGATTAGAGAGAGACAGTGCCTTCATAGAGAGGGATAGTGCTCATACAGAGAGGGACAATGCTCTCATGGAGAGAGATCAGGCTATAGCCCGATGGCAAGAGGTAGAGCAACAGTTTTCAGAGATCAAATGCCTTTGTAGTGGTTCTTCATCTAAGGGTTTTGCTCGTGAGCTAGTCAGGTCAGTTGAGAGAGCATCATACTACAAGGATTTGTATGAGGCCGTAGTGCCAGCAAAGAGATGGGCTCCTACATTTTCAGAGGTGCGTAGTCAGGGCAGGAGTCATACTCGGAGTCAGAGGACATAGAGTATAGAGGGGGTCGTAGGACCACCAAGGACAAGTCCATATGATAGGCCTTCCACCTCACAGAGGCTACCTTCGACTGTTTTCCCACCACCATCACCTCGTGACAGCAGGGGTAGTGGGACATGATGATAGGGACTTATGTAGATAGTAGTATTTTGATCAGAGAGCCTGTGAGCTCATGTTTTATTTATTGAAACATTCAGACATTGTATTGTGACACACTTTTTGAGCGATATATATATATATATATATATATATGATTTTGGTGGCTTCTACATGATATGCAATTCTATGTGATGGATGATGCTTTATTTCTACATGATTATGAGTTATGAATTTACAATGATGTTATGGATGATTCTATTTACTTATGATAATGAATGCAATGATCTATATGATGCTTATTTATATGTGATGGAAATATGTACATGCAATGTTTACCTTATATGATGATGCAATGCCTATTATGTAATGATGTGAAATGCAATGCAACTATGTGAAATGTATGATAATGCAAATAATATAATGTTATTATTGTGTCACAAGACCTTATCTTTATGTCAAAGAAGAGAAATGTTAGGATGAAATTAATTTAGAATGTTAATAAGAAATAATTAAAGTGTGATTGATAGAGAAAATGATAGAATGAAAGTTGATTGATTGAGAAAAAGATATAATCTTCAATATATTGCCAAATACGCTATACTTGCTTGTTATCATCATTGGGCGGGACATGACATAGATGGATAGTACACACTATGATATGAGATAGACCATAGTGTACAAAGTTATCCACCTGTGAAAAATAGACAGTCGTAGACAAGGAGTGTCTTAACTCAGACTAAGGACAAGATGCCCCAGTCGTTTTGTCGAGACAAACCATAGACAACAAACAAATAAAAGATGGGTCATGAGATGTCATTGCTCCTCTAAATCCTTGATTTGGACATCCTTGAGGAAACTAGTAACATGACTCAAAAACCAATGTTAAAAAGACAGTTGACAGACAACAGCCAAAGAAAAAGAGTCCTGAGACATCGTTGCTTCTCTAAATCCTTCAAGGGACATCCTCGAGAAAGCTAGTAACAAGATCTTGCACAAATCGATAAAAAGATAAGACAAAAATAAGATATAAAGTCATAAAGCCAAATAAATGTATTCGCCAAAACTTGATCTTGTGGGATTGTTTGATGTTGATGTTTGACATAGTGTAATGTGAGAGAATGACACATACCGCATAAGACGCTGAGTCTGGTTTTGACTTGGTGACTTCTGTATAAGGCATGACAAAGCCTGGTTTTAGTAAGACACGTGCCATATAAGACATTGGAGTCTGATGACATTGAAGTGACAAGCCACATGAGACTATGACAATTTGATGTATGATGTTTGACAGAGTGTAATGTGAGAGAATGACACATACCGCATAAGACGTTAAGTCTAGTTTCGACTTGGTGAGTTCTGTATAAGGCATGACAAAGCCTGGTTTCAGAAAGACATGTGTCGTATAAGACATTGGAGTCTAATGACATTGATGTGACAAGCCACATGAGACTATAACAATTTGATGACGTCTGTTGACAAGAAAGACATATCTTGCGTAAGACATAGGTTGATCATTTTGACAATGTGTTCGATATTGACTTGATGACAATTTGAGATGTTTTGCCTTGTTGTTGCATGAATTGTTTTGATTCTTTGACTGATAAAAGTGTGTGCGTGTAGACAGTGTATGACATGAGACGATACCTTAAACTATGATATGCAACTTCTGTGATAGTGATTGTGAATGAACCCTATTGGACTAACCTAGTGTGGTCTCGGGAGCTCATCAATTGATTAGCCTTGCCTACGTTATACATGCAGAGACCTCATAGTTCAACCTGACCAGTGACTTTGTATGTACAAAGAGTCATGATTTAATTTGTGTGATACATGACAAACATAGACTGATAGACCTAATGCCTCGGGGGCACATTGATTGATGGCCTTGCCTACGTATTAGTCACAGAGGCAACGTAGTTCGACTAAAGTCTATGACTGACTTAACATGACCGACTTGACATGATGGACTAGACATGACTGACTTGACATGATTGACTAGACATGACTGACATGACATGATTTGACTTTTTTTTTGGGATTTTTTGACTGTTTTGATGTTTTTGGATTTTTCAGGACATTTTTGATGGTGTGATGTTATGTACAAGGTGTTAGGGCATTGAACAAGGATTTTCCCCCAGTTGGGAAGATGTTTAGAAAATGGAGTGGATAATGTGACGGAATGGATGCTTAGATGTCAATCGTTCCCAAGGAATGGACAAGACAACCATTTATTATGAGTGATGGTGAAAAAGTATGATTAGAATGATGGTAGACAGAAGAGTGAGCTTGACTACACATGGCACCTGTTTGCCAGGTTTTCACCATGGTACTTATCCATAGCGCCACCGAAGCAGTTTTCACTAGTGGACGGATTTATTTCTCTTTACTTTTTTGATTTTCTCAATTTTTTTTGGTGTTACAAAGACACCTGTTTGCCAGGTTTTCATCAAGGTAACCATTTTTTTTTTTTTTTGTTTTTTTGTATTTTTCTAGATTAAGACACGGATTCTCATAGACTAAGCATAGAACCTCTTTAGATGCAAAATATTGATAGGGGAAAAAAGTGGCTCTCCTTCAGGAGTAGAGAGTTGGTATGCTCCTGATCCAAAGGCTTCTGTGACAATATACGACCCCAACCAGTTAGGCTCAAACTTACCTGGTTTCTCTTTTTCAGCTTGGTTCTTAGGATTCTCCATTAATACCAGGTCACCAATGTCAAAATGTCTATTGAGGACCTTCCTATTGTAACTACGACGAAGACAATTCTGATATGCTTGTAAATGATCTAATGCCTTCTATCTTCGCTCATCCAGCAGTTCTAGCTCTTGTAACCTAGAGACATAGTATTCTTCATCATCGACATGACCCTTCAAGGATACCTGTAGAGAAGGTATTTCAACCTCAATAGGTAAGATAGCTTTGGACCCAAATATGAGGGAATATGGAGTGGTGCCGGTGGGAGTACAGATGCTTGTGCGATAAGCCCATAAGGCAGGATTAAGCTGTAGGTGCCACTCACGACCAGCGTCATTGATAGTCTTCTTAAGGATTCTAACAATTGTCTTATTAGATGCCTCAGCTTGGCCATTACCTTATGGGTAATATGGAGTGGAGAAATGGTGTTTGATGTGGAATTCTTCACATAAATGGCGTACTTCTTGGTTCTTGAATGGGCAGCCATTGTCTATGATTATGGATTGAGGTACACCATACTGACAAATGATATAGTTTAAAATAAACTTAGATATTTGTGTGCCGGTTATGTATGTCATGGGAATAGCTTCAATCCATTTGGTGAAGCATTTAGTAACGATGATGATGAATTTATGGCTATTGGAGGATGGAGGGTTTATCTTACCTATGAGGTCAAGTCCCCATTGGGTGAAGGGCCATGGTGAAGTAATTGGATGAAGTTCCTGCGCTGGCGCTCTTATCAAGTCTCCATGTATTTGACATTGTCTACACTTCTTTACAAAGACATATGAGTCTTTCTCCATCGTAGGCCAATAGAAACCTAGTCTCATAATCTTGTGGGCTAGAATAGGACCACTCGAATGAGATCCGCATATACCCTCATGCACCGCTCGCAAAGTTGTTTGTGCTTCTTTAGCATCAAGACATCTCATAAGGGCGTTATCTAAGGTGCGTCTATATAGGGTTTCTTTGATGATGGTGTACTTGGCTGACTTTCGAATGAAGGTTTGATGTTGGTTATTGGACAAGTCTTGAGGTAGGGTTTGGTTAGTGAGGTAATCGAATATGTCTTTATACCAAGGAGATGTAGGACCAACAATGGTACACACCATCACAGTATTAGGGACATCATAAGTGGGAACCAATAGCTGTTCAACCAAAAACTTGAACTTAGGCACATTACTTGGAATATCCAACAAGGAAGCCACGGTTGCCATAGCATCTGCAACTCTATTCTAAATATGCGGTATTTGTTGAAAAGTTATGTCATTAAAATACTATTTGAAACTATCAGCCATCCTCTTGTAAGGTGGAAGTTTTTCATCCTTAGTCTCATAATCATCATTCACCTGTCGGATTACTAGTTAAGAGTCACCAAAGACATGTAGGCTCTTAATGTTTCACTGAGTTGCCATTTTTAACCCTATCACTAAGGCTTCGTATTCTACTATATTATTGGTACAAGGGAATGCAATCTTGAATGATTTGGGAATGGTATCACCTTGAGGTGTGAAAAATAAGATACCCGCTCTTGAACTACGATTTGTATGTGACCCATCAAAGTAGAGTTTCCATTCAGTTTTAATGTCAAGGTTGAAAATAAATTCATCTGGAAAGTCTGCCACCAATGGATGGTCTACCTATATAGGCACATCAGCTATTTGATCTGCAATCGCCTGTCCTTTTATATCCTTCCTTTCGACATACTGAATGTCATACTCACTAAGTATCATAACCCATTTAGCCAATCAGCCTGTTAAAGCTGCCTTACTTAGGAGGTATTTAAGTGGATCAATCTTTGCAATCAACATTGTTTGTCGATTGAGCATATAGTGCCAAATTTTTTGGGTAGCAAAAACTACCGCAAGGCAAGCACATTCTATGTTGCTGTAATTCAATTCATAACCCACTAAGGTACGACTGATATAATAAATGGCTCTCTCATGACCTTGATCATCGTGTTGTGCGAGAAGAGCCCCTAATACCGACTGAGTTGCTGAGATGTACAATATCAATGGTTTTCCCTCTATAGATGGCATTAAGACTGGTGGAGTAAGCAAATAGTCCTTGATTTGCTGGAAGGGCTCTTGGAATTTAGGTGTCCACACAAATGGTACTCCTTTCTTGAGTAGATGCTGAAATGGATGTATTTTATCCGCCAGTTGTACTATGAAACACCTAATTGACTGTAATCTTCCTTGTAAAGTTCTTAGTTGGCCAATGTTGGTTGGAGGAGGCATTTCTATGATAGCTCTTACCTTCTCTAGATCCACTTCAATGCCTCTTCAAGAGATGATATAACCTAATAGTTTTCTTGATTTCACCCCAAAGACACACTTCTTTGGATTTAGCCTGACATTGTAATTTTCTAGCCTTTGGAATATCTTGTCTAAGACTTTAAAATGATCCCCTCTCATTTCTGATTTTGCTATAATGTCATCGACATAATTTTCCATAAAAGTATGTACAAAATCATGGAAAATTGTAGTCATGGCCCGTTGATAGGTGGCTCCTGCATTCTTAAGGCCAAATGGCATAACATTCCAACAATATGTGCCCCATGGACACATGAAAGCTATTTTGTGTTGGTCTTTGGGTGCTATTTTAATCTAGTTGTATCCAGAGAAACCATCCATAAGGGATAGCATCTCGTATCCTATTGTCAGATCCATGATCATGTCGATATTTGGCAAAGGAAAGTCATCCTTAGGGCATGCCTTATTGATGTCCCTAAAGTTAGTGCAAATGCAAATGCCCCCAGTTGGCTTAGTCACTGGTACAAGATTGGATATCCAATCTGCATAGTCTATTGTCCTTATGAACCCTACATCCAAGAGTTTCTTAAGTTCTATCTTGACCAATAGAGAAATTTGTGGATGCATTTTCCTCAACTTCTGCTTGACTGGTTTGATACCTGGCTATAGTGGTAGATGATGCAATATTAGGTCTGGATCTAGCCCAGGCATGTCAACATATGACCATGCAAAGTTAATTTGTCTCTTTGTGAAGAATTCTTTAAACTCAAGTTTTTCTGTCTTTGTTAAAGAAGCTACAAAATATACCTTTTGAGGATTCTCTTATGTACCTATGTTGACTTCAACAGATTCTTCTACTAGCATTGGTGAATTTTCCTGTTCAAAGGGGAGAATATTTAAACCTCTATCCTTGGGTGCCTCAGGGAGGTTTTTGCCCTCGGATACGTCCTTTCTTTTGACTTTTTCATCATCCAAAGGTGCCTTTCGGTTTTCACCTAGGGACTCATCATTTTTATTTTCATTGTCTTTTTTATTTTCATTCTCATTTTTGCGACTAGAGGTGTAAATAGACTCCCCAAAATATGCTTTATCATCCAATTCTATGGTAAAACCTGCCTTATGATCCCCTCTTGGTATACCTTCTCTAAGTCCCATGAACTCAATGATTGCTTCATTGTTCTCGAATGTATCTATGATAGGTGTACCTTGTTGATCCTAGTCGATAAGTTCGGGATAGATAAGGGGCATGTCATCATCAAAGTTTGTAAGGGTAGCTCCTGACAAGGTGAATATGGAATGGTTGACATGGTCACAGAAGTTTTGGACTAACTCCTTCTTATTCTTCTTCCTAGGGGTAGGGATGCTCTGATGTGGGACTATAGTGAGGTTGGATTCGTTAGAAGATTGTTGTTTAGGTGCCCAAGATGAACGATCAAGGGTTTCCCAATACTAGTTCTTGTGCCATTCTGCCTTTGACAAGTGTTTCTTAGGACGAGGACTAGATTGTTTTGGTACAGGTTTCACGTTGAGGTCCAATTCTCCAAATAGGGCATTGATATTCATGGTGCTAGTAGATGAAAGGGATTCCCATTCATCATCACTAGAGTAAGGGGATTCATCATAAATTGGAGGTTTGTCGTAGATTGGGAGTTTGTCAAAAAATGGGGGTAGTGGTTCATGAGATGTCTCGATGCCTACGTAATCATTCACTTCCTCTTAAAATGATGACGATGTACCAGGAAACCCAATTCTAAGCAGTTGACACCCTAGCCCTAGATATTTCAGTCGTGGGTAGATAGTAATCGGTTCTGTCCTTCCATTATGATAGAGTCCTAACCCGATGTGCCCGTCATAGCCTTCCTTTTGCATTATCTTAAATCCTTTTCCATACTGGTCCTTGGCTATTTGAATAGATGGGGAGGGGTATTCATGTTCTTCTTGATACAACCAGGAATCACCTTGATCCACAATTTCTTCACTTAACTCTCCCCATTTGGTTAATGTCATTGTAGGGGGAGCATGAAATGTGACCATTGACTATCTTCTATCCACCATGGGTAGACCATATGCCTTAGGTGGAATCAGTTCGGTAACACAGTATGAGGCCTTTATAATATATTCACCGTAGCCCTTGTCTTGGATCTCGAGTTTAGGAGTGGATGATGGTGGTTGAAATGAAATGGACTTAGTGAGATGTGATGGTTCAATGTATTGGGATAAAGTGGATGATGAGGCCTCTTGATTAACGGGTACTTGTCGTGGTGGAAGGTCCCTTAGGCTTGTACAATATTGGAAAGGATCTGGATCACCATCAATAGTGATTTCAGTTCCATTATAGGGGGACTTGAGACATTCATGGTATGTAGAAGGGACGGCTCTCATTGCATGTATCCAAGGTCTACCTAACAACAAGTTGTATGGAAGGGTGAGATCCAAGACTTGGAAGCTGGTGTTCAAGATCGCTCGGCCAATTTTAATAGGGAGAATTACAACTCCTTTGGATGACCTTTCTTCATCATCATAAGCCTTGATGACTATACTCTTGGAAGTGTCCACACAGTCTTTCGAGAATCCTAATGCCTTAACCAATTTAAGGGTACACAGGTTCAAACCTGCTCCTCCGTCTACCAAGACTCATCGGATTTTGTTTTGATGGACTAAGACTTCAAGATGTAAGGGGTCATTATGATCTGACTTTTCAGTTGAGTAGTCTTGTTGAGAAAATGTTGCATGATGCGAATTGGTCAAATATCCCACCATTTCCTTGAAATGATTGGCATCCAAGTTTGTAGGAATAGTTGTATTTTGTAAAGCTTTTTCAAGGATGGATCGATGCTGAGGTGATAAGGTCAACAATTCCAAGATAGATATTTGGGCGGGGGTTTTACTCAATTGATCGAGAAGGTTGTACTTGAACTTGGAAGTTTGGGTAGATGGCTCCGAAGAAGGACCAGGAATAGTAATCTTAGTTTTGTGTGTGTTTACATTACATTCTGGATGCTTCTTAATGGTGAAGGTATTGACATTCTCATTTGTGGCTCAGAGATGGTTTATGGTCTTTCCTTTACCATAGTCATAGTTGGTATTGTTATAGTTGGCAGATGGATTATTCAGGGTCCCCGAACTGGAGGCTTTTCCCTTTGTGTGGTCATGTAACGGGTCCGTGAAGACCTTATGATCACTATTCTTAGTGTTTTTCTGCCCACCAACCTCTATGGTTCCATTTTCAACAAAGTCTTGAATGATGTTCTTGAGTTGACGACATTGTTGGAGGTTGTGCCCTTTGGTTCGATGATAGTCACAAAAAGAGTTATCATCCCACCATGAAGGTTTGAACTATCCAGGATCATACTCTATTGGTTCCAAAGGTTTGATGAGATTATGCTTAATCAATTCTTTGAAGATAGTCTCGATTGGTTGTCCCAAAGGTGTAAATTCACGTGTAGGAAATCTCCTTTGTTGCGGTCTTTGTTGTTGTGACTTTTGGACATAGTTAGGTTGTTGATCTGGATTGTTCATTGTGTCTTTATTGGGATTGTAACCCCTAAGGGTGATAACTGGTCATGTATGTATGTGTTTAGCATCGACGATGCCGTCATTTGTAACATTCTTGTTCCTAGACCAGAACTTATTTCTATCATTTGGCACATTTTGATGCTGGACAACCTAATTTCTGCTTGGTACTTTCATTTCCCCTTTGTCTATAAGGCCTTTCTCAAGGATTATTCCTTTTTGTACTAAGTCTAAGAATGAAATACAACAATGTACCCTTAGATCACTTCGCAATTTGGGGTTGATATTCTCTAGGAATATTGTGACCTTTTGTTTTTCTGGTATTTCAATTAGACACCTACTAGCTAGACTTCGCCATCTTTGAAAGAAAGTGGTGAAATTTTTGCCATCTTCTTGTGTTGTATGGCACAAGGTTGCAATTGTTACCTCATTGTCTATGTTAAAGGCAAAATATTCAATAAACTTCTCAGCTAATTTTCCCCAAGATCGTATACCATATGGTAAGTTAGAGAACCATTCCAGTCCTATCCTGACAAGGGTTCGTGGAAATAGTCTCATCAAGTATGTGGGGTCGTACGATATGTCCATGCATGCTATTGAGAACTCTCTAATGTGTTCTATAGGATTCTTTTTTCCATTATACTTATGCAAAACAGGTATATTGTATCCATGGGGAAAATGTGTGATATAGAGTGCTTTATCAAATGGACATGGACATAGGTCTTGTGTTGAGATAGTTCATTTTCCGGACATAGACATGTTGTCCATTTGCTGTTGAAGAGCTTGCATCTTGTTTTGAAGGACATCAACTTGTGTCAAAGACATGGTGTTCATGTTATTTGGGTCAATGTAGGTGTTCTGATATGCCATGTTTTGTGATGGGTTATGATTGGGCGAGGGAATATATCCTGCAAAAATGTTCTGATTCGGGATAGGGATATTTCCTGTCTGAATGGTCGGAGTTGGTATTGGAATGCTTCCTATCCGAATTGTCTGATTTGGTATAGGGATGCTTCCTATCTGAATGATTTGGTTTGGTATAGGTATATTCCCGCCAACTTTGGATCTCTTAGCAGTCGTGTTGGTGCCAAAGGGGTTGGAGGAAGTTGCGCCCGCAGTGAATTGTAAACCTTGTGTTATGTTAAAAGGACTTGTGTTTACAATTGACAATGTTTATGTTGGTATACCTGTTGGTATCTCTGCGGTTATTTGGGGAATAGAGAGTTGATGTCGTAGTTTGTGTTGGTTGAGTTGACTGTGTTTGCAAGGTACTAATATCAAATCCTATGGGTAGTTTAGCACTGCCTGCTAACAATTTTGCTAGATAGCATTGAGGATCATTTAGCAAACATTCATCCATAAAGGATGTGAATTCTGGATCTTGAACTACTGCATCTATGTCTTCTATGTAAATCTGACCATGCATGTCTCTAGTGACATGTTTTTTGAGCAAAGGCTGGTGTGGTCGTTTACTTCCTGACGGTTGGTTTCCGAACGGATTGATGAATTTGTTGGGGTCTATCATTGCTTTGTGTTTCTTTTGGGATCTCATTTCGACCATGAAAGAGGTTGCTCAAAATGGGGAATGCAAACTATGTCTAAAACTGATATGACCTATTTCTATGTTTTTTTTGGATTTTTTTGACAATAAATGACGTTTCTAAGATGACGAATGGTAAGACGGACACTATGCAAAAATCTCTAGTATATTATGATGATAAAATGGTTCTAAGACGACTATAACCTACCTAACTATGGGATAAATGCATGCAACTAGGTTGACTAACTGTGAAAAATCAAAATATGGACATTTCCAAAGACAAGGAAAGTTATTTATTCTGTGATATTAATGTCCTAGGAAGTATCTATATGCATGCAACTTAGGATGACTATGACTAAGACGTGGAGTGTAACTAAGACCTATATGATACCTAATGGACACAATATTTTTGAGCAAAATTTTGATAGTTTTGTGTCCAAGATTGATCTTAAGAACCTAAAGCAAATAGTGACAGTAATGTTTCAGACTCAGCTCGCAATTTTTGATGTTTTCTGTTGATAGGCAAATGCGGTTCACCTAACAGTTGTAGTTCATAGTTTGACAGTGCATGCAATGTTTTGGACAGTTGCAATTTTTCCTATGACAATTGTGTTTTACTAAGACACACGCGGTTCACAAACTGACAGATGCGGTTCACCAGGACACATGCAGTTTTAAAACTAACAGATGTAGCTTGCATGTACACACGCGACTCAGGATGTGACAGTTGTGACTCGTGATATGCAAACTGTGAAAAGTGAAAATTTTGATAGCCAGATGCAGCGTTTCCCCTAACAGATGTGACTCTCTATGACACATGCAGCAATTAAACTGACAAATGTGACTCGATTTTCTGACAGTTGAATTTTTCCTGAAAGTTAAAATTTTTTCGAAAGTTAAAATTTTCCCGAAAGTTAAAAAATTTTCCCGAAAGTTATTGATTGACTTTGTTGGTTTGATCAAGATTTTGATGAATACAGCAAACAACAAACACAACAATCAATATATTTTCAATTTTGTGATGGGAGGACTATTTAAGACTCGAAAACAATTACAACCTAGGCTTTTTGGACATTATTTGTTGAATTCTTACTTGGATTTCTCTAGCTACGCCCATTCAAGGTGGATGACTAGTAGCTTGACCCCATTGGCTCCTCTCCATGACACTCACTTATACGAGACAGCCAAGCTACTGTACCCATGAAACTCCCATGGCATACATGTCACCTCAACACAAGAACCGTAAATTTGTAAGACAACTTCACAGGTTATACACCTACTGCACCAGCAAATAGATAGGATTTTGGTAACTCTACAACAAGATTTTTAATAAGGGCAATCCATTTGTGGGACACTATCCAACGTCGGTGAGAGTCCATTTCTGTCCATCTCATCAGAATAGTGCGTGTGATTCGTGGGGTTTCCCCAAGAATCCTCTTTTATATACTAGTTGGAAGTCGCTTGGCTTTAGCGTGCTACCGGTTCGAGTCGTCTTGGGGTGAGTAATTTTTCCCACCAAGACAGGCCCAAGTTCTAGAGTCAATAACCGTTTCTCTTACACCCAGGATCGCATGACTACGCAAGGGGAGAGGATACTTCGATTATTGAATCGTGAGGGTTTACAAAATTGTGCTTTCGCACCAAACAATGAAGATAGTGGTTCTTTTTAATCCAAATGACAATTTTCTATCTATCAAACAAAAAATTCATTTTAAACGCACACAATGATTATCTATCTACCAAACAAAAGCTTGCATAAATGAATAAATCAACATAAAGGCATTAGGTCCTGCATGCAAACTTATTAGTAGTTCAATGTTCTTTAGCTTTCATCCTGCAGAAAATTCATGTTTGGTTTTAATTGTCTTCAAAGCTTCATCCTGCAAACACTATGTTATTCCTCCTAAACACAACTCAAACAAACATTAGCAGAAATCTAAATAACCCAAAAAGCGAAAAAGTGAAATATGGATGTACGGAAATGATAAAAAAAAAAAAGTTTACCAGCCGGATGTGGCTTTTGAAGCCACAGATGTAGTTCGACTAGTGATTGTTGGATGTGGTTAATGGAGTATCAAATGCGGTTCAATAATTCGTTGACAGGTGGATGCGGATTTTGACAGGCAGATGTGGCGATTGACAAGCAGATGCGGCGATTGACAGGCAGATGTGGTGATTGACAGGAAGATGGGGCGATTGATAGGCAGATGGCACTTATGGCGTATCAGATGTGGTTCATAATGACAGTTGTGTCACTGTTTTTGATAGATGTGGTGTTCTGGATGGAAAACCTGCGAAAAACAAAAAACAGAAAACGGAAAGACGAAATTTGAAGCGTGTTCACGTCGGGTTCACCAAATGTAACTCAATTTTTTCGGAATTGTGGATGGATGATAACTGCTGCACAAGATTAAACATCAATTCTAATCTAAATAAAACAACAAAGAATGATAAGTAAGCATGATTAATCTAAACTAATAAAACTAGAATGATCTCACCGAATATGCAAATACTTCCTCGATTTATCTCAATTGTCATTCTCCATTTTGTTGTCTTGTTATTCTTGCCCTCAGATATTTGTGTGTTTGAATGCAAACATAACTTTGTCGAGTGTCTCAGCAAAATATCGAAGATTGTTTCTTCTCAAAAGTGTATAATGATTTCGGGAGAGAGGAATAATGATTAGGACAGGCCATTTTATAGATTGTGTGTTTTCGAACGATTAGCTCAGATTGAAAGAGAGATCGACAGACGAGATTGATGAATGCCATGCGATGAGTTATGTGACAGATAGAACGTGAGTTCAACTACAGGATAAAGACTAATTTTAGAACATGAGTTAGAACATGAGTTCCAATCTTCATTTTCAAAAATAAAAGAAATAGACTTTGTATGCAAAAGACAAAGTTAGAAGTTCAAGAATAATGCATTCAAATGCAAACTTGAGTTAATTAATTAAATAAAGATATTTAATTAATAAACACAGACATGCATATGAGTTAAAACTAGTTAATCGACTAGTTATGATAGAGAGTCTTCTCGTAGAGATAAAATAGTGTTTAATTCAGAGATAACTGGAGAACTAAAAATAGATCTCGAGTCAGAAGGTGAGTGGACGATTAGATAACTTCATGATAGAGGAATGTGACAAATGATTTAAATGTGAATTAAATATTAATTTAATTCAACATTCGAAAATTGAAGATTTTAATTAAATAAATAAAGATAATTTATTTAATTGACTTTTGAAGAGGATTAAATGAATAATTAAATAATAAATATTTAATTATAAATAAAGGAGGTTAAATAAATAATTAGATATTTAATATTTAATTATAGTTAAAAATTATGATTAAGGGGTAATTAAATAATAAATTATTTAATTGATAGAGGATTTAATAAGTTAGCGACATAATTCAATAAATATGATTTATTTAATTAATCAAGTTGAATAAAGATTAATAATGAATTAATGAATTAATTAAAAAGGGGTATTTAATTAATAGAGGAAATATGTGTTAGAAAGGGTAATTAAATAATTGACATTATTTAATCATGACCATGGACTATAGAAAATTATGTCGAATGTGTACTCGCAGGCTTAGACCAATTTTTAGTATCTACAGTTTGGCATCCAGAAAACTACACATGTGGTCCTTAATCTGATGTGCAATAGGAATATCCCTTCTCTAGACTATATTCTTCAAACCAAGAAATTACTTCATAAAATAGAACATAAGACAAATAATCATAGTTCAATACCACAAATTGTAGCGCGACTCCTTGGTTCTCTTCAAATTCTCCAACAACTACAATTGCAAGAGCTCACAAAGATCATAATCATTTCCTTCCTTTACCATATGATGAGTAGTGTAGATGGTAGTGGCAATAGAAAACCCTTCCATGTTTGTGTAAAAAACCTTGTATGCAATTCCCATCATGGCATGTTGAACCCCTAGGTCAAAGATATCATCCACAGTAAGGGTTCTTTTGTCAAATTTTGCACCTGTAAGATTCATAACCTCTTCTTTCTTCATGGCCTTTAGTTTTGGAATAGGTCCATTGGAGCACAACCCAATCACAACTCAAATATTTTTATTCGTGATCAAGTAGGGTTGATCAAGAAAAAATATATCTTCATGGATCCAACTAAAGGTGATTCTAACCCATTCATCTTCATAGAAATTTTTTGGAAAACCCTTCCACACGTCTAGACATTTTTCCTCTAAATTTGCATACTCTGGTTTGAGATGGAAATCATCAGCCAAGAGGTGATTTCTTTTGAACTCTTCCAAATTTAGATGATTTTACTCATTTAGCTATGAGTGAATATAGATGTGGACATCTTCAAAATGAAGCACATTTATTGGAATTTGAGAAAACACTCCATCTTTGTCAGTCACGGTATATATGTATGGATGTTTATTGAATTTCAGCCTTGGCTTCTCAACAAGTTCAATCACTATTAGTGTAGCCATGATAACACTTTTGAATACCAAGGTTTTACAAGAAAACCAAATAAATACCTATGAATACTATTGTTAGGGTTTGGACACAATTCACTAAAAACCTTCATCACTTCCTTAGCTCTTGCACACACTAGATATTGTTTGAAGAGATCAAATTTGATCAATTAGGGACAAAATACACTTCACACCTACCTTGGTTTTGTTGGCCCACATTTTTCATTTCGTGAAAAGATTGATCTATCAATGCCCAATACAAATGATAGAGACATGGGTCACACGAAATGTAGTTAGTCCCTTGGCATAAATATTGAGGGGAGTGATAACCATCTACCAACAATCTCCCCCTCAACATTGCCCAAGGGGATTCAAACCCATGACCTAATGCTTTGATACCATTTTTTGCTCGTTTGTTGTGTCAAAAGATCGATCTTTCAATACACAATACAAATGGTAGAGACATGGATCACACGGTAGGTGGTTAGTCCCTTGTCATGAATATCAAGGGGAGCATTGACCATCTACCAACAAGTATCTTCTCATTTAATGCATTTTTGTACTTGAAAAAAATAAATTTTTACTTGTCCAAAGATATCAAAAATATCCATGATCATTCAACAAACTTCCGCAGAGAGTGTTTTTTTTTGGAATTTGGAGAAAACATATCCATGTCACAATTAACCATTATGCTGAATATTTCATCTTTGTATGCTTTATAGGGGTATTTAAAAATTTTTAATTCAACTCCGCCTGAGCCAATACTTTATTTTAGTTTTTGGAGGATCCATCTATACTCGGAAGAGGTACAGATTCATTCTTCACTTCATTTTCTTCCTTCTTCTTATATACCTTATTTTATTGATCAATGTCAATCTTATTTTGAGGAGCAGGTCTTACATTATTTCCCTTAAAAAACTTTGCAACGTGTCCTAATTTGTTGCAATTGTAGCAAGTGATATTAGGTTGAAGAGCAGATTCACCTCTTCTCACATTAGATTTACAATCTAAAGATCTATGACCAAATTTGTTGCATGTGTAGGAGTAACCATAGAAGGATTGATAAGTCATAGAATTATTCTTATTCATGAAAATATTCCTCATCTCTTTACTTCTGCATTCATTAGCCTTGTGACCAAAATTGTTGCAAGAATAGCACTGACCATGAAATGATGAATTTTGACTCATCTTTCTTCTGTATTCAACAACCTTGTACCCAAAATTATTTCAATAATAACAATAACCATGAAAATATTGATTGAACCTAGTAGGGTCATGTTGTCTAGCTAGTGGAGGACCTCTAAATCTTCTTTATCTCCAAATAGGAATGAATCCACCTTCATTCTTTCTATCTTGATATGTCTTTGCATTTTTAGAGGATATCTTCTTAGGATCTTCAGTGCAGGCTTTCTCCTTTGTATAAAATTTCCCTCTGCTTTGAAATTATCATACATGTTTGTAGAAGCACTGGTTGATGGAGTTTTTCCTTTTTCAAAGCCAAGACTAGATTTCTCTTTTGATGGTTTTTGAGATTTGATCAACTCATCAAGAATTTTAAAACCTCCTTTTTGTTTTAAGCTGTTGTCAATTTTCTCTTTTTCTTTTTCTTGTTCTTTTCTCAAAGTGACAATTTCTTTCTCAAGATTTGAACATTCAGTTATTTTATCATCGAGATTGGTATTCAAGAATTCCTCAATCCTCTTGCCTTCTTCAACCTTAACTTTCAAATTAGAGATCACATCTTCTGCCTCTTTGATTTTAGTCTCAAATCCTTTACCTCCTTCAATTTGAACTTTTAGTTTTCCAATTTCCTCTTTTGATTCTTCAGCTTGTTCCTTTAATTTGACAATTTCTCCTTTGATTTTTCAAGCATGCACTCATATTTCAGATTTAGTGTTCTTGCTTCATTCAAATATTCAAGAGCAGATCAGATTTCTTCTTCAAAATATACTTCACAATATTTTGGATTGATGTCCCAACCTTCATGTTCCATTGAGTCTAGATCTAGTTCTAGAGAAAAAATTCCATTGATCATTGCTTCAAATACCATATGTTCAAGTGCAGGATCTACCTCAATTGTAAGGACTCTCAAAGGAACTAGTATTTGATACCAATTGTTGAACACACTAAAATTCTAAGGGGGGGGAGGGGAGGGGAGGGGAGGGGGGTAAATCAGCATATACTAAAACTTAAACAGTTCCATTTGCAGATTAAACATCAAATCACATTAACTAAAACAAGAGCATAAATGAAAATATGCACCACATAAGGACACCAAGATTTTTACATGGAAAACCTAATGAGGAAAAAACTACAATGCAACTTAACTCAAAATAAATGTAGATCACTTCTTTCAAAAATTATAATGTTGTTTAAGGTTCACTTCTTAAGGACTTGTAGGCTAAGGCACACAACCTTAGGGAAAGATACAAGGACTTGATAAAGAGGCTCACTGCTTGATAGTAGGATACATGAAAATTATAATGAAAACATAAATGTACACACTTCATATTCAACATACTACACACACTATCCTTTCTCAATTCACAAATGATTTTTTTCTTCTATAAATACCCTTTGCAACAACTCAAAACTCCAATTAGGTCAGCTCCAAACATTTACATTATAAAGTGAAATAAGTTGTGGATCAGAACACATGGTATAATAGGGCCCAAAAGCATCACAAAACATACTTCAAGGAAAAATTAACTAATCAAGATCAACCAAAAATGAAGGAAACTAGACTATCAACCAAAGCAACATAAACACAACCAAGACTGCCAAATGTTCATCTTTACACCATCGGGGAGAAACCAAAAACATCATGTGAACCAAGATGTGAGAAATGTAAGTAAACAAAAACATCCTTACAACCTTCTCCTGAAGAATTTTATCATCATATGTAGGTGAAAATGAAGAAACTTATTGAACATACAAGAACAAAGCATCCTAGACTGACTATGACACATGAAAACTTAGGATATTGCATTACAATTTACTAAAAAATCTAAAACACATATGTATGAACCCATACACCTCTCTGAATATATCCCCAAGTTTTCACAACCATATCTATCACTTCGAAGGAATGCAGAGCAATCTAGAGAACATATGAGACACTTAACTATGTTATTTTGCAATCCAAAAAACTATTGCATCTAACTCTTGCTATAAAAATGTTTATGAAATGAAATTATGGGAATAACCTCTTTACCAGCTACCAAAATTTACTTCAAAACTACAGAACCAGATCATGCAATGTGGATGAATGTGGACCAAAAATCAAGGTCATAGACTTAGGTAAATATGTAGTTTTTACCTTGGACAACTTCTCTCAGCAACAAAAGTATGGAAAAATCCTAAAAATGTCAAGTATCATGCTTCCAAACATCTCAACATCTACTAGGTCTTTTAGACTAACTTTCCTTAAACATGCTGACCCCAAGTCTCTAACAATGGAAAAAAATCTCTCTCATATATTCCACTATTTTATCAACTACATTAATCTATCTCTAAAAATTTCTTATCCTCTTCAACTTCTATACAAACATGACCTCAAGTTGGCATCAATGCCAACACATATTGAGTTGACATCAATGAAAAAACATATTACCAACATTACATTGGTGTGAATTAGTTCTTAATTACACTATTATTGATAAATAGTCATATACATGTTAACTTATTAAATCTTAATTAGAGATGCAAAATTTTAAGTGCATGATTAAGTGAATTTTGAATGAAAGGAATTTTTTTCTTGTGGCGTTAATAAACTAGACTATGTTTTCCTTTGACATGTATTGAGCATTGAACAACCTTGTTTGAGAAAATATTTTATCATGATTATGTATGCTAATTAGTAGAATAAAATATTTTGTAGGAACATGGTGGAACATTGGGTAAATAATTAACCCCCTTAACTAAAAGTACCTTGATGTGTGCCACTAGTTAGTGAATTTTGTTGTTAATAATGTAGAATTAAGGTACCTTGTTAAAATTTTGAATGATATGTTTATTTATAAGATAATGTATTATATAAGTGGGTATGTTGTGATGTGCCATCTTGTGAATGAGGATGTAATTCATGGATCTCACATGGTTTAGTACATTTGAATTATGTATTGTTGAGATAAATTGGAATATATTGTGATGTTTCAAATTATGAATATTATAGTTAAATTTTATTTATAAATTGAAAAGAGAAATCCCAGAGGATGTTGGGGTTAAATTCTTGAAAAGTTATAAAATTATGATTTAATTATGTGAAAGGAATTAGTATTGTTGCATTAAAGTATGAAATTGAAAATGAATTTATTTTGTATTCCTTGTGAATGTGAATACCCCGTAATGGTGCTTATGTTGTGTATAATGAATATCTCATACATGATGTGTGTGATTGTGGTACTAGGTACCCATCCATAGATTATGTGTTCAGGGAAAATTATGGTGGAATCATGTTCTCTATGTTGGCTTGGTTGTCACCTTGTTGAGATCCCACCCAAGGGTGGTTGATAAGTCAACATGTGTGGCATTAAGAAGGATCATGGCATTGTTAAGAAGGAATACTTATGTGTTGTGACATTGGAATAGAGTATTCCTATTTCCAATACCATTCCTAAGGAGGTAGATCACATACTTCCCCTATATAACAAACCATTGAGTAGTTTATAGTGTTATCTTATTCCTCATTATTCTTGATGGTCACATAAACAGTGGTACTAGTTACTAATGAAAGGTTTTCTCTTACCCCATTATTTATGTATATCTTGTTCTAGCATTGGATATTGAGTATGACACATTGTGATTCTTTCCATATCTACCCATGTTTAGACATGGTTCTCGGGGATATGATGCCACACCACACTAATTTTATGAAATATTGTTGGTGATGATGATGTGTTTTTTATAGTAGAGATCTAGGCTCAAGGAAATGATTCCATGCATATGTACATGAAGACACATTTTTATATGTTATTCCTACTTGGTGTTGAGTGGTGTGAGGACACTTTCACACTTTTAGAGAGGACCCCATTTTTTCTATGATAGGTTGTTTTTGGTAAGAAATGAGTGTTCCTTGCCATGTTTATCTCTGGACTCAATGAATGGACTATGTGTTTCTACTCCGTGAGGAATGCCACTATGTAGGATGTTTCCTACACGTGTCTTTTCCTATCATAGAGAATCTTCTCTTACCATCTTTTGGCATCCTTGAATCAAAATTCATGTATGAAATTGTTGGTCCTAGTTCCTCATGATATCATATATTTTCAACAATCTTCATTATGGTATACCTTACCCATAACCTACACAAAAAAATTATCCAAAGATCCTTTGTCTTCGTCATTATGGGTGATACCTTTATTGAATAAGTCTTGATGGATTTTTTTTAATATTTATTAACCAAGAAGAAGCTTCAACTACCTTGAAAGAGGTACACAAAGGTATCTATGGGTCACATTTGAGTGGTGTAACCTTTGCTAAAAAAATTGTTGAGAATGGGTTACTATTGGCCTACCATGGAACAGGATGCTAATCAGTTCATGAAGAATTTTTTATAGTGCCAACAACATGGGGACCTAATCCATGCTCCAAATCAAAAGCTTAGACCTATCACTACACCATGGCCTTTCTCACATTGGGGGATCAATCTAATTGGAAAAATAACACCTACCTCCTCAAATAACCATAAATTTATAATCATAACCACTAAATATTTCATAAAGTGAATTGAGGCTATACCCATGACCTATATAACCAGAAAAAATAAATCCAAATTCATCTTGAACTACCTAATCTATCACTATGGTTTCCCTCAGGCTATCATCACATATAATGGAACACCTTTCAAAAATTAGGATTTTTGAGAACTATGAAATTAATTCCATATTCAACATCATTTCTCTACTCCATACTACCCCCAAGGAAACATTCAAGCTGAAGCATCTAACAATACCATCATCAAAATCTTGGAAAAGATAGTTAATGATGTTGGTTGAGATTTGCACTTGCAGTTAAACCCCACCTTATGGGCATACAAAACTAGTATTATAACACCCATTGGTGTTACTCTCTATTCCTTGGTTTATGGAACTAAAGTTATCCTACCCATTGAGGTCGAGCTCCCATTTTTGAGGGCTCCATTGTAACACCTAATCAATGAGGAAGAATATATGACATCTATTTTGAATAAACTCAAACTACTAGATGAACATCACCTAGAAGCATTGAACCACCTACAAAGCATTACAAAATCAACTATGTTGAAGCTAGGACAAGAAAATCAAAGGTCAACACTTTCAAGTAGGAGATCTTGTTCTAAAGGAGAATAAAAAGAATCAATTAGATAAAGATAGAAAAGTAAATTTTGAACCAAACTACTTGGGACCTTTCATCATCATCGTAATTATGGTTAAGGAGCATATTAGTTAGCCACACCTAAAGGGGAGACCTTGTAGGAAACTATCAACAACATTCATCTCAAGAGGTTCAATGTCTAGCCATGATGGGTATATTAATCTTTAAAAACCAAAAAAAAATTAAAGGAAAATCTAAGAAATGGATAAAAAAAGTAAAGAGAAAAATTATCCTCTAGTGAAAACCATTTTGGTGGTGCTTTGGGAAAGTACCTTGGTGAAAACCTAGAAAAAAAGAACCTTGTGTAAATAAGCACCATCTACCATCTGTAAAACACTCTTTCATTTATCATCCATCCATAATAAAACATGCATTTCAATCATACATCGATCTTCTATCTATTTAATTTGCATTCCTCCATCTGCATCCTTTTCATGATTTGGTGTTCAACAAGTATTTATCCCTATTAGTACTACTTTCCATTATCCTAAGGTTAGTTTGTCCTACATATACCAAGGTAGTCTAACACATCAGACTAGGGGCATATTTCTATACCTCCATGTCGTTGGATCAGGTTCTTGTATATTCGCCCAAAGTTATTAAAAAATCTAAAAACATCCAAAACATTTCAACATCCAAATAAATCCAAAACATGTCAAAATCCAAAAACATCCAAAACATTTCAAAATCCAAAAACATCCAAAACATTTCCAAATTCCAAAAACATCTGAAACATTTCTAAAATCCAAAAACATCCATAAAACATCAAAATCCCCAAAAGACATCATTAGCCATCATGTGCTAAATCCAATTCCAAATAATCAAACTACAAAGACTTTGTGCATTCACATGTGCAAGGCCATGAATGATGAGCCCTTGAGGCATAGTTTTGTCCCTTAGGTCCCATTCTCTTAATCCAAATATGGTGAAAAAGACGCAAAAAACCAAATCTTCCAAAAATATATATATTGGAAAACATTACAAAGCCAAAAATAGTCTCAAATATCCTTACAAAGATCAAAACATTTTAATATTCAAAATACCAAAAATAAACTCATAAAACATCAAAAAACCCAAAAAAACCTCAAATATCCTCAAAAGGTCAAAAACATTCAGAAATTTTTAAAACAAGATAAATATCCAATTTCACTCTCATCCACAATAAATTGTCATTCATAGTAAAATTATCATCATGTTCACCTTTGGAAAAAAAAAAGAAACAAGTACATCATCAAAACACAAACTTTAATGCAAAATTGTGAAGTCTTGATCATTTTCAAAAATGACAATATAACCTTCATATCAATGGCCTTATCAAGCATTTTAAGAAAATCAACATCCAATGCATGTCTTAATAGATAGATATTTCCTACAATATAGATCATTTTGGATCTCAATCTAAAACAAAATATCTCTGGCAAGAGATATGATGACATTGACATTTTTGTCATTTTTATCTTCTCTTTGATTTATCTTATTTTCCTATTTCGGTGATCTCTCAAGGATATCTTAAAAATTATTTAGAGAGGAAGGAATGGGGCATTTTTCATCACTTTTGTCTATTGTGTTTGTTGGACCTTCTTGCAATACGACCTTGGTGAATACTTGCACGTGTGTGCAGGGATGGTCTCAAGTAATATAATGTCTAGTTCACATCAAGTTTATCATACCTTTTGTGTATTGGTCTCCTTACTTTGATAGTTTCATTCTTTCATATGATCAAACAAGGTGTATGTATGTTAGGTATGAACAAGGGAGCTCCTCTTTAATTGAAAATTCAAATTCCATGCATTAGATACAACACCACCCTGGTTCTTCATATCTTGGTGCATTGTGTCTATTTGCTATATCAAAATAAGGATTGTTATGATGAAAATAAACCTAATCTAAAAAACAAAAGAAATATCATCTATCATATCTCATCACATATCTAATCAAATCTTGGAATAATATAAGTTTTCAGTATCCTAATCAATCTCATTATCATGCTAATCATCTCATTCTTCTACTTCTATCATACTAACATTTTCATTCAAAGTATCATAACATAAAAATAAAAACATATGTATTCATCCTACATTCATAAATTATTAGAAGTGCATACATATCGCATCACAAGAATAATAAATGAGATAACCATCATCAATGATGGAAACATGTAGTAACATATCATAACATAATGCATCCATACATACATTTGCATCCATAATCATAGCATACATAATAAGAGATCATAAACATGCAATAATGACATCATATATAATAGCCATATAATCATCATTCATCTCATATATATATATATCAAAAAATGACTATCATCATACATATCAAGTGTGTGATATACATAAAAATATACATGAGGCTATCCATAGCCAATGAAAGTGTATATATCATAATCTTGTCTACATCAACATATAGATACAAAAATATCTATATACATCATAGGCTACCTTGAGCTCCCCTGATCCTCTCACGTGGGAGGAGGATGCTCTAGTGGTGGCCCCATTGGCATTCAGTGTGGTCCATGTCCATTTAATGGAGCCTTTGAGGTTCTACCCATTGATCCCTCTAATCTGATCAGACTAAGAGCACTCATGTGAGATCGCCTATGAGTTGTGTGTCGCAAAAAATGTATCCTTGGACATTTTTCCGCTCATTTGGACCTTTCCTACAGATTTTGGCCTGATTTTGCCTAGATTTAATGTTGTAATGTAGCCAACACATTCACATTAGTTATTGAACACTTGTAAATCAATAAAAACCTAATGATGTCTTACAAAGGTGTTATAACACACTTTCGCATTAAGACCTTTCTAGTATAATTCACCTAAATAACCTCTTACTAAGCCTTATTTCAAAGTGTTGAAAGGATTTGTAACAAAATCTCACAGTTTTCTAGGCTTGTCATCAATAATTTGACCCTTTATTATGTTTAAATGGCCCCTTAATGCACTTACAAGTCATACTTGAGGATGTTTCAGAGAATAATCTCGTTAAACATCATTAAATGCACTTTGATTTTTGACACCTAGTAAAATTGCCCTTGTGGGACCAAGTCACCACCTTGAGTGACTTAGTCCCATATGGCTTAAATATCAAAATTATTTTATAATTCTAGTGGGATATTATTCTCCAAACCTTGAGGTTGGCCTGTGATGAGGTATTTTCGGGAATTAGGGAACAATCATGTATAAATAAAGGGTTTCCCCTCATTTTCAACCCTCATTCTCTCATGATCAAGCTATCTATCTTTCCCAACAATTCATTCTTCAAGAATCCAAGCATCCAAGTATTCAAGCAATCACTCTAAGCACTTCAAGCATTCATCCATTGGAGCATCTACTTGCATATCTTCAAATTTCTACTTCAAGGGTTTGGTGAGTTGAAGCATTGCTAGTTGTTCATTCATCACTCTCTTTCCATTTCATTTCATTTTCTAGGGTTTGATTACCAAAATGGGCTTTAACTAAGGAAAACCCCTATTATCTAACCCTTAACCCTTTTTCTCTCTTTGCATGTGTGTTTTATAGGTTTTATATGTAGATTTGCCAAAGAGAAAGGTGTTAAAAGGTGTCAACATCATTCAAAGTCAACAAAACCCTAAAAGAAGCTTGGAGACAACCTACAGGTCAAAGTCTGTAGATTCAGATCTGGATTCTTGTCAGGAGAAAAAGTACAAGTTGAAAGCTATAGGTTGCATTTCCAAGATTCTTGAAAGCTAAAGGTGGACTCAGTCACCATCATTGGAAAATTAGTTCCACTACTTGGCCTAAAAAAGTGTTTTTTAATGTAGTTCTGGATACCTAGTTTCTTGAAACTTGTTTTGACAAAATCTCCTTGAAATAGGACTAAGTTTCCCAACTTGGCATAAGTGTCCTAGTTGGCCTCAATAATATAATTTTAAATATTCTTGAGCCTCTCTACAAAAAAAATTAGTTTCCAAGTGCACCTCTCCAGTCTTCTTCATTTCTGTTGTTGTTTGCTAACATTCTTAGGTCATTTTACATTGTGTTTCCAAACATCTTGCATTTCATTAGTTTCACATCATTAGTTAGATTCTTTTATCATATTATTTCATTTAGAACATTCAATTTAGATATATTTAAATCACATTTATTATTAATCTTGAATGAACCACCATGTTTTTGGGGTAGAAATAACTCTCTCCTTTTAGGTGAAAAACCCTAGAAGTGCAAGAGAACCCCCTTTTTCCCCCAAAATTTTTGGTTCAAGTTGGAACCATCATATAGTACAAAGTCCTATAATAGTTGGAATCATAGATAGCCTATGTATACTAAGTGAGTGAAATCACCTACCCCTACACTTGTGCAATAGTCTCAAGTTTTTTCCTTTGAGATATCTCCTCAACTAGTTGAAGCTCTATCTGTTGCCAACGTGTGGTCTCAGTGTCTAATTAAGTCCTAATCTAATATGTTTTAGTCTATGTCTGGGCTAGCTAACCTAATATATCATCTCTCTCTTGTCTAAATTTTTTTCACTCTTGGTGAGCTTGATCTCTCTCAGCCCGAAAACCATCACACTCTCGATGTGCCTAGTCCCTCTATTATAGATAAATCTATAGTCTCTAATCTAATGTCTGTAATAACTCCCACCTATTGTTGTGGTGGTCCATAAGGTAGATCTTAAGTTGGTACCTATAGTGGTCCATGCGGTCCCTATCTTGGTCTCTATCCTGGACCCTATCCCTGAACATCAACCCCATGTCATTATCGATGCTATCTTGCATACTCATCTTTGCATTTCTTGTTGTTGCATGAAAATCCTGTAATTAGATCTATAAATTGAAGAGGTCTCTATGTGGAAAACCAAGAATCATAAGTGGGGGTAGTCCTTGGATCAAATGCACTAGCTAAGTATGCCCAAGGCAGGGGAGCTAAATGATCAAAATATGTAATTCTTGTCTAAGATAACATTATTGGCCCCCACTCTAGAATCTCTCAAACTATCCATTCAAAAATAGTAACATAATCATCTAGTAGGGAATCTTATTGCTCCTCAAACTATAATCATACCTTATCTCGTAGGTATCTTTACAAGATATAGGGTGTGTGGCCTATGATCCACTGGCTCTATCTAGTATAGGAAGGCTTCTCATGATCCTCCTCATAGGCCTCCACATCCATCCAAGTTCTCCAAGTAAACTATATCATATCATTAATGACACATCTGAAATGAGATATGCTGGCCTCCCCCACATGGTGATGTGTAAGAATGTCATCATAACTATATACAAAAGACTCTTTGAGATCTCGGTGTCTATACTTAATAGACCTGAGCACAAAAATATGATCCTATACCCAAATGTGTAGAAAAATTGCTCATATGGATAAGATGGTTTCACCCCTACACATAACTTGATGCATGTCATTGCCCAGGTGTGCTAGGATATAGGGTATCCAAGCAAAAGGAGTTCCATCCTCCAAGATCCTCTCTAATACTCTACACCATCCAAGGCTGAATTTCCTAGAGCACCTATCTAGCATGATAGGTCCACAAAGAAATCGAATAATCACAAGGGTAACATTGTTGACTCGGCCAACATAAGTCATCACATTCACATGTCCCTCCTTGAGCTAAATCTTCTTTTCCATCAAAACATGCCCAAGAGCATCAATCCTAAGTATGGCTCATACAAAAATTTCTCACCATGAATGGGCACGCTCAAGATGTGCTACACATCCTCCAAGGTGATGGTGGCCTTGCTAGTCAGAAGGTGAAAAGAGGAGGTCACCGAGTTCCATCACCCAACCAATACTACCATCAATGTAAGATGAGTCCACACCTTAGACATGTAAGTGATATAGTATAAAGACACCACGTGAAGAAAATCAACCTCCATGGAAATAAAGCTACTGATCCACTTTATAATATATGGTTGCCACTCTTGGGAAATAAGAGGTACTAAGAAAGCCTACAAGCATAGTGCCCACGATGTCAATTTTCTAAAAAAATTGCAAAACTCTATGTGAAAATGCCTAAAGAACCAAAGCAAGCCTTTTTGTAAAGGCATTGCTCTATCACCAGTCAAGGGCATCACAATTTTCAGAAGTGTTGCACTTTTGAATGGGTGTCACACTACTAAGAAAAAACAAGGGCATTGGGTTGAACTAGCCAATAGTGTCACCTTATTACAAAGGCGTCACACTTTTCCTAAATATTAGTGTTATCGACTGGAATTGCACCCAATTGAATGTGGAATTCAACAATCGAATGTAACATGGGAAGACCTCTCAAAGTGTGGGCTTTGAAAGTAGAGATCAACCTCTAGAGAAGGCTGACTTCCTATTAGTATCAGATATTCTATTGATTGTGAAAGGAAAAGGAAGAAGGAGTGCATGCAAATGAAAACTAAACCCTATGGTGATACACCTAAACATTACTTGAATTTGAAACCAGATTTCATACACTTGCTTGTAATGACTGAAGATAAATTCGCACAACTCATCTTTGTATATTCTTGCAAAAGTGCTTCACAAATAGGTTTTAGTGCTCAGAATCCTAGAAGGAAAGTTAACTTCACATCCAAAAATATTTTGCACCTTTTGACATGATTTGTAACTTGCATGAACATACCTTCTGCATAAAGGTTCTAAAACTGAGACAAAGCTTCAAGGAAAAAACATTACTTCACTAAAAAGAACTTGATCAATCAAGTGACTGAACACAAAAATGCAAATAATGAGTACGCAAATCTTTCAAGTCAATAATAATCAAGGTCTTTACTAAATTTCATCTTCAAAATTGAGTTAAAATAGCATGCACAAGACCTATGAAAGGACTGCCAAAATTCACTATCTCCAAGAGCTACATGAATAAAACTCACTACCCAAAGAATTAAAAGTGAAATAAGGAGCCAAGCCCAAGTGGTTCCACCAAAATAGGACCTAGAAGCTTCATGGGTCATAAGCCTCCAAAAATCCTAAAAAATAGGAACTGATCCTTCTCCAAAGAGGCTCCAAAAGGTTGAAAAGGTCAAATGTGACCAAGTCCAACATGAAGGTTTAAGAAAATGGTTCCTAAACACCCTCCAGCTGTCTCAAATCTAAGTCAACATGCCTATATTTTCTCCATATGTTTGCAACTGATCCAACCTCCTTTAGACACTTGGTAGAGGTATAAATTTTCAAAAAAAGCCTTCTATAAACTTGCAACACATGCCTTAACTTCCCTTTTCTCGCTAACAACATAATTAAAATGATTTATAAAACATCATTTTAACTATATTTTACATTATAATTCAATGACTTGACCAAACGAGTCACTGCAAAAAACTAAAGTGTTAAATGCCCTCACATTTAGCATATAAGGGGCTTATAAAGTCAACTAGGCATGAAATTCAACACAACATATTAGTTTTCAATGAAAAATAAATAAAATAAAATAAAGTGAAAAGAAAAAATGCCTTGAGACTTGTCGACATAAGCTTTAGGGTTATGAAACCCTAAAAGAGACTCAAGCCACACATACCGTCATTTTATTCCATTCATTTTGGCAATGAGAAACTCCAATGCACATTTTTTGTGCTGCCATGGTTGAGTTGGAGGGTGCATCCAGAAAATCGAAGGCTTTACTATAGGTTTCATGTGAAAATATCCAGAACAATACGCAGGTAAGCTCTCATCCTATGTTTTCTCTTTTTGTTTTGTATTCACTGCTCTCACTGTGGATCCCATTTTTGTGAAATTCATACATTTCCATACTTGCATTATGACTTGGGACCTATAAACAAAGAGCTACCTGTTCTTCACAGCCATGGCTATAGAATATTCCTAATGTATTTCTTTATTCCCTAGCACAAAATGCATATTTTACAAATTCAATCTCTAGAAAGTTTAGGCCTAAGCCCTTCCACCACGAATTCACTTAACAAGTTGGATGTACTTTGGAATTATAATGACCCTATTGGCATAAATTGTGCACAAATTAGTATCTTTAATGAGGTTTAAAACCCCCTTCTCATGACTGTGAAAGAAAAACCTTCTAGAATTTTCTGCATTTTTATAGAAATCTAAAGTTCTAATTTAAAAACCCCAGACCTCAGGTTGTATTGAGATTTTTCTCATTTCATTGGCTCCCATAGGTACTTATAAATCTCATCATCAATATTAACTTATCTATTGCTATTCAATCAATAGAAATTAAATTCCTGACAAATTCTCATTGTCCAGTCTATTTTTCTTGCCCTTCTAGTAATCTCCATCCTTTAATGAACCCACTGATAACTCATAGGAAAATTCTTTGTGCCCCTGTTGTGTGTTCATAAATACTCGATTCTAATCCATACACAAGCTACACCTCTTTAAGATCCCTGCCATCCAAGTCACGTTCTGCATTTCACTAGCAATGTCAAGAATGAGATCCTCAATAAATCTCACCTCCTATATTCAAATGTCTACCTTTTGACAGTCACTTTTTCCTTGCACTGCAACACATTGGTCATAATGCTCTTGAAAATATTATTGATTGTCCCTATCATAGTGACATTCTATTATTGTCTCATTTATAGGCTAGAATTGCCAATATTTCCAGTTGACTGTCCAAATTTTAAGAAAGACTTCCCTTTGAGATGCAGTCACTATCTTCTTTTGAATACTCCTAAATCTTCCCCAATGATTTCATAGCCAATAACCACCTCAAGTACTATAAAAAAGAAAGCAAAAAATAAACCCTTATACCTGTGCATCCTTGAAAATAAATGTTGTCATTGGTGATTATGAATGGGAGGATGGTCATATTGTTTTATCATTGTTTCCCTTCCTCTGATATTTGAAACCTCTACTTGATGTTTACCAACTGTCATGTTCATCATGCTCATTTCTCTCAACTTTAAAAGAATTTTCCCATCATTGTATAATATACATGACTGATTTCTTAGCTTGTGACCATCCTTTTCACTTTACAAATTTTAGAGGCTCTACCTTATGAAACTAATTGCCCAGTTAATCATTGTTGTACTATTCACCAATCTAGAAGTTATTTGTCTTAAACAAATGAATATTTACTAGTAAATATTTCAAAGAAACTGAGAGAGTGAGGCCACTCCATGAATTATGAATGAATAAAATAGAAATGCATTTGACTAATGATCCTTGTTTAAAAGGTTTCCCCCTTATCTTCTGATATTCTCAGTACTTTCTATAGTTAACAACAATGATCATTGACAATTGTTTCATGACTTATGAATTTTCTAAATGATTATATATCGCTTTTAAAGGAGACTAACTATTCATTGCTATCAATAATATATGTTGGTTCAAATAAGATACAAAGGAATTAACCTTCAATATCTCTCAAAGATATATCAAAGCAACACGCTGGGCTCAACCCTTGTGGGAGCCACATTTATCCCCACTTGTAGAAATTTGATAAAATAGTAAGATTTCTTTTTGTATCTGCACATGAAGCAAACAAGTTAGAGAAAATATGTATAGTTTGGAAGTGTTTGACAACTTCAATGGTTCTCTTAGACATCCAGGATTTGCATGATTTCTTAATGAAAATAGAGATCAATTTATATATGCATAGGTATTTGTGTATGAAAAGTTGGGAACTTTTCATTGCCTGGAGCATTGCTCTAATATAATTTTTTTTGCCAGATGTAGGACTAGGAGTGGCATAGAACTAGGAAGGACACAAGCAACTTAGGGCAGCAACAACAATATGATGCATCCAAAACCAATCATTCCAGGCAATAACTGGTTCCTTTCTTTACATGCACATTTACTTATTCATGTATATGTTTATCTTGATTTGCATTGAATAAGTTATGGTCAGTCTCATGGCTTGTGTGAGACGATGTGCATTTCTACATTCAATAAATAGTATTGTTCTATTCAAGAAGACTTGTATAAATCCTTCTTTTGTTACATGCATATGTACGAATGTAGTAATTTATAAAATGAAATCTTTAGATTATTTCATTTGTGCAATTGAATGTAATTTATGAAATATAATCCTTAGTTTTAAATCAAAGCACTTCACTCAATTGAGCGTATGGGTTAAAATATGGTAACATTTTTGGTGACCTCTGTGAAGTGTTTTCCTGCTAAACACTTTTGACCAGTTGCCTAAACTTATCCTTGGGCATAGATTCACTCAGAAACTTAGAACAGATTTGAAAATAAATTGACTCAATGTTGTAACTCAACAAAAATGATTCATAAAACCTTGGAAACTTATTGAAAATAGGAAAACTACATAATGGAAACTACTTAACTGTGTTGAATAACACTTAGGGAATGAAAAAAAAATGAAACCTATCCTAACCTAATCTAGCTAGTAGAGAAACTGATCAAACATAGCCATTCACTAGCTCTATAAAAAAATGGACTTTCCTAATCAACAACTGATGCATTACATGATTATACATTGCTGAAAAAGCACGAAACATACAAAGATATTCAACACATTGTTGCAATGTTTCATGGAAATTGTAAATAAGCTTACTTGCAACCTAATTTTGATGATGCTTATCGCTGTCCTGGCTCAGACAAATGAGTTGAACATGCTACTCCCAAGTCAGCTTCAATTGCATCTTCATGCTTGGGTGCAAGCATGACCTCTAATACTTCAATGGTCCCCAAACTGGCTAAGTATATGATTGGACAACCTCTTGAACAAATAAATCTTGGGCTTTCCTTGTTGGTTGCCACTCTTTCTTCATATTTTTCATGAATATCCTACTCCATAGCCAAGTTTAGAAGACAATCAAAATGTTTAGAAAAAAAATTACTACCTTCATCTTGCAAAATAAGTTGCCATGTTAATTATTCCTCCATGATCAATGAACAATCTTCTTCCACTAAGGTAGCTAATAACTCTTCAAAGCTATCAACTCCTGGAAGTCTTTTAAAATCAGCTTGTTTAGCATCAAAATCCTCATTAGAGATACACTCCAGAACAAGCTTTTCTTTGTCAATGAAGGCAGGCAAATGTTTAAACAATGAAGTAGCCTCTTGAAAAAAACTTTCAACTACAATTTCAGCTTCCAGCTCTTCTATGTAGCAGAAAGGAAGTTCTTCTGACCAAATAAGACTCTACAAATAAAATTCATGAGGAGTCACTTGATTTAAGAGAATGGGCTCCACCTTTTTATGCTCATATTTCTCTTGTTCTTCCAACACCTCATCAATCTCGTGAACCTTATGTTCTTGTTTACCATGATTTAAAAATTCTTCTAATATGATTGATTCCTTGGCATCCAAATTTGAACAAAACTATCCAATTATGTATGTGCACATATCTTCATAAAGCTCAACATTAGCTTTCTCATTCAGAATCTGCTCAAAGAAGTCAAAATCCCTACCTTGGAGAAAAGTATCAAGTTCAATTTTATGCTCCTCTTCTTCAACTAAGCCTCCATTTTTCTGCTGACTGCCATCAATTAGAAACTCACCAATGCTTTCCTACTGTTCTAAAATAGTTTTACCATCTTGGAGAGATTTTCCTTGTGTTATTTGATACTCCTCCAATTCCATTTACAATAGGTTTGGAGTTCTATACCCTTCCATGGTGAGTGAGCTTGAGTTAGGTTGATCAAGGGTCTACTCCTCTTTAGAAGAAGCAGGCCTACCTTTCTCAAATACATTATGTTGCAATGTAACAACATTCCTAAAACTTGGTATTTCAAGTTTGGAACACTCACTTGAGATTTTAGAAGACCTATCTTGCTTAAAACCTGAAAAATTGTACTTGGGGGTCTCTTCTTTCACAAGTTGGCTTGGAACACAAGAAATTGATTGGGGTTCTAGGTCTTGCACTCATGCAAAAATGTGTCTCATTTTCTCTTCTTTAGCTGCAACTCTCTTCTTTTCAAGACCACCTTCAAATTTCCTTTTTTAAAGATCCTCATGTAGATTGCAATGATACTCTAGGTAACCTGACTGCTTTGTACCTAAGCCGACAAAAGATTCATTTGTTCCTCTTTAGCAACTATCTCTCCTTCAAGACCTTCTTCATATTGCATCCTCTGCATACTCAACTCATGATCATAAGTATAGACTTGTTTAGCCATTTCCTGTTGCTGCATAATGGTCCCTTTCCACCTCTTGATATCAACCAACATCTTAGATAGGCATGCCAACACCCTACTAATATCATTAATCTTCATGTTGTGAAGACCTTGACTTAGATCCCAAAACATACGGTCAAGGTGTTAGATTAGGTCCAATACGTTATGGTATGGATGTTTTTGAGGCTGATTATATAAATAATCATACTGGTTAACATTAGAAACCTCCTCTTGGGGGTGATTTTGATCAAATATTGGCTGAAACAAAGACTGAATCAGATTGGGAGGGTGGGAAACATGATGAAAATGTTAATTAGTTGTTGTTGCAAGAGAAATTGGGCTAAAAAAAACACTGCAATTGGTTGGATGTGATTGATAAGAAGGTGTAGGAGCAACATTCTCATGATATGGAGGGTAATAGTAAGTATTTTCATGAATATTTGACATCTAATTTTTTTGTTCAAAGAACTGGAACCTCAGAACTAACAGATTCTTTGGAGACATACCAACACTTGTGTGTGTGAAAACATAATATTTGATCTTGGAGTCCTTAGGTGTTATTCTAACTACCTCCAAAGGTTGATAACATTGAGAAAAAAACCAGTTTCTCGATATTGTGATGTAATAGTAACACTAGTTTTCCACTAATCCAGAGTCTTAGAGTCGCCAGGTATGTATTTTAAATACATCAAAAGGCATAAATTAACTACTGTACACACCAAACAACAACCAAAATGTAGAAAAATTGAACAGAAACAAGTTCCAGTCCCATCGGGTGTGCCAAAAATGTTATCTACTGGAATTGCACCCCATTGAATGTGGAATTCAACAATCCAGTGTAACATGGGAAGATTGGGAAGACCTTTCAAAGTGTGGGCTTTGAAAGTAGAGATCAACCTCTAGAGAAGGCCGACTTCCTATTGGTATCAACTATTCTATTGATTGTGAAAGGAAAAGGAATAAGGAGTGCATGAAAATGAAAAATAAACCCTATGGCGATACACCTAAACATTACTTGAATTTGAAACTAGATTTCATACACTTGCTTGTAATGACTGAAGATAAATTTGCACAATTCATTTCTATATATTCTTGCAAAAGTGATTCACAAACAGGTTTTAGTGCTCAGACTCCTAGAAGGAAAGTTAATTTCACATCCAAAAATATTTTACACCTTTTGACACGATTTGTAACCTGCATGAACATACCTTCTACATAAAGGTTCTAAAACTGAGACAAAGCTTCAATGAAATAAACATTACTTCACTAAGAATAACTTGATCAATCAGACGACTGAACACATAAATGCAAATAATGAGTAGGAAAAGCTTTCAAGTCAATAATATTCAAGGTCTTTACTGAATTTCATCTTCAAAACTGAGTTAAAATAGCATGCACAAGACTTGTGAAAGGACTGCCAAAAGTCACTATCTCTGAGAGCTGCATGAATAAAACTCACTACCCAAAGAATTATAAATGTGAAATAAGTAGCCAAGCCCAAGTGGTTCCTCCAAAATAGGACCTAGAAGCTTCATGGGTCGTAAGCCTCCAAAAAGCCTAAAAAATAGCAATTGATCCTTCTACAAAGAGGCTCCAAAAGGTTGAAAAGGTCAAACTTGACCAAGTCCAACATGAAGGCTTAAGAAACTGGTGCCTAAATACCCTCCAACTGTCTCAAAACTGAGTCAACATGCCTATATTTTATCCATATGTTTGCAACTGATCCAACCTCCTTTAGACACTTGGTAGAGGTATAAATTTTCAACAAAAACCCTCTATAAACTTGCAACACATTCCTTAACTTCGCTTTTATTGCTAAACAACATTATTAAAATGATTTATAAAACATCATTTTAACTATATTTTACATTATAATTCAATGACTTGACCAAATGAGTCAATGCAAAAAATTGAAGTGTTAAAAGCCCTCATATTTATCATATAAGGGGCTTATAAAGATAACTAGGCATGAAATTCAACATGACATATTAGTTTTGAATGAAAAATAAATAAAATAAAATAAGTGAAAAACAAAAATGCCTTGAGACTTTGTTGACATAAGCTTTAGGGTTATGAAACCCTAAAAGAGACTCGAGCCACATGTATTGTCATTTTATTCCATTCATTTTAGCAATGAGAAACTCCACTGCACATTTTTCGTGCTGCCATGGTTGAGTTGGAGGGTGCATCCAGAAAATCGAAGGCTTTACTGTAGGTTTCATGTGAAAATACTAGAACAATACGTAGGTAAGCTCTTATCCTATGTTTTCTCTTTTGGTTTTGTATTCTTTTCTCTCACCGTGGCTCCCATTTTCGTGACATTCATACATTTCCATACTTGCATTATGACGTGGGACTTGCAAACAAAGAACTCCCTTTTCTTCATGGCCACAACTATAGAATATTCCTAATGTATTTCTTTATTCCCCAACATAAAATATAGATTTTACAGATTCAATCTCTAGAAAGTTCGGGCCTAAGCCCTTCCACCATGAATTATCTTAACAATCTAGATGTCCTTTGGCATTATCGTGACCCTCTTGGCATAAATTGTGCACAGATTAGTATCTTCAATGAGGTTTAAAACCCCCTTCCCATGACTGTGAAAGAAAAACCTTTTGGAATTTTTTGTACTTTTATAGAAATCTGAATTTTAAATTAAAAAACCCTAGAGCTCAAGTTTTACTGAGAGTTTTTTCATTTCATTGGCTCCCATATGTACTTATCACTATCATCATCAATACTAACTTCTCTATTTCTATTCAATCAATATAAATGAAATCCCTAACGGATTCTCATTGTCCAGTCTATTTTTCTTTCCCTTCTAGTAATCTCCAACTTTTAATGAACCCACTAATGACTCGTAGGAAAATGATTTGTTCCCATGTTGTGTGTTCAAAAATACTTGATTGTAATCCATACACTAGTTACGCCTCTTTAAAATCCCTACCATCCAAGTCATGTTCTGAATTTCACTAGTAATGTCAACAATGAGATCCTCAATAAATCTCAACCCCTATATTCAAATGTCTACCTTTTAACAGTCAATTTTTCCTTACACTGCCACACTTGACTAAATTTTCCTTCCATTGGTCATAATGCTCTCAAAAATATTATTGGTTATACCTATCATAGTGGCATTCTATTATTGTTTGATTTACTTTTGGAACTGTCAAGATTTCCAGTTGATTGTCCAAACTTTAAGAAAGACCGCCCTTGGAGATGCAACCACTATCTTCTTTTGAATACTCCTAAATCTTCCCAAGTGATTTCATAACCAATAACCACCTCAAGTCCTATAAAAAAAAGAAACAAATAAACCCTTATACTTGTGTATCCTTGAAAATAAATGTTGTCATTGGTGATTATGAATGGGAGGATTGTCATACTGTTTTATCATTGTTTCCCTTCCTCTAATATTTGAAACCTTTGCTTGATGTTTACCAACTATCACTTTCATCATGCTCATTTCTCTCAACTTTAAAATACTGTCCCCATCATTGTACAATATACATGACCGATTTCTTAGCTTGTGACTTTTCTTTTCACTTTACAAATTTTAGAGGCTCTACCTTATGAAACTAATTGCTCACTTAATCACTGTTGTACTATTCACCAATCTAGAAGTTATTTGTCTTAAACAAATGAAGCTCTACCAATGAATCTTTCCATGAAACTCAGAGAGTTAGGCCACTCCATGAATTGTGAATGAATAAAATAGAAATGCATTTGACCAATGATCCTTGTTTAAAACATTGTCTCCTTATCTTTTGATATTCTCAGTACTTTCTATAGTTTACAAAAATGATCATTGACAGTTGTTTCATGCCTTATAACTTTTCTGAATGATTATATATCACTTTTGAAGGAGACTGACTATTCATTGCTATCAATAATATATGTTAGTTCAAATAAGATACAAAGGAATGAACCTTCAATGTCTCTCAAAGACATATCAAAGAAACACACTGGGCTCAACCCTTGTGGGAGTCACATTTATCCCCACAAGTTGAAATTTGATAAAATAGTAGGATTATTTTTTGTATCTGCATATGTAGCAAACAAGTTAGAGAAAATATGCAAATTTTGGAAGTGTTTGATGAATTCAATGGTTCTCTTAGACATCCAAGATTTGCATGCTTGCTTAATGCAAATAGAGATCAATTTATATATGCATAGGTATTTGTTCATGCAAAGTTGGGAACTTTTCATTGCTTAGAGCATTGCTCTAATATAATTTTTTTTGCCAGATGTAGAACTAGGAAGGACACAAGCAACTCAAGGTAGTAGAGACAAGATGATGCATCTAGAACCAATCATTCTAGGCAATGAATGGTTCCTTTCTTTACATGCACATTTACTTAATTCATGTATATGTTTATCTTGATTTTCATTGAATAAGTTATGGTTAGTCTCACAGCTTCTGTGAGATGATGTACATTTCTACATTCAATAAAGATTATTGTTCTATTAAAAAAGACTTGTGTAAATCATTCTTTTGTTGCATTCATATGTACGGATGTAGTAATTTATAAAATGCAATCTTTATATTATTTCATTTGTGCAATTTAATGTAATGTATGAAATATAATCCTCAATTTGGAATCAAAGCACTTCACCCCATTGATCCTATGGGTGAAAATCTGGTAACACTTAGTGTAATTGTAGAGCCCCAACTCATTTAACAAAGGTGTATCATTGATTTATAGAAACGTCACACAAAATTTGACACCTTAGTTTGCGTAAGTTCTAGCATACCTTTAACTATCTAACAATGTGTGCAAGTGAAATTTAATGAAGTACATATTCTTGGTCCTAAGTCGATTAGCCATTGGAACTTAGAGACTTGGTCTACATTGTGTACAACTCGAATAGCATGTTCCATAGCATCAATCTCTTTACAAGATCTTGAAGAAAAATCTCTCAAGGGCTCTCAAAATATCACAAGGAAAAGTATACAAATGAAGCTAAAGTTCACCGAAATGAACATATATGCCTAGAAAAACCTAGGGTTTCACCCTGCAACTCCTTTCTTCAGCCTTGATAATCATTCTAAGTTAGTATTGAGGCTTCCTAGGACTTATTTTTCATCCTATTCTCAACATAAATACTCTCATAACCTTTTCATACTCTCGACCAAAAAAGTTAATTTTTTTGGTTGATCTCTCGAGGTGGCAACACACCAACATTCCTTCATCCACTAATGCATAGTGGGGCATCAAATAAAATCAAGGAATTTAAAAAAAAAAGAGCATCATCAAGTATTTGAAACAACTCTATAAGTGCATTGCTTCAAAGAGGGGAAAAATGTAGACACCTAAAAATATCCTAACCATATCACACATTATGATTTCACTTACTAACATCATTCTCTTCATAATTCACCTAATTTGTAAAATTAATTAAATAATGTTCAATTATTTAGTTAAATTCACTTTTTTCTACTATTAATTGAATAATTAACTTTATTTGATTAATTCATCACAATTCATCATCTTCAAACTAATTTCTTCCTTTTGATTAAATAATTCCAAAATATTTAATTAAAATACTAATTTTCCCCTTTGATTAAGTAATTCTCAATCATTTAATTAAAAGTATTAATTCCTCCATCCTCACAATTAAATAATACTTTTAATTGTTTAGTTGGCTAATTTTCCTCCAACTCTCCAACTTGCATAAATAATATTCCCTTTTCAAATTCAAACTCTTCCCTCCATGTTTAAAATAGCTCCAACATATTTCCATGAAACAAGGGACATTGTTGAGCTCTCATGGATTATGAACCAATGATTAATATTTAATCCATACCCCATGGATTATCAACCATTTGATTAATCCTTGATCCACACTCACCTCTTTGATCTTCTTTCATCCCTTGATTAGCATTTTAAATATCGACCATTGATTAGAATTCCAAAATTCTATAAAAGAAAGCCTTTTCAACATGAATGAATATATTCACAATTCATAGAATCCTTACTCTCACAAATTCTTGAGCCAAACTTAAGCAATTTGAGAACCTTTTTTGCGAATTATCTCTCTTCAACCAAGCTTTTCAAAATGGATTAGGAAAATTTGAGCAATCCACATCACTACAAGTTTTCATCAAACCACAATGGGATTGGAGGTTTTCTTTTCATTTAATTCAATTGTCTATAATTATATTTATTTGATTTTAATTGAATCTTTATGGAAATGTTAGCTTAATTTCATTGAATATGGCATCTATTTGGTCATTATCTTGTAGGTTCTTAATGTTTTAGGATCGTAATTGCTCCTATTTTGATGTTAGTTGATCATGTAAGCTCACCTTATGATAGGATCATAATCTAATTTTTTCCTCATGTGAAAAGTGTCCCCTTCACATGTTTAACTAAGACCTTGCCTAGATTAACTGATTCTAGACTCCTAGCCAAAACCCAAACAAAATTTTCATCTCATCCCTTCATTTAATATCCCATCTCTTAATCCTATCCATCTACATAAGGATGTTGCCCTAATCCTAACCCTAAACCCATCCCTTATCCCTCATGTTACACTTGTCACATGACTACATATATTTAATCCAATCCCTAATCCTCCTTCAATCCTAGCCATCCATCAACCAATGCATCTTGGCCCTTTATTTCTCTCATAGAATTTCTATAAATGAGAGGCCTCCCATCCCATTAGCATGAACCCAATCTATGATAATGTTATGTTGCTGAAATTTCTATTGAATCATCTTGATCACATCATCATGCTATTGGAATCATGAGAAAACACATCCAAGCTATCAATCTATTAACCTACTACACTTGGTCTTTGATTTTTGTATGTATTTGGTTTGATTTAGGCTATATTATATGTATATTTAATTTTATATCATTTGCATGCAATAGATTTTGGCAAACCTAACATGACTCTTTACTTCTAGTGCTTGTCCTTGTGAGATTTTGTGAGTTTTATTTTGCATGTGAAGGGTTTTCTAAGAGGGTTTGAAAATCAACTTTGTATAGAAGCCCTGAATCACAAAAATAAACTCATCTTTGCACTCAAGAGGGCCGAGAGATGATTTTTGATATAAAATTTGACATATTTGCTTACTAGAAAAAATGATTTTGTTTTAGGGGGAGCCCCTAGGGTTTTTCTGTTCGTTTTTTAAAAAATTGTAGATTTTTCTTTTCAATGACATTATTTTATAGATTATATTTGTTTAACATCAACATTAAAAATAACAATAATAAATTTCATCTACGGATTAGTAAGGATTCACAACATTATAAACTTTTATTTTAATTTTTTTTGTTAAGGTCTTTTTTTATAATTTTTTTTTTTTTTAAAGCCACAAAAGGTTTTTAATAACCCAAATGGGTTGTTTAAGCCCTTTGGGCATTACCTAAAAAAAACTTAAATAGTCTTGCACATGCTATATAAAAATCTTGCTCAATTTTGTTTAAAAAGAAAATTTAGAAAATTTAGAGTTGTTTTTAATATTTATATTTTAAAATTATTATTTAAAATCTAATTTTTTTTATTTCTTTTTATTTTTGTAGGGGTTTGGCCCTTGTTCATATGATATACCAAGAGGTTTTCTGAAATTTGGCAACCAGTTATGGCCCTTGGTCACGTGGGGGTCGAAATTTAAGCGTTTAGGGCTAAAAACCTAACCCCCACCTCACTATGCAAGCCTAAAGGAGTAGTTTTATGAAAAATGGGCATAAATTTTGTCTCACAATTTAGATATTTTAAATTAAAAAGGTGTTGGAAATTTGGTTTGGATCTCTTCATAGTGGTATAGGTGGATTGTATATATTTTACTTCATAAATCAAGTGCACTTAGTCAAATTCAACCCTTCTTTTCAAACATCAAATGCTCATAACTTGTTCATATGAAATAAATTTTAGCAATTACTTTTTAAACTTATTAGAAAATCATAAGGAATCCTTTTTTTTGGTCCATTTTTTCTTTATAAGACTATGTTTGGAATGTTTTCTCCATATTCAAAATTGGGCTTAAAATTAACCATTCACTTTTGGATTTGGGTTTTAAAATAAAAAAGTGTCTTTTAATCCCCAAGACTCACTCATGTATTCTCTCCTCTTGCACCATAGTTTGATCTCTAGGATCATAAATAAGTGGTCTTATTTTCATTTTTAGGGGGCCTACCTAGGGACTTCATAACCCTAGGGGATGACCTCAACTCCCATGTTCTGGTGGAGTACAAAGGGTGGGAGGTGAATCAAAAGACACCTCTGTTGGGAGTGAAATATTGTCAATCTGGGCTAAGCCTCTTAGAAATTTATGTTGGTGTAATTAATTATTTAATTACACTAGAATAAGTTTACTTAGGAATTATATTTAATTAATTCCTAGGTTGCATTATTAGGAAATCATTAATAATGGGGTCATCCAATTTTCCATGTATTTAGGAGATAAGATTCCTTCTAGAATATCATCTAAAACTTATCTCAATCAGTTCATCATTCCCTAGGTAGTTAGTTAGGGTTTACATGTTGTCACATGGAAACATCATAATTCATCTTGTATCTCACTCTTGCCTACATACTCATGGAATTTGTACATTTGTAATCATATTCTAGATCAATCAGATAATCTCAATTTGCATGCCCAAGTTGCAACATTTTCTATGTGGGTGAATTTCTTCTTAGAAAATATCCTTTGAAGTATGCACAACTTCATTGGATGATTCAACATCCATTATTTCAAAATGGTATCAGAGCTTGTCCATTGAAGATTCATCTTAGGATCAAGAAAGTTAGGCTGGAGAGATTCATTGCAAGCTTGAAGGTTTTCATTGTGGGCTACTTGAATCCACCTAGGGACCAAGCTGATTTAGGGAGTAGATTGAGTCTAATCTGAGCTCTCCATTGTCTTCAAAAGGCCTCAAAACCTTAGGATCGCATGTTCATTCATCAAAATTGGATACATCAACTGGGCACCATCAGAGGTATTTTTAGGGTTTGCAAAATCAAATTGTATGGTTCGTATAATTTGCAATAATAAAAAAAATCCTCTTTGTCATTTGTCCTCTATGGTAATTTTTTTTAGTTGTAGGCCATTTTTCATTTCAGAAAAAATAGGGCTTATTTCATATTATTTGGCAAAAATTTGGGTTTTCTATAGTTTGGCAAAAAAAAAAATGATTCAGAGTGACAGTCATTTTATTGCAAAGTCAACATCATTATAGGGTTTGTTTTTCCGGGCTATTATATTTCCATCAGGTTTATTTTTTCTTCGTCGACACATTTTAATGTTTGCAGATTTTTTTTTATCAGCATATATAAATATATTGAAAAGATTTGATTTTTAATTGCTAGAAAGCAAAATTAAAAATCAAATGTATAGTTTTCTTTTGTGGGCATCAATTTTATTCTTTTGTTAGCATTATTCTAAATTTCAATTTCCATAGGCAATGTTGAAATTTGTGGATAGGGTTTATATTTAATCTAATGGCTATTGGTGTATTGTGGTCGATTTATTTACTGTGGGCATTTAAATCCTCGATCCAAGATTGTCAGATCTCTTGCAGGTTGAGGTACTTTTTGTGAGAGCATTTACTCTATGGCCCATGCATTTCTTACCATTTTCTTACACCACTTTCACCCATCCACCATGTCATCACATCAACCAAAGATTTCATCGGCCATTCACTTCTAGAGTTTACCTCATCTGTTGTCAATTGTTTGTCACTAGAGCCCCTGCCCACCAACCATCAGGTCCATCATGACCAGAGGCTTTGCATTGTGAGCGATGCCACCAAAAATCACTGCCCCACCAGTGGCTCAGCCCCATTGCTACTCCCAAGAGGGAGGCATTTATTTTGCCAACCTAAGCCTTGTGGTCACATCAATGACTAGGTGTTAGTCTGAGGGTGCTTTATTTTTACACCTGTTTAGCTTGTAGGCCCTCATATGGCAGATTTTTCAAAATGCCATAACTTTTAGCCACAATATCAAAAATCAGCAAATGAGATACCGTCAAAAATAGGATTCAATGTACTTTCCAATGGTGCAATCCTTTTTGTAGAGTTTTTCTGCCAAAAAAATATTCAGTCAACTGAAGTCAACCCTCCATTTTGGAATCAAAATCCAATATCTTCTCATCAAATTTTTGAAATTCAGTGATTCCAATGGCATTCGAAAGATATTTCAAAACTTTTTTCATCAGTCTAATAACTTCTTTCAGTTTCAGCTCCAAGTATCTTTTATTGGATTTTTGCAATTTGGTGTATTTTCTTGATTCCTTAGACATCCTAAAGAGTGACGAAGAATTTTTTGATTTGGGGGACATTGTTTCAATCGCATATCATTATTTGGGAATTTCTAATTCATATTGAAGGTAATTATCTTTGTATTTTTGGAGATCATGTAGAGTACATTATGGGGTTTGCATATACTCATTCTCTAACTATGTTGCACAAGGGAAAATATAAACAATGGTGAGATGGGATCATAAACCATCTACAATCACTTGATTTATTAAAATCATCTGCAATCACTTGATTTATTATCATATTTGTATGGTATAGTTCCCCATCCAAGTCAAGGTATTCAAGAATTTTCTTGGAGTTGTAGAAAATATATTGTCTTAGAGATCATTGTAATGCAAGCTAATTGTGATGTTTTAAAATCTATTGATCATTATGATCGTCCTCTTATCCTTTGGACTAATATTTGGGAACTATATGGATATTATGGTACTCCACCATTCCCTGATGATTATGACTAAGAATGTTATTCCTCATATCAAGCACCCCATGATGATATTGCTATTCAGGAGCTTACAGATTTGGAATGTCTTGCATCTTTAAATGAGAATGTCAAGAGTTGTACAAATGCTTCTTCTTCATCAAAGACAATTGATATACCTTTAAATTCATTGATTCCTTATCCACATTAATTGATTGAGGCTTCCATCATTCATCGGGACACATTCAATTTTCCCAACTTGAAATTCATAGGAAGGCTTTGTTTTAGGTATTGCTGACTTACCTTTTTCTACTAGTTTGGAGGACATTCTTGAGGGAATATCTCTCCTCTATTTAGATTCTACTCTAGAGATTTTCTTTAGTCTCCACATTTCTTTGTCTTGAACTTGATTGGGGATCCTGAGACTATCTCGGAGGTACTTGTTTTCTCTTCAGATATTTCATATATCATACTTCTTCCCTCCCATTTCATTATGGAGTTGGAATTTCTTCAACATCTACCATTGGGTTTGCTTCTTCCTAGAGGGAGACATGTGGTTTGGTCATTTTTGTTGCTTCAGACTTCTTTTAATGGTTTTGAGGATACTTCATTCTAGGGGGCAATATAGTCTCCATCTATTCCTTTAGGGGAAGGATAACTGTATTGTAGTCTTTGGATCTTTTTGAACATCAGTTTCCATATAGTCCTGGTTTGTCACCTTCTTCATTGATTAGGAATGTACCTCTTTTGATTGTGGCATCTTCATCCTCCATGGGCAAGGAGACACATGAGGAATTTTCAAAGAGATACTCATCATCCACATTCATCCTACCTTCCTTCAATTCCTATCTAGAATGGGAAGCATTCGTGCATTTCATTTTGGTTTTATTTCTTTTGAAAGGAATACAAGTTGTTTGTCAACATTGGATCATGTTTTGTCTTCAAACACTTACCATTTTTGTAGGTGATCACATATTTTGGGGGCTATTGATTGTATTGTATCTATGTGATAGATGGTGTACTTGGGGGATATCATGGAGTTCTCCATCCTTCCTCACTTATCTGCATTTCATCTCCTTTTTGGAGAGGGGTTTTCTTCCCATTTGGTTTTCCCCTTTTCTCTATTTGTGGAAATTAGTTACATTTCATATCATTTGTAAATGGGTACCTAAAATGGCCATCATGTAGCTGGGACCCATCATCCATTGCATAATTATTGCATATTTCATTTCCTCCCTAAAATGCATATGGGGGGTGTTAGGGTAAAAGTACAAAGTTGTGTCACACTTTTATAAAGAAACAACCAACACTCATCTAACTTTTAAACTTGAATCACTAGAAAGTGGCATATATGTTTTGAATTTTGAAATGATGTAAACTAATAAAATGTGTATTTTTTAGTATATTTTATGTTTGTATTTTTTGACAGAAATTAAAAATTATTTTAATATATTTTTTTTATAAATTAACACTATAATTTAGTTGTTGATAAAATGCTAATAATGACATTACATGAGACATCAAGCTTTATATAGTAAATTTTCTTTTTTTCCTTCAAGTTTTTTGTCTATATTTATAACTTGAAACTTTAGGGCATATATATATTTTTTTGTAAATTTAATAAATACACATTTTTAAATAAATATTTAAATGTGTGTGTATTAAAACACAATTGGTTCCACTCGATGCCAACTTTTATATTGAATATTTATCTAAAATAGAAAAAAAATTATACTATCTTAATCTAGATTCTTTTATCTAGGGCATCATATTTAAAAAATTAAATAATAAATATTAGAATTTTTCTTGAAATGGTAATCAACCTAATATTTTTGTGCTAATAGCCTACTTTTAGTAAAAAAATAAATATAAAATAAAAATAGATATTAATTTGAAAACTACACTTATGGATCTACAAAAAGGTATTTTTACATTTAAAATAATCTTACTTATATGAGTAGGAGTTGAAACATTATTTTTTTTAAATAATTTTCTTTTTTTTAGTAAATTGGCCTGAAAGTGGTGCTACATATGTATTTAGCCAACAATTTTAGTTAGAGAAATTGTGGACATATTTAACCTATCTAGAATGAATCTTACTCGATCATATGTTTGACCAAAATTGATTTTTAGTTATAAATACTAAAATTCACTTGTGCTGATAAGTTGGCTGAAAGTGTGACACAACTTTGTACATTTACCCATTGGTGTAATTAATTATTTAATTACACTAACATAATTTTACTTGGGTATTATATTTAATAAATTCTTAGGTTGCATTATTAGGAAATCATTAATAATGGGGTCATCCCCTTTTCCATGTATTTAGGAGATAAGATTCCTTCTAGAATATCATCTAGAACTTATCTCAATTAGTTCATCATTCCCAAGGTAGTTAGTTAGGGTTTACATGTTGTCACATGTTGTTAGATCAAGACACATGACAACATCATAATGCATCTTTTATCTCACTCTTGCCTATATATTCAATGCATTTGTACATTTGTAATCATATTCTAGATCAATCAGATAATCTCAATTTGCATGCCCAAGTTGCAAAAATTTCTATGTGGGTGAATTTATTCTTGGAAAAGATCCTTTTAAGTATGCACAACTTCATTGGATGATTCAACATCGATTATTTCAACACTTTATTTCTTAGAGAAGTTAAGGTTAAGAGTAGGTTATCCTTTCCTCCCAATCATTTCGCAACATTTCCTTTCATCTATAGATTAGGCCACATGTACCCTTGTGGTATATAGAGGATAACCCTATTTAAGCTTGTAAATCATAGTTGAGACATTTTGGGCATCTCTTCTTATGGTGCATTGTGCTTGCAAGGATTGATAATCCCACTTGAGCTAGGCTTGTTCACGTGTCTTGTGTATTTAAATGTTTAGATCACATTCCCCACTTGGAGCCACAAGGGGAAACCTTATACAATTTGAGACATAGGATTTTATCTTTTTTCATTATTATTTTTATGCATTTTCATTCTTAATCATAAAATCCAAAAAAAAAAAAACCCCAAAAAATCAAAAACATCATAAAACAAAAAAATTCAAAATATTCCAAAAACCAAACAAGTCTAGGTGTCCTCCAAGTCAAAATTTCCATGTCATCTCCAAATCATTCATTCCCATCTAAATCATCACTTCTCATCCTAATCATTCCTCATCTCATCCCAATCATCCCATCCTAGTCACACCTTTTCATCCCAATAAATTCATCTTAATCATCCCTCATCTCATTCTAATCATCTTAATTACCTCATCGTAATCATTCCTAATCATCCCAATTATCCATTTTTATCCTAATCACCCATTATCTCATTCTAATCAGTTTAACCATCCCACACAATCATTTAATTATCCATTTTAATCTTAATCATCCAATTTCTATTCTAATCATCCCTTCTAATCTTAATCATTCTTTTCCATCTTAATAATTCTTTCTCATCCTAAACATTCCTATTCATTGTAATCATCTCATCCTAATCCTTCAACATTATTCTAATAATCCCCCTTAATCATTCTAATTATCACCCTCATCTCATCCAAATAATCCATCTTAATCATTCTAATTATCGCACTCATCTCATCTTAATCGTATATTTTCATATCCTAATCATCTCCCAATCATCTTTATTCATCCTAATCCATCATAATAGTTCATTTCTCATCTTTATCACCTCATCCATAATCATCTTATTCATTTATAATCATCCTAATGATCACCCTAATCTTTCTAATCTTCCATAATATTTCTCTCATCCATATTGTCTAATCATACCCAATCATCTAATTCACATCATCCCAACTATCCTAATCATATCATCCATCCTTGATCCATAATTTAAGACCCTAATCATAATTAATTTACTTAATCCAAGCAAGGTCCTAATCCCTAATTTTATCATCCTCCATAATCCACATTAAAACCCTCTATTATTAATCCAATTTCATCATTAATCTTAGTCCTAATATCATCTAGCCATCATCACCCTTAATCCACATCCTCCATTATCATCCTTAACCTACATCCTTCATTATCATATTCATCCAATCCCCTTGTCAACCTAATCCCATTCCAACCAAATCCTAATCTAATTGTAATGCCTCTCATGTTTTTGTCATTGTTTTGATACTCTTCTCATGTTGTGCTGCGTAATTGAGAGTATGATGGTGATTGTCTCACCAATTTGACTTGTTTGGTTGACAGTTTTTTTTGCATGGATAATTATGATACTCTCTTTTATGATGTTGATGATATTTATGATGATGCATGGTGTTTTTTTTTATCTAGTTGTGCTTATCATCTAGATGTGGTATTATGTTGTTATGTAAATTGATTAATGCTTGCTTCATGATATTTATGATGATGTGTTACTGGTTGGAATCTTGGTGAGAGGACAGTGTAGCATTGCTCATTTGCGAGTGCCCTGCTACACTGTGACTTCCTCTCCCAGTGTTCTTGCAATTGGATATATATGTTGTTTGACATTGGTTTGGTGCAGGATGCAGGTATCGGGCACCGACTCCGCCTGTACTATCAAGATTGAGTGTGCCTTATAAGCCCAATGGGTATGATGTGGAAATCTGAGTTGACAAGAAGTCCCCCATCCTAGTTCGTCACCCCATCATTTGGTGTTGATGATGTCATCTATTTGTGACCTCGTTCTTGTTTTGGTATCGCTATGTTTGAGTCATTCATTTTATTTTTCATTTAATATTTTTTTATTTCATCATTCAAGTTAATTGGTTAATTAATGTGTTTCAATTATTTGGCATGGTCATGGTTCATTGTCGTTTAGGTATTGTTTTGGGGTTACATTTCTCCTATTTGTAACATTGATTCAATTAAATTATTAAATTATTAAGAGAATTTTAGTAATTAATTATTAAATTAATTTGAAGTAGATAATGATTTAATAGCTTATATTATTACTTTATTAAGATGAATATGTAAATAAAACATAAATTTGCATGTATAAATAATTTTATTTTAAATTTAATATATAATGGATTAATAATCCACTTATTAATGATGTTCATTTTACATTTAAATATTTGGATAATGAGACATTGATTAAAATATCAAAATGGATATTATATGTAGAACGATAAATTTCAAAAGTAATTAAAAGAATTATGTAATAGTTATGATTTATTTATTTTAAATAGTGTGATTTATTGATAATCGGTAAAATAATAAAATAAAGGTGAAAACTATTATCTATAGTTTTAAACACGTAATATTAGAGAGTTAGGTTTCTAATATTACCAAGAACTTAAGGATTTTCAAAATAAAATTACCCTATTGTGTAACTTTAGAGACTTTTCCTTAATTTATTTGGGAATTTTGTGGGAAGAATGAACATTTGAGGAATGAAACAAAATTTTAACCTTGCAGTGTACTCTGGTAAAAAGGGAAAAATAATATTGTAGCTGAGAGAATTTTGGGGAAGAAGCGGTTGGACAGAGGAATTAACTCAACTCTCCATCTCTCCATCACCATTTGCAAACATCAAATCCAGTTGGTCTAGTCATATTATAATTTTGGATTCCGAATAATGAAACAAACATTTTTTTTTTCATTATTTGAAAAACTTTGATTTGAATCTAGTTTATTTTAGTCCCCAAAATAATTTCTTCCATGCTTCCATGTTGAAGATTCAATTTTAGTGTTGAGACATCAATTCGTTTATTATTCATTTGATATTGCTACTCCAATAGAGGTGTCAATGCATGTATATTTGTCATGATCATTTTTTCTGTCATTTTTTCATTTTAAATTGGTTGGGTAGTTTTGAATTGATCTATATACTTGAGGAATTATTTATTGCTATGTTCATCGTCTAGGTAATTTTCTCTCTCTAAAATTTGATAAGCTGGAACATTATATATATATATTCTTAGATGGGTGTGTGTTTATGTTGCTGCATTTTATTGTTTCCAACAATGATGATAATATTAAATCAATATTTCTATATTATTTGAATACATATATATATATGTGTGTGTGTGTGTGTGTGTGTGTGTGTGTGTGTGTGTGTATATCTATAGATATCTTTAAATCATATTTTCAAATTAAAGAAATATTTTAAGAGAAAATGTATGTTTAAATGCATATCTATTTTGTTAATAATTTAAAGATTAATCCTAATTTAATATTTTAAAGTTTTTTTAATTCAGTGATTTCAATGTGTCCATGTGAAAGTAATAATTTAGTTGAGGTGTTAAAATGTTTATCAAAATTTTACCTCAAGTAACTTTATAGTTTCTTAGTTATTTAATGGTTTGATAAGAAATACATTGTAGTTGTTTTTAATTTTTATAGAAATATGTGTAAAAAGAATTGTATTCCATGAGCTACTAATATAAATAAATAAGTTTGTGCAAAAAGTGTATTTAGATAAGTGGTTGGTTATTCATTAATTAAATTTATATTTATACATATATATACCTATGTATTTGAATCATGAATAGAAGAAATTGGTTTATATTTTAAAATGAGTATTTAGATAATTGTAGATTTTGTTCATAGTTTCTTCAATTATAATTAAAAAGGGAAAATTAGTTGCAAAACAAATAATCAACTATTATTGATGATTCTTATATGGATTTATTTAAAACATTTGTAAACCATATTTTGAATTAATGGAAAATTAGTTGTCTAAGATATGTCATTAGTTTAATTTGGGAATGTTTTATTTTAAATTTATATATATATATTATTATTTTTTTCATTCGAGTTTGTGTATGGGTTAAAAGAAAATAATAATAGGTAGCTATTTGATTACAAAAGGAAAAAGAAATTACTTATCACTTCAAAATAGTATGTATATTTGGGTTAATTAACTTATTCAGGTAAATTATGTACTTAGTTAGTTATGAAATAGTTTAAATAGTTTCTTTTATAATTTTAATGTTTTCATAAATGAGTGCAATGATTAGATGTAACATGCTGATTTTAATGTATATATTGAAATCATTACTTTTAAATGTATAAGTGAAATAAAAGGGAATGTTATCATTTAATGGGTTCCTCAAAGTTGATGTATGTTTATATTTTCATATAAATATTTATATATATATGTTTTACTTCCCGTCTAACTATTGTTCATCAGAAACCAATATTTAGCAAAATTTATAGTGATAGATCTTACATGAATAAATATATGATGAATTATATATTTTAAATTTAATTATGCACAAATTTAGAGAAATTAGTTTGTACAAAAATGTATAGTTGGGTATTCATTGTGATTCTTAATTAAATTTGTTTATTTATTTTTGTGTAAAAGATGTATATGTTAGTGATGAGGGTGCAACCCGAGACACAGAAAATCACACAGAAAAACTAACAAATCTTATTATTTTCAAAGTATGAAATTCCTACATGCAGAGGATCTCAAATCCTTGAGTTTTGCAATACATGCAAATTACAGAAAGAAACTACAGAAATTCCCCTATTCGCAGCATGCGATCTTCTTTCCCCAAAAACTGCCTAAAAGAAACAGTAACTCGCCCATAAATAGCCCGTTTCTTTTTTTTGGAGCCAAAAACGGGATTCAAATTATGCACCAACTTTCGGAAGCCCTAACTCAAGATCTAACCGTCAGATCTTCAATGACAATACCTTTTCGGAAAGCTCTCGCCAAGATCTCTTGCCAGAAAGTGGGGCCTAAAGGCTAACCACTTTCATATTCCGCCAATTTTTCAGGCCCATCCGGAGCCTCTAAGTACCTCAAAATTAGCTCTGAAGATTTCATAAGGCAAAAAGCAGAAATTGAAACTTGAATAACTTTTGAACCGGAAATGCTCTTGATCTGATTCTTTCACCAAAGTGTTTATTATTATGTCCTGAAGCTTCCCTTAAATTTTTGTCTCCTCACACCTTCAAATTCATACCTGCTAAAAATAGCAGTTGAGCAGAAAAAGCAGAAAAGCAGTTTTGAAAGTTGGGAATTCTTCTTCGACGAAAAGGGTATCCAGAAATGCAAAAACATCTACAAAAAATAAAATCTAAATGAAAGTAAATATATTTTTGGGTGATGTAGGATTGCCCTTACACCACTGGATGCTCCTGCATCAGTTAGGAATCATAAATTTAGAGAAATTAGTTTGTACAATAAGTGTAGTTGGGTATTCATTGTTATTCTTAATTAAATTTATTTATATATTTTTGAGTAAACAAATGTATATGTTAGGAATCATAAATTAAGAGAAATATGTTGGTTTAAATACTATAAGATTTCATAGTTCTTTATTTATTTAAATAATTTGAATATGGATGTGTAAATAAAATAAAATTTGTGATTCTTGATCATTTAATAATCTTAAAAGTTATTAGGCAAGATTTGATTGTTATTACATTAAAGTGAGTGGATATGTAATTATTCTTGAATATGTCTAGATAGCTATGTGAATTATTCTAAATGCTCATCGAAATTAATACCTTAAGATGGATGTTGTGGTTTCATTTTGATTGTACTTTCCTTTTATATTATTTTTCTAGTTGAGATGATGTAATGTATAGTCATGTTGGGAACCCATAGCTTTAAGTTACTTTCCACTAGGAGTTATGGGTAATTGTTCTATAGACTCCCAAAGGCAATGGGAAAACTGTTTTATGTGGATTTCCATGATTGACCTTTATGAGTCGTTAATTTCATTTTTTTTGGTTTTGACTCTTGTGGGTGTTACCTTGTTTAGTTGTTTTCCCCTTATTATGGTTGTTTGGCGAGATGGTCCATACCTCGTATTTGTACTGGAACTCGTGATTTTTGGTGTTTTGTGTTTTGGTACACCCTTGGTGTTGTGAGATTTGTTTCGGGGCTATTAGGGAGAGTGTCTCTTCATGGGGCCGATGCACACAGGGGAAACCTTGATAACCCATGGAAGAGTTGGTTAAATAAGTGAAAACCTGATAAAATAAACTAGTGGGCTTGGGTAGGAACACATTAACTATAGATAGGTAAGATACCTCTCCCACACCATTAGTGCTTTCACAAAATAAGAGTGGGTTGAGAAGGCCATAGTCGACAATATTTCTACCTCATCCTCATGAGAGGCTAGTGGTCTCACACATGTCACCCTATGGGGTTGACGCCTAGTGAGATGCAGCCAGTATAACAATAGATGTGGGTCATCAATTGTTGAGAGGCAACCAGGATAACCATAGATGGGGGTCGTCAATTGTTGAGAGGCAGCTAGGATAATCCATGATAGGGCCATGTGATGACACTCTCTCTTATAATATCCCTTGTTATTGCCTTTATGTATAGATATCTAGAAGCAATCATCCTGTAAGTCATCGTTTGATGTTGATGTTAAATGTGTTATTGATATCCTTGTTAGTTGAGTCTTAATACCTTTTCACTTGATTATTCTTTGTCGTGGATCCTTCTTTTCAACTCCTAGCATGGGGGGTGGGCCTTCAGATCCATGTGGTCAGGTGGAATATGATTTTCACCCCCATTGGGCTCCCAGATAGTGTTCACAAAGAATGGAGTTCATGTTGTTGCACGTGAGCCTGAGCTTCACTACAGTTCATTTTTATCATGTTGAACTTTGTATTACTCTAGTATTTGAATTACCTTTCCCACTTTGTGTCGGAAGCACTGATGTGTATATGTAATCCTGAAATGATGTAACTTCATATTGAAATATTTGTACATTTTGAGTTGATCAATGTAATGTATGGTTATTATTGATTATATCATGTGTATCATATATGGATGTTCCTCATTATTGTATTATGATGGATGCATGAACATGGTTCACTTATCCTATATCATGGTTTATAATGTAATTTTAGAATTCATTTTTTATCGTTATGGTTTTAGTTTAGGCTTTTGTAATACCATCACATGTACCCTAGAGGATGTAGTTGGTATTGTAATTGTATAATTTCTTTATATGTGATGTATGTTCATGTTCATCTTGTGTAATGTTCTACTTTAAAAAAAAAATTGTGATAATTTGTTAGTCTTAGTTGTCCTTTGGGGTTAGCACGGAAGGGCGTTACACTAATCCATCTATCCTCATCCAAAATATAATCGTACATTTTCTATATGTCCATATCAACCATACATCCAATCCCTAATATTTAATTTAAAATCAAAATTTGGTTAAGGGATTAATCTCCTTCATACCTCATATATTTACATCATCATCCAAATCATTCATCTAAGGATCATATCCCTAATCCACCATCATCCATTTCATATCCAACATCCCAATCAAAAATCAAGACCTTAAGTTGATTTAATCCTTAATCCGAACTTTCTTAATAACATTAATCGATCCTAAGTATAGTTATTAAATCCAATCAATTCCAACTTAATAATTTTTTCTATCCTAATTAGAATCAGATCCAATCAAATATTTCTAAAGAAAATTAGTCTATCTTAAGTATAAAGAATCATCATTAATCAAATCAAATTATTTTAGGGTCTTGAAATTTGATCTAAAATCTAATCCCATCATCCATATTCATCCTTAGGTCCTATTCTTCTAATCTCCAATCTGATTTTATACCATCATTCTAATTTCCACCCTCATCCAAAAATCAATCCCAAATTTCCCTCTTCTAATCAATCCTCCACCATGTTTAGTCATATAATATATCTTCCATCCAACCTAATCTATTCTAATCCCCCCTCATACATTCCAAACCAATCCAACATCATGAACCCATATCCTAATCCAACAAGGTCAAACATTACACTCAAGGTCAACCCAAATTACATTGATTATGGTAATAAGGATATCCTTGTTAACCGACTTGAGTATGATCCCTATGATTATAATGTGACTATTATGGACCAAGATGATCTCTCCCCATCCACCACATCCTTATATATCCAAGATTTTACCCATCTATTTTTTAATTTCCAAGCCTTCACTAATTTTGCACTCACCTATCACTTCAATAATGATAAAGAATCCATGCTTAGATACCTCCTTAGCATTGGTGCAAAACTTGCATCATCCGTAACTCCACAAAACTCTAATCCATCTTCTATCATCCATGCTACACATTACTTTGATAAAGGAGACCAAACCCCCATCAAAATTTCCCCTCAACTTGTACCCATATCCTTACCATCCATGTCATCCCAATCCTCCATTATTGATTTCCTCCTCACTCACCACTTCAACAATGACAAAGATTCCATGCTTGGGTACTTCCTTAGTATTAGTGAAAAAATTTCATCCTTCCTACCTCCATACAATTTTAATCCATCTCCTCTTACCCATGCCAAACCTTACTTTGAAAAGGGAAATAAAATCTCCATCAAAATTTCCCACTACCATCCTTGCAATCTATATCACCCCAGTCTTACAAATCCACTTCATCCCATGGATTTCATTTTTCCCTCCAAGGACTATTAGTAAATGATCCTAATCACCCAAGAACAAATAAAGTTGTGCAATTTTCCCATGTCATGATCCCCCTCCATCTCCTAATCAAGAAAAAAGGATTTGTCAAAATATGAAATATCAAGGAAAAGGGATAGGCCTCCATGAGAAAGACATACTAGAACCCATCTAGATCCAAGAAAAACATAATTATCACGGCCTTGGATACCAAGCTCAAGATGTTGGTATATATTCCATCCATCCCAAACCCCAAATCCCTCCATCTAAATCCAAATATTCACATTCCCCATCCTCCAAAACTATTTTGGTCCCTTATGTTCCAAAGCTCAATCCCTCATCCCTTTCACCTATTTTGGGTCCCTATGTCCCAAAACCAAGGGTCCTTCATCCATTCAATATATTTTTGGTCACTATGTCCCAAGAACAAATCCTTAATCTCTTCCATCCATCTTGGGTCCTTGTATCCCTCCATCCATTATCCATATCACCCTTATTCCGAAATTCCTTTATCTTATCTATCCATCACCTCAAACCCCAAATCAGGATCTACCAAGGCACACATCCTTGAATCCCTTCCAACATACTATTTACATCAATCCATACATAAGACCTTCATATCATTCCTTCCCATCCACTAGTCCTATTGCTCTTGCAAACAATTTTGATACCAAATCTAAAATGCATAAATCAAAAAATCCACATACATCTAAGGATCAACATGCCCCATCAAATAGACATGTTAAAACAAAGAAAAGCATGATCCAAAAGAAACAAGATAAATCCAACAGGCCACAAATTCCTATCAAGGAAAAATAAAAAGCCATGTGGATCCCAAAGCTACTCTTATAATCCATGCATTTCAAAGAACAATAAAAATTGGCATCCAAGATTACTAATCCAAAAACTTCATCCAATAATAATTCCTTCACCCCATCTAATAACCCTTCATCATTTCCATCTATTTTTGGCCCCTGTGTCCCAAAATCTTCATTCACTCTATCTAAATTTCCAAATTCAAAATCCATCTCTCCCCCAAAACCCCACCACCCTTCAAGATGTATGCTAATGTTGATCTTGCCAACATTTCCATCCGCTCATCCATAATTTTTCCAATCTCCCATACATTATTCAACATCCATCCTCCATTATTCCATCCCTATTATAAAATCCTTCACATAGACTCTTATCCATTTCATACCCCTTACTATCATTATACCAATATCTATGAACATACCTCCAATTGCCATTGTCCATTATAACACATCTTCAAAGGATACAATCTACGAAACTAGATGCTTCATTTCTTCCTCCATATCCCTCTTATCCATCCACTCTCTTCCAAATACACTTATCTACATAATTATCTTCACCCATTTCCTTCCATATCATCCCAAAAAATTTAAAATTTAAAATTTAAAATTTAAAAAGTGAAAAAATTAAAGATAAATAACTCATCCAATGATGAAAATCAATTCAAGTGAAACCTTGAGAAAGTACCATAATAAAAAATTGGAAAAAAATCATCATGTGTAATCCTCATTCCTCTTGCACTCTATGCTTGGGGGTAAGCTTCATTCATATTACATATTATCTACATCTTCCATTATTCATCATCCCCTTATCTATTATCCTATCTAAAACCATCATTCCTTTTCCACATTTGATCTTTACAAGGCTAAGGATCTTCATGAGCATCACATATCTTACCTCCCTTATGCTATCCATATCATTTATCTCATATCCCCCATCCTATCCAAATCCATCTTCTCTTCCCATATTTGATTTGGATGAGGAGCCTAGGAGTCAAATATCTATTCATCCATATCTTATCCACCTGATATTGATCACCCTATCCATATCCACCATCTCATATCCCTTATCCTACCTCCATCATCCTATCATATAAACTCATCTTATCTTTTCACCCTTGATCTTGATAAGGCTAGTGAAAAACATGCATGTATGATTTGGACAATGCAATCCTTACTTTCTCCATCAACCATACTCCTTATGCATTATCCTTCCACCCCATGCATCTCTTATCATATTCCACCAATGGTTGCACTAGCTCTAGTGTGGGGCATGCTAGTCCTTTTAAACTTTTCCTTGGAGATTTATCCTCCTATCCTTCATCCACCATCCTCTTATCCTCCCATCACCCATCACCCATCTTCCATCCAATCTATCCCTTTACCTCTTATCCAAGTGATCCCCCCATCCTTCCATCCTTCTACCAATTCTTGGTCCCTCCTTTTCATTATTTCATATCTATTCTTCTATCCTAAGCATCATATCCTTCATCCAATCCAATCCCTCCATCCTTCTATATCTTACCATGCATTGGTTCTCTCTTGTCAATATTTCCCATCCATTCTCCTATCCCAATAATCCCATACTTTATCCAATCTTATCCCTCCATCCATATATTACCATGTATTGGTTCTCCCTTGTCATTGGATCCCATATATTCCTCTATCCTAATAATCCTATCCTATATCTAATATATTAAAATCCATTTACCCTTCATACATCCTTATAAGATAACCATCCCCATCCAATTTATACAATACAATCAATCTCAATCCATGCAATCCAACTTGCAATCTAGCGAACATCATCTACAAATAAATCCATGATCTAATCCAAATCAGCTACAATATATCGATCCACTATCAAATTTCCATCATAGGGATGTATCCTTCCCAATCCATGTGTTGTTCTTATCATTAACAACACAATCCTTGGGGTACACATTGTTCTTATCGTTAAATTTTATATCCTCGCCATCATCATCAATCAATGAATCCATCAATTGATTATTAGATTGACTTGGAACATAGTCCTTGTTTTTTGTTTGTTGTGCATGATTTATTGTTGCTTGTACATGTGTTATCATTATTTTAATTTATCATGGTCTTTTCACTCTATTTGCATAGGGGCATCATGATCTTCCATATCATGGTGTTATATGGTATATGTTTTCATTTGACCTTTTTGATTATGTACTTGGCACATTGTCATCCTAGGTCCTCATACCTTGATGCATAATGTCAAGTAAAATACCAAATATAGGTTTCTCATATAGTTATGGCATGGTGGTCATTGATTCTTTCTCCTCCATTCATATCTTCATCATCCTTACTTATTTTCCTCCATTTTCTTACCATTTATCATCTAGTCCTCTCCCATCTATTTTGAGAGCACACGCATGTTCTTAGAACCCACTTGTCCTATCAAGGGGGCATACCACTACCTCCTTGTCATCCTTCCTTATCCTTGCTAGTGAGTGGGGTGTCATGCCACTAGTCCTTATCCCTTACCTACTGGCTGTTGTGCATATTTTGTACACATGCCCCACCGTAGGTAGGGACCCTCTTTTTTCGCTCCCAATGGGCTGCTTTGCTTCCATTTCATTTTACGTGCCCATTTTTTGGTGTCCTATTTGGTCAACATGCCCTCGAAAGTCTCATTTTTGGTTGACCATATTTTTCCCCTAAAATAAAAAATGGCTAAGTCTTGGGTTTTTCGGGTTTCACCTCCCCACTTGCTCAATTCGCTTTTTCCTTCATTTTTGTCTTTGGGGATAGATTTCCTATGGATTTGGGATGTTTTTGTAGTGCCTAAGTGAACTGCCAAGTTTTCATTAAGTTTCAGGAAGTTTTGAAAATTTCAAAACAACATTTCTGCAACAACTTTCCCGCAATAGCATTTCCAGAACGACATTTCGGCCTCACGTTTCTAGAACGTCCAAGCACTCCTCCAATTTGAAAACGGACTTCGAACCATATGGTAAAATTGGATATTTTCCTCCTCGGACATTTCAAATTCCAAATTTGTAGCTGGGAGATACCATCCAGAGTTCCATGCCCTGTTCACCGTTTTCAAAAAAAACATTTCTAGAATGGCATTTTGGCCTCACGTTTTCGGAAAGTCCAAGCGCTCCTCCGATTTGAAAATGGACTTTGACCCAGATGGTAAAATTGGATCTTTTCCTCCTTTGACCTTTCAAATTCCAAATTCGCAGCTGAGAGATACCATCCGGAGTTCCATGCTCTATTTTTCATTTTCAAAACATTTCCAGAATGGCATTCTGGCCTCACGTTTTTGGAATGTCCAAGCGCTCCTCCGATTTGAAAACAAACTTCGACCCAGATGGTAAAATTGGATCTTTTCCTCCCTAGACCTTTCAAATTCCAAATTTGCAGCCAAGAAATACCATCCAAAGTTCCATACTTTGCTCATCGTTTTCAAAACAACATTTCCAAAATGGCATTCCAGCCTCACATTTCCGGAACGTCCAAGTGCTCCTTCGATTTCAAAACAGACTTCGACCCAGATGGTAAAATTGGATCTTATCCTCCTTGGACCTTTCAAATTCCAAATTTGCAGCTAGGAGATACCATTTAGAGTTCCATGCTCTGTTCACCATTTTCAAAACAACATTTCCAGAATGGCATTCCGGCCTCACATTTCTAGAACGTCCAAGCAGTCCTCCGATTTGAAAACAAACTTCAAACTAGATACCATACGAAGTTCCATGCTTTGTTCGTCATTTTCAAAACAACATTTCCCTAACGGCATTCTGGCCTCACGTTTCCGGAACATCCAAGGGTTCCTCCAATTTGAAAATGGACTTCGACTCATATGGTTTCAAAAAGCCTACTGCGGGTCCATTGGGGGACCCATTGAGAAATATGAACAAGGAGAAGTATGTGGCTCCTATCACCATTCATTTTTTTCCCTACCTCTCCTTGTGGTGCCCATCAATAGAGTTGACATCAGAAGAAGGCCTATGCCAAGGAAGTCAATGACAAAATGCAAGGAAGTTTGTCCTAATTTTCACCAGATGATGATGATCTTTGGGGGTTGTCCACTTGAATCATGGGCAACCAATCCATTGATGCCAATCGTCGACTGACCCATTTGATCCAATAAAGAATGTTGCAAGTCCATCGGGAGGAGGCAAATTTTAGGCAGTTTCAACTATAGTAAAAGGGAAATCAACTAGAAGACAAAAATTCTACATTGACTAGCCACTACAAGAAAAAATAGGGAAAAGACAACAGATGTATTTTAAATTTCTGAATATTGTGGGGTAGGTGAAGCCCTAATGTAATTGAATCTAAGCCACACAATGTAATTCAATCCTAGCCATTCATTCGGGCTTTGGAAAACTATAAATAGGGGTCTTCCCCTCATTTGTAGGGGTTGGAGAGCTATTGTAAAAATATTTTGCAGCAATAGAAAGCAACATTGCATGATCTATGGGTGTTACTTTTCAGTTTTCTCATTATTTGTGCATGGTTCTACCTTCCAAGTTAGTTTTAGTTGTTAGTTTCTTGAATGGAAGTGGTAATGGTGATTTTTGTTTCAGTATTTGATGAATTTCCAGCCCATACTTTTGGCACTTGTTGATGACAAGCTACTGTGCAAAGTTAGCCTGGGCTTCTTTATTTGATTGCTGCAACTTAGTTCACTTGCATGTTCATGATGTGTGTATGCAAACTAAAAATCTGTAGCCCTTAGAAGATTGCACTGGTTTTGTGCAGCTGTAGGATCCTCTTGGTCAAACAAAACCCAGTTTAGGGAGTTTGTCTACTGTAGCAACCTCCATGATCACTGTTCATTCGTAGTTTCAGATCTAGGAACCTTCTCTCTTCCCTACCCTTTTTCCTTTTTTTTTAATAAGTAACCTTAGGCAAGGTTCATTGCACATTATAAAGCTAAATCTAATGTTGAAATGGAGTTCTAGACTATTGTTTGAACCCGCATCAAATGCTTAACAACTCTCCCATCTTAAGAACTCCATTTGCAGATCCAATTTCCCCACTTTGTAGCTCATTCGTAAGTCCACCTTGTGATTCCAAAATATCACATAAATCAACTGAGATATTCCAAGCACTATCAAGACCTAACATCCGAGAGACCTTGGGATAATGTTCTACAATTTGATTGTGGAATATTGTCTTTCAAGAGATGTGATGCACCTACGCATTACCTGTGTTGAGAAGTGCATAAAAATACCATCAACAGAACTGGCGCTAGAAGGAGGGCCTGACATGTTGAGGCTAAAAAGCTGAATGTTGGAAGTTGAAAAAAGCACTTTTAAAGAAGAAATATGAGATAGAGTGATCTCTTTTAATGCTGAAACATAAAATCAAAAAAATTTGAAGGAAAAAGAGGCTAAGTTGAAATGGAGCAACATGTGCAAATCATCATCGCTCAACTACATGCAAATTTAAATAGAAGATTGAAGATGCCATTACAACAGTTTACATTGACAGATAGATGTAGAATTCATGGAACCCACAGGCACAATGAACTAGAGTGTCTAACCTTCTTGAGCAGAATTGAAAGAGTTTTGCAAGGAGAGATTCCCTTTTGGGAAATATACCAGCCTTTGGCCCTTGCAGACCTAGAGGAAGAATTGACAACCATGGAAGCCAAGGCATTTGAAGAGTTGATCCAAGAATTTTTGGGCAGCAAAGACGAACCAAGATTGGAGGAAGCACTAATGTCAAGCTGGTACAGATTTCACAATGCACCACATTCATAATTTACTTGTCCTTCATGTGCAAGCATCATCACCCAATTCAAAGGAAATTTGAACAAGTTGGAGTAGCCAACTATCAAGGAGAATGAGTCATCCCATGAGGCAGAAAAGCTATCAACATCTAGAGGAAAACACCTTCAAGAAAAACTAGGAAATCCGCCACAAACTAGTGTTGGGACAGCAAACACTGAAGCTGAAAATTAAGAAGGAGAAGTTGATTTTCTGGGGACAACAAAAGGCTTTGGTGAAGGTTCACTAAGAATGGATTTGGAAAGCCTCTCCTTCATCAGTAAGGAACAGTCCCCCAATCCAAAAGAGGAATGATTGGCAGTTGAAGATGAATTAATAAATTTTGCAGCAGCGCATGCTGGAGCTACCAATGAAGATGCTGAAAACCAACAAGAGGAAGAGGTTGACAGCCTTGGGACAGCAAAAAATGATGATGAAGGCATAACTGAAATTAGACTGGAAGACCTCTCCTTCATCAATGATAGTGACCAAGCATCTGAAAATGAAAATTTAGAAGAGTGGGAACAACTACAGGTCGCAACTATTCACTACCAGATTTTCATTTCAAGTGATGATAAGGACCCAGTAGTGGAAAGATATGACCAACTCGCCTCCAAATTAGAAAAGGATTGGTCAGAGCTAAAATACCAAGTGTATTTCAAAGTGCTACTATTGTTGAACTGGTGTAGACTTCATGATTCATCACACTCGGAGTTCATGTGCGGACTGTGCCAAGAAGCCATGAAGCATGTCAGAGAACAATAGAGGCAACCGAGTACACCACATCCTCTACGTGCTTCCCAGATGGAATGTGAAGATCAAGAGCCCGAGCCAAGTAATGACTCAGCTAAAGGAAATCCTCAAGAGGATGTTGGGACAAAAATAGAAGAAGGAAAACAATACAGTCTCGAGCATCCAAGCGATGAAGTAGATCAAACAGGAATGTTGTCCACCAGTCATCAATAATTTCTCCCTCTTCAAGAGTATTTGTGCACCATAGAAGATAGGCTTTATGGTGAGTCTTTGGGGGAAAATCACATAGTAAATTTTGGCCCCCTTGATGAGGTGCCATCAATTGATGACTTCTTCCCATTGGGAGTTGTACTGCAGAGGTATGCTCATGTCGAGGAAGAGCACACCTCAAAAGATGGTAGCGATGAAGACATACTCCTTGAACCTCCGAACGGTGATGCACTAGAGTTTCCGGATTGGGAGAGGGTTTCCTTCTCCATTTACAGTGATAGTGAACAAGGGGAAATGAGTGAGCGTCATGATGAGATGCATGAAAAAAAAAAAAAAAAAGACAAAGGTGGGGGTGCTGAGAGAGTTTCCAATAGAGATGAAGCACCCGATCGACTACAAGATGCAACTTGCAATCCTTACGCCATGATCATTACCGATCCTCCTTCATATTTAGATGGTTGCAGTAGGGCAGATTTGTGCATGTCATTGTCCCACAACATTGAACACCACATAAATAAGTTCAACACTTGGGAAAGGAGATGAGACAATGTGCTGCCTTTTCGGGACAGGAATCAAGTGGATCTCGAGTTTGCGGATGATCAATGTGGAGAAGTACTTCTTTTTGAAGAACTCCCAAAGGGGGTTGCTAGTCCCATGCAAGATGTGGAAGAAGTGTTTGCTGCCCCGTTCTCCCTGCCTTATGCAAACTTGATTCCTAAGATGCTACACCCTCCACCATACCCACCCAAGGTTGCTGATGCAAAGACTGATGATGTGGTGCTCGCTCTCAATTTTCAAATGCTGCCACCTTTATGTGATGAAATCCAGGTTCTATCCTTCCTTTCTCTTGTTAATTTTCATAGCTGCACTTATCATTTTGATTATGGGAATGGGAAAAAAATGGACGTGTTTATGGATCAATCATGGGTTTAATGAGCCTTCTCAATTGCTGATTTTCTTTGACCAGGTGACTGAATTTGAATGTTGCAACATTGAATTTATTTTCTCTAAACATAAGGATAAATCTGCATGGTTGAGAACTATAACGATTGCCCATTTGCTTGTGCATGCATTGCGAATTCCAATGGGCATGAGTGTCAGTTGGCCTTACCTGAACATAGTTCTTTGTAAATATCTTTGTACATAACTCGTTTTGAGTAATGTAGGTTTCTTGTAAATACTTTTTTTTCTTGCTTTGTTAGGTTAGTTTGTTTGTTGTTGGTTTCTTTCTTTAGAGTAGTTTCTTCATTGTTTTCTTTCGTTGTCCCGCTTTGGTTGGTTTTGGTGTTTTCTTTTTTGTTTTCTTTTGTTTTCTTTTGTTTGCTCTTGCTTTACTACTGCTTTGCTCAGGGTCCCTATGCTTTTGGCTTGGCACATCTGTGCGCACAACAACCATTCTTATCACCTGGGGTTGTTCTATGTATTTCTTTGTCAAACTCTAATCAGTTTTAATAATGGATGGTGAGGATCTTCTGTTAGTATCAAGAGATCTAGATGTTTGATTCAAAGTGGATAAGTCGTTGGTTGGTTTGATTCTGAAGTATTCTGGAATCTTATATCTCTCACATATTTTAAGGATCTATGGTCATTGTATGTCCTTTGTGAAGTCTAGTTAAGTGAAAAATCTAAAATTCTGCTCCAGCTCCACTATGATTCTCAGCCCTGAGTGTGAGCTTCATTGCTCATGGGTTGAAATAAAAGAACTGAAAATAGAAAAGAAACAAAAGAAAGAAAGCAAAATATTCAAAATCAAAAGAAAAGAAATTCATCTTTTCAGCGGTATACGAGCAACTCTATCGAGGCTATGGATGCCCGACCGGTAGTAGAGCAATGTTCAGGAGAATCACAACGACAACCTCGTCGGGGCTATTGACGCCTAACTTGCAGCGAGGCAATGTCCTGGATGTTTTTGGAGTTAGAATAAACTATGTAGCTTAACTTGATGGAGCTTGGGTTCTTGCAGCAACTGAAGGATGGGAATTGATGCAATTGCATACACTTGGATTTTCAACATACGGAAGGTTGGGTTAACTAGTGGTTTTGATCCTTTGGTTGAGCGTGTAAGACCTCTCCGTTTTGCTCTTTTGATCGAACAATGTTTTGTTTGGTTAGGCCTTATTTTTTGTTAGTACTTTGACCTTGGTACTTGGTATTTTATTATGATGTTATCATTATGGCATGTTCTGGATTAGCATTATGAATGTTTAAATTAATGATGTTATATGCTTTGGATTATATTAGTATGTTAGATTTGTTAGTTAGTAATACTGTATTGGTGAAGGGGATGGATTGCACCACTCGCTTGCGAGCGCCCTACGATTCCATGATTTCCTCTTCATGGTGTGCCTTAATTATGACATATATTGCATGTGGATATACTCTTTGTTCGTAGGTTGACAGGTACAGGACATTGACTCCACCTGGTTTCATAGGTTTGAGCGTGTCCATGCCCAACGACATTCGATTGGGAGATAGTAGCTAGGTTTTTCATGCCAAGTCATCACCCTAGTCATAGTGTGTCATTGGTCTTAGTGTGGTCCAGTTGTTTTATATTGTTCAAATTGCTTGGTTTTAGTTTAAATTGGAAGTTTGGAAAAAGGTTAAAATATATGCTTGGTAGTTAAATTGCCATTTAACTTTATCTGGGATTATGTTGAAAAGTAATTTATTTTATTATTAATTTAATTCAATTAATAAATAATTTAATCATTGATTAAATCTATTTTATTAATTAATTAAATTTAGGATGTTGAAATAAGTTTATTTATTTATTTTGAAGTTATTGCTATATTGGTTGAAATTGGAAATTAAAAGAAATTTTTTTAAATTTCATTTTAGGAAATTTGGATTTAAAAATTGAAAATTTGAGATATTTGCTATTCTGTTTTCAGAAATTTATGAGGGTTGGTGCTTGGATATTTTGAGAATTTTTCTTTGTTATTTGGTTTTTTCTTCACATTTGAAGAACAGGTTTAAAAAAAATGGAAAATAAAGGAGAGGAGTTATTGTTGCATTTTTGTGGGTTTTGGTTTGGAGTTGTGAAATTCTATGGAACTGAAGTTGGTAGCTGAGCACCGTCTAGATCTCCTCACAAACTCAAGGAATTAGGTTCATGTCTTAGAAATTGGTTGTTTTTGATATTTTTAAATTGTATATGTTTTGTTGTTGAAAATCATGTTGGAAAAATTAAAAAAACCAGATCTATGTTGAAAACTTCATGTTGATTTTGTTGGTGAATCACAAACCTTTTTTTTTCTTTATTTGGGTTTTCTCAAGAAAATAAAAATGGTGTTCTTGGCTGTAGCTGATTGTTTTCAACTTGGTTTCCTAAATTTAATTGCAATTTCAATTATGAAAAATATATATATATATATTGAGGAATATATATATATATATTATATATCTATATAATTATAAAGTTTTTTTTAAAATATTATGCTGTTAAAAAAAATTGTTTTAAAGGCCACATGAGAGGGCGCAAATTTCAAAATCCGTAGGAATTTTTTATTAAAAAAAATGTTGTTCAAAAAATTAAATAAAATAAAATTTTATTTTTGTTTGAGATGATGCATTTGGGGCTCGACCCACAGCCGCCTCCATAGGAGGCACTATGGTCAGCCACGCTAGCTGCCCACGCTAACCCTATGGTGGCTTGGCACCGCCACCATCACAGTGGTGGTCATTTGAGCTAAGCATAGCCGAGCCACCCCTGTGGGGGTAGCTGTGCACAACCACCGACAACCCTTAGGGTAGGTTGCAGCTCTGCCTCCACCTCCACCTCCTTTGTCCACCTGCGCCCTACGCGTGACCCACCGCTGAGTGCAAGATGTGGCCGCCCAACTGCTAACTGCTCGACCTTAAGCATGCAGCCCAAGGAAGCTATGACCCAACCCTAATGGTTGGTGTGCGGCCCAAGGTCTTGTGGGTGGTAAAAATAAAATAAAAAATATTAAATTTGCTTTTTTAATATTAAATATTGTGTTATAATATTAAATATATATATAATATTTGATATTATAAGTATATAATATTGTAATATTAATTTAGTTTTTTTTAATGTGTTGGGTTGCATAATTGTATAGTTGGGAAGACAATTTTTAATAGATATGTAATTCTTAAATATATATATATATATATATATATTAAAACGGATGAGTAAATTAATAGCATAATTTCAAATGTAATTGGAAAGATTCTAAAGTATTATGTTATAATTGAGAATATAAATTTTAAAAATGTTGAATTGATTAATATCATGATTTAAATGTATTTGAGGGATTTTAGAGTAATGCATAAATAGTTGAATCGACGAAATGATTGTATAATATTATATTTAAAATAAATAAATATTGAATCTAAAAGAGATGTGTTTAATAGAAAGATGGAATGATTTTAAACAAAGTATTTTTGCAAAGCACCAATAGTATTCTTTTAAAATGATATTTTCTGAATAGTTGAAATAAAGGGTTATTTTATTATTATTTAAAAAGCAAGTAGGGAAATTAAATGATTACTATTAATTTCTCCCTTATCTGGAAAGATGTATTTTTAATTCAGTTTTATCACTGCAATAAATTATTGCATGAAATGAGGAAATGGATTTAGAATATCCAAAGGTAGTTTCTTTTGATTGCCTTTAGTGAACATTTCCTTCGTGTTCTGGTTTGGGAAATGGGATAAAAGTGTCTTTAATATGTAAGTCTTCCAGAGGACCCTAGAGTTTAGGGGTTTTCATTTTGTGATGTCAACCATTTGTTTATTCACTTGGGTAGTGCATGAAGTTATGCCAATGTTGTTACCCAGTTTCCATTAATAGGGATGTTTTGTACCTCCTGTGGAAGGAGTGGATTATGTGATTTGTGCCTCCTTGTAAGGAGTGGCTTTGTTATGTTTGAACCTACAGTGTTTGGAGAGGGTTTTATCTTATGTCACCTCTTGAGAAAGGAGTGATCATGTTATCTTGTTTGTTGCACTTTGGTACCCTTGGTGTTTGGATGGTATGTGTGTTGTCAAGTAGAAGAGTGGCTTCTGTAGGGGCTAGAGCCCAAAGAGGTAAACTAGGAAACCTTCGGGGGTAGTTTAATCAAGTGATAAATAAAATAAAACTTAGAATATTAGGTGGTACTTCTCACTAATCAACATAATTTTGCCTCACTCATAGACACAAAGGCTCGTTTAGACTTGGGATGAGTGGGAAGGCTTGGAATGGCAAGGTCATCTATCTTGTCTATAAGAAAGGTATTTGATTCTACATGAGTGAGTATGGGGGTCAAGATTCGGTTGAGGCCACTAGGATAACCCATAGTGGGGGCCGGAGCCTATGAAGATTCCCAGAGGACAACCCATGATGAGTTGTGTGATGACACTCTATCTAGGACAACAATTGGTATTCGATTTTATGGGTATGGTTTCCTTAACATACCTGATGTGACCATAGTTGGTATTTGATTATTATGTGTATGGTTCTCGTAACATACTTAATCTACTTTATTTTTGGGAGCAACATGACCATGTTAGAGTTGTACTTGTGTGGTACGAGAGTTTTACTCATGATGTACTTGTGTTATACTTGTGTGGTACATGTGTTTGGTTGTTTCAGTTTGGTTTAGATTTTGGTGTTAGCCTGTGTCTAGAGGTAGATGTCCTTGGCTAGGATTCCTTGTTACTATCTCCTAGCATGGGAGGTGGGACTTTGGGTTCCACTTGGTTGGGTGGCGTGCACCTAAATCCGTTGGGTTCTTTCTTCATGTTCGTGTGGATGAGATTTCCAATTGGAGAGCTTGTTGGATTCAGTTTCAGTTCTTGCTTTATTTCATTTTAGTTGTCCTTGTGATTTTCACCCCTCAATTTTTATCAAGGTGGAAGTTGTAATTGTAATCTTATTTATTGGATTTTCCTCATTCAGGGAATGAGTGTTGTAACCTTGATTGTTTAATGAATGGATTAATGAAATTAAAAGTTATCTATTATGCTTGATGTAAATTGTCTTAATTGGAATGTATGTGTTTAAATTCTTAAGTAAATGAATGACTTGGTTTTTATTCATGTTTTTTGTTGAGGTTCTATATAACCTCTATCTCGTAACCTTAGAGGTTTTTGGTATTAGTTAGTGGACTTTCTCATTAATTGTACTTAAACAAAAAAAATTAGCCTGTTTAAGTAGTTAATTGCAATATACTCTAGGGTTGCGTTGTAGGGCATTATAGAGCGTCTGGCTTGTTTTCCCTAGCATGAAGATCGGAACCAGAGGTTCTGGGTTCATGATTCTAGTTTGTCATCAAAATTCTCTAGAGCATTTCCTCCAGGGAGTTGCCATTTGTTGTGCATATTTTGCACACACACTTCGCCGTAGGCAAGACCCCTCTTTTTTTGCTCTCGATGGGCTGCTTTGCTCCCATCTCATTTTGCATGCCCCTTTTTTGGTATCCTATTTGGTCAATGTGCCCTTCAAAGTCTCATTTTTGGCTGACCATATTTTTCCCCTAAAATAAAAAATGGCTAAGTCTTGGGTTTTTCGGGTTTTGCCTCCCCGCTCGCTCAATTCGCTTTTTCCTTCATTTTTGTCTTTGGGGATAGATTTCCTATGGATTTGGGATGTTTTTGTAGTGCCTAAGTGAACTGCCAAGGTTTCATTAAGTTTCAGGAAGTTTTGAAAATTTCAAAACAATATTTTCGTAGCAGCTTTCCTGCAACAGTATTTCTAGAATGGCATTCTGGCCTCACATTTTCGAAACGTCCAAGCACTCCTCTGATTTGAAAATGGAATTCGACCCATATGGTAAAATTGGATCTTTTCCTCCCTGGACCTTTCAAATTCCAAATTTTTAGTCTAGAGATACCATCCGGAGTTCCACGCTTTGTTTGTCATTTTCAAAATAACATTTCTAGAATGACATTCCGGCCTCACATTTTTGAAATGTCCAAGCGCTCCTCTAATTTGAAACTAGACTTTGAACTAGATGGTAAAATTGGATCTTTTCCTGCCTGGACCTTTCAAATTCCAAATTTGCTGCTGGGAGATACCATCTGGAGTTCCATGCTTTGTTTTCCATTTTCAAAACAATATTTCCAGATGACATTTCAGCCTCACATTTCCAGAACGTCCAAGCGCTTCTTCGATTTGAAAACGGACTTTGACCCAGATGGTTTCAAGAAGCATACCGCAGGTCCATTGGGGGACCCATTGAGAAATCTAAACAAGGAGAAGCATGTGGCTCCTATCACCATTCATTTTTTTTCCCACCTCTCCTCGTGGTACCCATCAATAGAGTTAACATCAAAAGAAGGCCTATGCCAAGGAAGTCAATGATAAAATGCAAGGAATTTTGTCCTACTTTTCACCAGATGATGATGATCTTTGGGGGTTGTCCACTCGAATTAGGGGCAACCAATCCATTGATTCCAATCGTCGACTGACCCATTTGATCCAATGAAGAATGTTGCAAGTCCATGGGGAGGATGCAACTTTTAGGTAGTTTCAGCTACAGTAAAAGGGAAATCAACTAGAAGACAAAATTACTATAGTGACTGGCCACTACAAGATAAAATAGGGAAAAGACAACAGATGTATTTTAAATTATTGAATATTGTGGGGTAGGTGAAGCCCTAATGTAATTGAATCTGAGCCACAAAATGTAATTCAATCCTAGCCATTCATTTGGGCTTTGGAAAACTATAAATAGGGGTCTTCCCCTCATTTGTAACGGTTGGAGAGCTATTGTAAAAACATTCCGCAACAATAAAAAGCAGCATTGCATGATCTATGGGTGTTACTTTTGAGTTTTCTCATTATGTGTGCATGGTTCTACCTTCCAAATCAGTTTTAGTTGTTAGTTTCTTGAATGGAAGTGGTAATGGTGATTGTTGTTTCAGTATTTGATGAATTTCCAGCCCATACTTTTGGCACCTGTTCATGACAAGCTACTATGCAAAGTTAGCCTGGGCTTCTTTATTTGATTGCTCCAACTTAGTTCAATTGCATGTTCATGGTGTGTGTATGCAAACTAAAAATCTGCAGTCCTTAGAAGATTGCACTAGTTTTGTGTAACTGTAGGATCCTCTTGGCCAAGGAAAACCCAGTTTAGGGAGTTTGTCTACTGTAGCAGCCTCCATGATCACTGTTCATTTATAGTTTCAGATCTAGGAACCTTCTCTCTTCCCTGCATTTTTTCCTCTTTTTTTAATAAGTAACCTTAGGCAAGGTTCATTGCACATTATAAAGCTAAGTCTAATGTTGAATTGGAGTTCTAGACTATTGTTTGAACCTACAACAAACTCTCAACAACTCTCCCATCTTAAGAACTCCATTTGTATATCCAACTTCCCCACTTTGTAACTCATTCGTAAGTCCACCTTGTGATTCCAGAAAATCACATAAATCAACTGAGATATTCCAAGCACTATCAAAACTTGACATCCAAGAGACCTTGGGATAGTGTTATGTAATTTGATTGTGGAAGATTGTCTTTCAAGAGAGGTGATGCACCTACACATTACCTGTGTTGAGAAGTGCATAAAAACACCATCAACACTAACTATGTTTTATTCTTCTTTGAAATGATCTTACTTCTCTTGATCACATCATTTGAAAGAGGGGAAAAATATGGACACTTGAAATATGACCTTAATCTAGCTAAAATTGGTTTTACCTATCCCAATATTTAATTAAATAAATATTTATTATTTATTTAAATAATTTAACCTTTTCCCCTTATCCTAATATTTATTTAAATAACTATTTTTTATTTAATTAATTGATTTATCCATTACCCTCATCCACCACCTTTAATGAAATACATTTTATATTTATTTAATTAAGTCTAGCCTCTATCCCCAAATCCTCCAACTAAATTAATTAATTAATTAATTTAGGCTAATTAATGCCCATTACCTTTTTCCTCCATTATTTAATTACATTTTATCATCTATCCTTATCCATTTAATCCTAGCCTTTTATCTTTTTCACATGGATCATAATCTAATTTTGTTCTCATGTGACACATGTCTCTTTCACATGCTTGGCTAAGACCTTTCCTAGATTCATTGAATCTAGACACCTAACCAATATTCAAAATAACTTTCCATCTGATCCCTTCTTTTAATATCCCACCTCTTAATCCTTTCCATCCACCTAAGGATGTTTCCATAATACTAACCCTAAAATTAGCCTTTATCCCTCTTTCGACACTTGTTGTTGGCATTGGTTGTCATTGATGTCAACACTTGGTAAGATTGTTGTAAGTTTGGAATTGGTTGTCATTGATGTCAACACTTGTGAAGACTGTTGTATATGCTTGATTATTGTGAAAGAGATTGTTTGGTACTAGTTGTCATTTATGTCAGCTCTTAGTGAGTCTGTTGGCATTGGTTTTTAACTCTTGGGAAGGTTGTTTCATATGTTTATGAGATTTTTGTTTGGCATTGGCTGTCACTGTTGACAACATTCAATTTAGGCTGTTTGTTGAAGTTCATGGTTCGATGTCACGCGTTGTAAATTTTGTTGTTGTTTTCAGTAGAGTTGATTTCATAATGACAGATTAAGATGAGGATTAAAAGTATTGTTGAAGGTTAAGAGATGTTTTTGATGGTCTTTGGTATGTTTCATGCTCTCTCCTATTGTTCCCAAGAAAGTACATGTTGTTGCAAGGAAGTTCTAGCCTTCACATGCAGATGAAAGTTTTTGTTTCAGGAGGTTGTCTTTGAAGTCTATTTGGGAGAATACTTTGCATTCCTCCACCATTGCAAATGTGGTCTTATAGTTTTGTATTCAATGTTTGTGCTCTATGTATGTTGCATTCCTATCTTTTCAGGTCACCAGTGTTGTCGGGGAGGTTTCTGTTAATTGCTAAAGATTGGCAATGTTGGATTTCAGGGCTGGTCTGAAAATTCTCTGCATTTATCCACATTGATATATTTTCTCATGTGGCTTGGTGAATGTTCTCTATGTGTTTATGTAGTGTCTCATTTCTAATTTCATGTGTTGAAGTGGTCCTCAAGATTTTTTTGTTAATGTTATATATCATGATTGAGCATTCTATGATTTTGGAAGGAATTATTTTGTTCCTGCTAAATTTATAGTGGTTGTTGGTGGCATGAAAGTATGAAAGAAGTTTAAGTATTTTTGGATGTTCATTAAGGAACATCTCTCTATGGTTTGCACATTAGTTGTTGATCTCATTTAATACAACATTATGTTTGAGTTGGATTTTTAGGTTACTTGTGGATGTTTGGCCTACAGGGCTTGTTATTTTGTTTGCACTGTTAGTGTAGGTTTTTATTTATTTATTTTTCGTACACAAATTAGTAAGCTTTCTTAGGTTATATTGAATGGTTAGGATGAGGACACATGGCTTAATCCTTCAATTGGATGTGTCATTCACACTCACATTTGGGTAGTTGAATGTCACACCCTCTTTTGGACTTATTTGCCACCTCCCCATAAATATTTTTTGTTTTTACCTAAGTAGGAATAACCATGTATTTGGCATTTACCAAGTAGGTAAAACCTCCCACATATTATGAGTAAAGGGGAGTTATTATTCCTCTTGGTTTATTTGCCTCTATTTTTCTATATAATCAGCCCTTACCTCTCCCTATGCTAAGCTCACTAGTTCACTTATTCAAAAGTGCTAGTTCAGTGCTAGGAGAGTGTTGAGTTTATTCATCTTTGGGTTCTTGTATTGGTTTCCTTCATTCAATTTGATCTTGGGTGACTTCACAATCAAATCTAACATGGTATTAGAGTGACAAACCTTAAGACCTTTCTCGAATTTGAGAGATTTTTGAGTGTTTTAATCAATATAGAAGGTTGCAACATGCCTTTTCTTGTCTTAGGTAGCTGATTCTACCTTTGAATTCCGTTTTTTGGTTGCTAGGGTCATTTTTTGCTACTACAAGCATCTATTTTACACTAGATCCACATTTTCTGTATATTTTAAAGAGAATCCTCCATCTGGATTTTGTTTTCAGCAGAAAAAAACCATCTGGGTTGTTGCTAGTTTTTGCATTCAGGTTATATATTTAGCAGAAACTAAATCATAACATTTCAGCAGACCCCCTCTCCATTGGAGTTTTTCATTTTGCAGCTGATCTTCAAAAGCCTATAACTCAGTCATCCAGGCTTCATTTTGCGAGAATTTTTTATTTATTTGGGGTAGAGTTTTGGAGGCTTTGCAGTGGTGGTATCCATTTTTTCTTAAGTGATTTAGATTTTCCAAAAATTCAATTTTCTCAGTAGATCTGAGTGATAGTTCTCGTTTTTGGAACTTCAAACGGTCGTAGCTTTCACATACAACCTCAAATCGAGGTGATTCTTGTTTTGAAAGTTGATATTTTTCTGAGCACTATATAGTGGTACTATTTTAAGGTTCTGATTTTGAGATTATTGTTTACTTTCAATATTTGGGTCCTATTTTGGACATTGTAAAACTCTGGTAACCAGTCCATAATTATAAACACACTAATTATAAAGTTCCAACATCATTTTTTTTGGGGGGGATCATTGATTGAGTAATTTAGGGGGTAATCTTTGGCCTTTGAATTGGCTTATGTCTCTTGATTGGTCTATTGTGTGACTAAAGTTGAGGATTTTAATATGGGCATCAAAACACATCCTATTGTAATAAGGTTAAATTGATGGAAATTTATGTCTTGGAAATATGGAATCCTAAAAAATTGTAGGTGGCTTAATATTTTTCCATATCTCTATGGACTGGTTCCTAAACCTTTAGCAAAATGGAAGAGACTTGTGTGGGACTTAAAAAAAGAACATATCTTGGGAGTAATTGGTTTTAGTTGTGATATTGATACACAAAGGGTCACGAATGGTATTGATATCCCTTGTGACCTTATGAACAAACTTTGGGAGATGTATGGAGACTCGAATGAACCTCCATTCGTAGAGGATCTTGTTGCAGATTATCTTGTTCCACTTGCAGGGTTTTGACCTATTGATGATAAAACAACTAAAACACTTTCTGATTGGGAAAGGTATGGTAGTTTTTATGAAACAAAATCTTATCCTTCGATAGAGACATCTATTGAGACTTTAGTTTCTATGGCTCCTTATCTAGATTTAGAGGGATCATCTTCTTCATCTATGAGTCAACATCTTGAGGCTGAGGACTCTTGTAATCCGGCATTGGCAGAATTATCCAGTTCATCCTTTTTTGAGGACACAATGTGGGATGATAGGTGTAGTCATATGACATGCACTAAGATCTCATCTCCTTCATCTACTGTTGTACCTGAGGATGCTCGTGATCCAATAGTTTTGGCTCCTTCTAATTTAGTTTAGTAGGACATACATAGTCTTCCAGATTTGACTACTTGTGACAGATTCTTGATAGGTATTTCATACTTATTTGTGGAGTCTCATCTTGCTGATTTGGGAGACATCATTGATAAAATTCATCTTCTCTTTGATGGAGATTATCCTTCTTTAGTTGTTGCAGGGAAACACTTTGACCCTCTTGTTCATTATGTACATGATCATCTTTGCAGTTTGGTGTGTGTGGATAATTTTGGATAACATTTGGAGAAGGCACCTTTGTCTTCAGAGGGGATATCTTTGTCTTCATATTTTTTTCTACATCCATCTCCACTAGGTCTTGGATTGTCATCTTCTGCAATGTGGCCTAGAACACTTGATTTGATGGTGATATCTTTCAGCATCGACATGGGGACACCTAAGAAGAGTTCATAGACATCATACATTTTCATCATTCTTCCTTCATATTCCTTTCAGGAATGGGCAGATATCCTACATGCATCCTTGGTTTTCTTTCTTCCTAAGGGGAGGAATATTATTCGATGATCTTGGATCATCTTTAGCTTCTTGTGTCGAGAATTCACCAATAATGCAGGATATTCTATATTGGGGGGCTTCCTTGTCTCTCTTCTTCTTCTCTCTTATGGGGGGTTTTGGCCTTCTCATATATCATTGAGATCATTTCATTTTTTGTGTTTCTCTCTTTTGGGGAGGAGCTTTTTTCCCACTAGTTTTTCTCCTTTTCTCATTTTATGAGAGATTGCATTACATTGTACATGGGTACCTAACATGGATGTGTAGTTGGGACCCATCTTTGCATTGTTTCATCCTTTCACCCACCTAATCTATTCTTAAGGGGGGGTGTTAGTGTAGGTTTTTTAATATTATTTTTCCTACACATTATTAAACATACCTTAAGTTATAGGAAACGTGGTTCATGTGAGGAAACATGGTGTAATCCATTGATTACATGTTGATTACATGTGTCCCTCTCACCCACACTTGGGTGATTGAGTTTCATACCCTCTTTTGGACTTTTATGCCACCTCACTAAACCACTCATCTATCTCCTTCTGAGTAGGTTATGCCACCCATTTAGTATTTTCCAAGTAGGCATAATTCCCCCCTAATTTGGTTATTTGGGAGTTAATACCCCTCTTGGAATTATTTTCCCATTTTCAGCTATATAATCAACACTCACCTCTCCCTCATAGCTAGTTCAGATGAGTTCATATCAAATCAATTAGTTCAAGGGAGTGTTGATACATATTGTATCATTTTGTGTGTAATAATATCATCATTCTATTATTGCACCATATTCCAACATTTCATCCTCTTGATTCTCTCGTGTGGAAGGTTAATCTTGGTTTTGCAAGTGATTCTAGGTGCTCAATTTCATCAACAACTCTTACATGCACCATGTACTTAAGGGTTTTCTCCAAAAATTGAGGATGTGTTAAGTTAGATTTGGGTCTTTACCTATCTTGTTTAGAAACAAATTGAGTAAATTTAGTTGAAGTTGTATTTTGGGTTAACTGGTTGTTGTGCTACACACTTCCTTGTTGTTGAATTGAGTTGATGTGCATTAGTGTGTCAATTTTTTGGGATCACATTGAAGGATGTAATAAGATTTTTTTTGGTCCTCTCTATCTCTTGGATAGGACTACTCTATATTTTGTGGCCAACTTGTTGAGTTTATTATTTATCTTCTTATTGGATGATCTAATTGAAGTTGTGAAATGTGTGGTGGATATAATTGATAGAAATTTTCAGATGTAAAGGTACGAAGAGTGTGATTGTGAAATGTATTGAATATCTAGTAGAGATAGTGTGAAAGTGTGTGGAAGAAATATAATATATTCCTAAACACCTCAATCAATAGAGTGTTGTGTTGAAAAATATTGTAATTTTCTATAAACTTCTTGTATCCTGCTCTGATATAGTGAATCTTATCAGGTCCTTGTATCTTTCCCTAGAGTTATGCACTTTAGTTTTGCAAGTCTATTATATCTTACTCTAAGATTTTGTTCCTTAGCCTACAAGTCTTTTGGTAGTAAGCCTTTTTATAAGTAGTGAGCTTCTATATTGTGAGTTAACTCTCACTATTGTTTTTCCCTCATTGGGTTTTTCCATGTAAATTTGGTGTCATCTTGTGGATGTGTTTTTCTTGTTTCATTTTCATTGCTTCTGATCTACTTAAGGGTGTAATGGCTACATCTTTCATTGTTGAAGGTTGTTGAACCTGTTAAGGGATTAAACTTCCATATCTTTAATTTTTGTTAACTTGTTTAAGGTTTTTGGTTTAATTAAGAAGTTTGTTCTGTGTTGAAAGAATTTTATTTTCTAAAGGGGTTTAAGTTTTTGTAGATACCGATTCACCCCCCTCTCAATATTCAATGTGTTTAACAATTATCACATGACTACAAATTTAATCCAAGCCATGATCCTCCTTCAATCTTATCCATCCATCAACCAATAAATCTTGGCCCTTCATTTCTCTCATAGAATTTCTATAAATGAGAGGCCTCCCATCCAATTTGAATGAATTCAATCTATCCTAATATTATGCTACTAAAATTTCTATTGAATCATCTTTGATCACATAATTATGCTATTGGAATCATGAGCAACCACATCTAAGCTATCAATCTATAAACCTACTACAATTAATATTTTTGAGGTTTGCATATATTTGGTTTGATTTAGGCTAAATTATATGCATGTTTCATTTATATAATTTTCATGCAATATATTTTGATAAACCTGGTGTGACTCTTTACTTCTAATGCTTGTCCTTGTGAGTCTTTGTGAGTGTGATTTTGCAGGTGAAGGTTTTTTCTAAGAGGGTCTGAAAATCAAATTTTTATAGAAGCCTTGATTTGCAAATATGACTGGACCATTGTGCTCAAGAGGGTCGAGAGATGAATTTTGATATTAAATTCGACATATTTTGCTTATTGAATTTTTTTTTAATTTTTTTTTTGAGGAGCTAGGGTTTGTTTGTCTGGTTTTGAAATTTATGCAAATTATTTTTTTAATAGTAACATTATTTTTGTAGATTAATTTTTTTGAACAACAACATTAACAAATAATAATAAATTTTATCTACAGATTGGTAAGGATTCATGACATTATAAACTTATTTTAATTTTTTTGTTAATGTATTTTTATTTCAAGTTTTATTTTCTAAAAAATTATTAAAAATCCATGAAAGATTTTTAATAGCCCACAAGGGCTATGTAAGCCCCTTAGGCATTATTTGTGTGGTCTTAAATATTCCCACACTAGCTAAATAAAATTCCCAATCACATTTTCTTAAAAGGTGTAGTGTAGAAAATCGTGTCCTTGTTTGATTTGGGAATAATTAATGATAAATTGGACTTAATGTTGCCTTGATCTAGTGTTGTGAGGTGTTTTACACATCCACATTATGTCTTGGGCCAATTTTAAGCTAAATTCACTTAACTTTTCCCTAATGTAATTTTGTAAAATGTATTTATTTACATCTTCATATTAAATTTGGGAGGCTTGTAAATCAAGTTGACCTAATCTAGTGTTGTAATGTGTCTTTCACATTCACATGGGATTTAGCACCCTTCTAAGCTAAATACACCCATTTTGCCTTAATTTAGTGTTGTAAAGTGTATTTATTTACACTTTCACATTGGATTTTGGGGTCCCTTGCATTTATAACCTTTATATCCTCATTAATAGGCCCCTATGACCCCATATTATGCATCCCAAGGAAAATTTTAATCAAAAACCTGATAAAATCAATATATAAACTTAATTTATGTACTCCTCGACATCCCAGCTGGAAAAATAGCCCCCATGGGACCCATTCACCACCTTGGATGAATGAGTCTCATCCAGGTGGGACTCATTCACCTAGGATGGTGAATGAGTTCCATTTTGAGTTGTTTTCAAGGTTTGAGCGAGAACAAGTGGGTTTTAATTTCAAATTTCTTTAATTTCGGCCTTGGGGATCAAATTAATGGTCATTTGAGTGCATTTGCTATATAAAAAAGCTTCCAAATCATTATTTCACCTAAAAAATCTAAGAAATCCAAGAAAAATAAGCCTACATATTGTTATCAAGTCAAGCATTCAAGAGTTAAGAATTCCATGGTCATTAAGATAATTTTCAAGATCATTCAAGGGCAAGATTCTTCATCAATTGTTGCAGCAATTCAAGATCCTTTATCATCTCAAGCATATCAATAATGTTAGTGAGCTAGTGTTGTGATGTAGCACTGAAAGACCAAGCATTGTTCTATTCTTATTGTCAAAAATCAAGATCTACATTCTTTATGGACATTTCATATTGAGTTGCAGAGCATCATCTACAAGACATCATTCAAGTTATTATTGTCCATGATTCATGTTCTTTGTTTCATGCTCCATGCCTTCATTTTATTATTTTATCATTTGGTTTAATTACCTAAATGGGGTTTGACCAAGGCAAATTCCCATTCCCTAACAATCAACACTTTTGTTCTCTTTCTTTGTGTGATTGCAGATCTAGGTGCTTTGAAGGCTTGGAGATTATTGAAGAATAGGTTTCAAACTTGTTGGAGTCATCTCCCTACTTGAAACGTCAAAATCCTCACAAAAATTCACTTACAACCCCAAAAATTAGGGTTTCGGATCCAGACACCTAGAGGAATAGAAAGAGTAAACCGAGAAGTGTAGATGAAAAATTTGAATTTCGCGAAAAGACAAACTAGACTCATTCTCCACAATTAGAAAATGAGTCCCATTTTGGGTCAATTTTATGATTTTTGCAGTTTCAGATACCCATTTCTAAGAAACTTGTTCCTATGCAGAAACCCCGTTCTGGGACTAATTCACCTAGATTGGCAAATGAGTCCCAATGGGCCAAAATTTCAAAATTAGCAGCATTTCCAATCTCCATCCTAGTCTATACAAGTTTTTAGGTACACACTTTCAGTTTTACAACTTTCTATTCTATTTCATTTGCATTTCAAGGTCATTTTGCATACTACATTGTGTTTTCAAGCATCTTCTTTTCCAAGTTTACATTTGGTGGTGAAACCCTCATTTGACATCATTCAATCCCTTAGAAAATTCCCTTTGCCAAATTTCAATCTCTTTTGCATTGAAATCTCAAGGGTTTGTTCTTGAGTGAAATGCCCAAGAAGAGTGTGGAAATTGACCTCTCTCCTTTTAGGTCTAAAACCCTAGAAGTGAAAGAGAAAGGACCCCCCATTTTCTTCGTTTCAAAAGGAAATTTTAGAATTTTTAGAATTTGTTTTATATATATATATTTTAATTCATATTATTTAAAATCTATTTTATTAATTTGTTTTTTATTTTTGTAGGGGTTTGGCCCTTGGTCATATCACAAACTCGGAGCTCTACTGAATTTTAGTACATAGTCAGCTATTGGTTGCATGGGGAAAAATTTAAGTATTTGGGACTAAAAACCTAGCTCCCACCTCCATATGCAAGCCTAAAGGATAAATTTGATGAGAATGGGCATAACTTTTGCCTCACAGATCATTTTTTGGGAATTCAAAAGGTGTTGGAAAGCTAGTTTAAAGATCTTCATAGTGATGTAGGTCGCTTTTATAATTTTTACTTCAAAAATAAAGTGCCCTTTTTAAAATGCAACCCTTACTTTCAAACATCAAATTCTCATAACTTGTTCATATTAAATCATATTTTAGATTTTTTTTAAAAATTATTAGAAAATAATAAGGAATCCATTTTTGCACTCCAATTTTTCTTTATAAAACTCTATTTTACATGTTTCATCCACATTCAAATTTGGGCTTAAATTTAACTATTCACATTTGGATTTGGGTTTTAAAATAAACAAGTGTATTTTAATCTCTAAAACTCACTTGAGTATGCTCTCCTCTTGCACCCTAGTGTAATCTTGAGGATTAAAAATAGATGGTCTTGTTTTATTTTTTAGGGGGTCTACCTTGGGATTTCATCACCCTAGGGGATGACCTCAACTCCCATATTTTGATGGAGTATAAAAAGTGGGAGGTGAATCGAAAGATATCTCTGTTGGGAGTGAAATATTGTCAATTTGGGATACTCCTCTAAGAAATTTATAAATTAGAGAAGTGAAAGTGGAGAATGGGTTACCCTTTCCTCCTAACCATTTGGTATTATTTCCTTTCATCTATATATTATTCCTCACCTACCCTTGTGGTATATAGAGGATAACCCTAGTTGAGTTTGTAAAGCCTATTTGAGAAATTTTGACCATTTCTTCTTGTGGTGCCTTGTGCCTACAAGTATTGATAATCCCACTTGAGCTAGGCTTGTTCATGTGTCCTATTTGTTTGAATGTTTAGATCACCTTCCCCACTTGAAGCCAAAAATGGAACCTTATCCAAATAAATCCATATGATTTTATCTTTTTGCATTATTATTTTTATTTATTTTCATTCTTAATCATAAAATCTACAAAAAATTGAAAACTCAAAAAATAAAAAATCCGCAAAAAATAAAAACATTCCAGAAACTAAAAAAGTCTAGGTGTCCTCCAATAAATATTTTCACATCATATCCAAAACATTCATTCTCATCCCAATCATCACTTCTCATCCTAATTTTTCATCATCTCATCCCAATCATCCCTGTTGGATGTTGTTGATATGTGGTTGTCATTGATGCCAACACTATTGGAATTTATGCATTAGAGATTGTGAATAGAAGGGTTTGTTGAAAATCCTATCTCGTTTATCCACCAAAATTTTTAGAGGTTCGAATAAAGATTTGATCAAGTTATGAGTATTTGTGTTCTGACAGTTATTCTATTACTGTAGCTGGTGTTTTTGGAAGAAGATAATGTGATTCTAGTAATTTGAGTTGATGTGAATGCTTCTGTGGTGATCAATGATGCTTGTGGATGTTTCTAGATCATTCTCTATCTATTTTTTTGGTTCACATTGATTGGTGTGCTTGTGATTGAAGATTTTCTCTTCCGTATTCATGTTTTTCATGTTCATGACCGACAAGGTGATTGTAGCGTATTGTGGATATTCGAGGAATAATATTTGAAAGGGTTTCATGTTCAAGAATGTTATTTGGGTCCCTACTATGTTGTGGATGACTTTGGTTGATTCACATTGATAATTATTTATGTTTTTGGCCGATAGTTTGTATTCAATTTATATTTTATTGAAGCTGACATGTAGATGATGTTATCCTTGGTTGTGGATTTATATGAGCAATTATTTATATCATTTTATGTATTTGAAGTGAAGTGTGTGAAGTGTGAGCACTATGTGTGAATAAAGTTCAAATCATTTGAATGAAGAAGTTAAGTGTGAAGAAGAGTGAACAAAGTTTATGTGCTTAACCGAAACTATAATCATGAATTAGTAGATGCTATTTTCTCAGTTCAAAATCTTCAGATAGAATTAATCTGAATGTAACTGTAAGATAGTGTGTCTTCCTTTGGGCAGTAAGCCTTTTTGTATTTGAGAAGTGATCTTTAGGAAGTGTACCTAAATGCAAATGCATTCCCAATTTTCTATACTTATAATAGAGTATAAACTTGTGTATTAACCTCCACCATGGTGTTTCCCCTAATAGGGTTTCCAAACAAAAATCTTAGTGTAATGTTTTTTTCTGATGTGGTGATGGTTTTTTATTTCATGTTTAATTATCAGATCTAAGAATAAGTTTAATAAGTATAATTTTTGTGACAACTGATTCACCCCCTCCCCCCCCCCCCTCTCAGTTGTCTGCCCTTGTGTTTCCAATAATTGGTATCAGAGCAGGGTCCTTGGAAGAATTTTAATAGCTTGAGATGATCTAGGATGGTGAAATATAAGAAGGATAGTCTGATATTTGAGAGAACAAATTATTCTATGTGGAAGACTCAATTAATGGAGTGTCATCTAAGATGCATTGGTGAACCCTATTGGAACATTACAAAGAATAAATATATCATCGCACAAAATGGTCCTTCTATTGCAGGTGAAATCAAAGATGTCGAGTATAATATCAGGGCTAAGGAAGCACTGTTGCATGCTCTGTCTGATTCTAAGATGACAAATGTAATGGATCTGAAGACTTCTTATGAGATCTAGAAAAAGTTGGAAAATTTGTATGAAGGTGATACTCATGTGAAGATGGCCAAGCTGCAGAGTTTGAAAGGAAAATATGAAACATTGAAAATGGGTGAAGATGAAAACATTACTGATTTTATGTAGAGTGAATGATCTTGTGTGTAATATTAGATGTGTTGGTGGAAGATTGGATGAATCAAATATTTTTGCTAAAGTTCTCAGATCCCTACCTACTACATACAAACACAAAGTTTCTGCTATTGAGGATATATGGGCTATGACAAATGTAACCAAAGACATGTTGATTAGTAAGCTTGCTTCTTTTGAGTTAAGTGAGTTTGGTGATGCTCTTCCTAAGATAGAATTTTCATTCAAAGCTACCACCTCTAGAAAAGATAAGAAAATATATGATCTGGGAGAAAGTTCCTCTAGAAGCTTGTCCAGGTATGAGTAGGAAATGAAAGATATTGAAGAAGAAGAGAGAAAATTAGATGAGATTGAATCACTTCTTGTCAAAAGAGTAACCAGAGGAGAAGGTAAGTATAAAGGGAAATTTCCTCTTAAATGTCTTTCATGCAATAAGATAGGTCATTTTGCTTCAATGTGTCCAAAAAGAGTTCCTAAGCCAAGATCTAACAAGCCTAGATTCCAGAGAAAGTGTTATTTTGTTGTTGATGAAGGTGTGACAGATGATGAATTTGATAAAGGGAAAGTAAGTGAATATGAGTTTTTATTTATTGCTATCAAGGAAAGTGATCCAGTACCCACTGAATCTGGTAGTTGCAAGAATGAGGAGAAAGCTCTAGTTTCCAAAATTGAAGAAAAAAATGAATGGGTGATTGACAGTGGATGTTCTCATCACATAAAAGTAAATTTGTGAGTCTTAAGAAGTATGATGGTGGTGTTGTAAGATTTGGTGATGATACAACTAGTGTAATCCATGGAAGAGGATCCATTTCTTTTGATGGTGAGCATAATACTAATGATGTCCTATATGTTGAAGGTTTGAAGCATAATATTTTAAGTGTTGGATAAATGGTTGACAAGGGATACAATCTTCAATTCAAAGATGGAAAATGCATAATATTGGGGAGTTCTAGAAATATGATTGCATCAAGTACAAAAAGAAAAGGTAAAATCTTTCACCTGAGTGTTGCTAGTAAAAGATGTCTGATTGTTCAAGTTGATGAAAGTTGGTTGTGGCATAGGAGATTGTGTCATATGAACTTTGACAATATTATCAAGATAAGTTCTACTTAGGTTGTGAGAGATCCTCCTAAGTTGGTAAAGCATAATAATACCTTATGAAAGGAATGTCAGTTAGGGAAGCAAATTAGAGTTTCATTTAGGAGAAAACAACATTTTTCAAATGAATTATTGGAGCTTGTGCATACTGATCTATGTGGTACTTCTAGATAGTTCTAGTTTCTTCTAGGACTATGATGCTGAAAGGAAATGTCCCACAAATCTACTGGAGAGAATTTGTGAGTACTACTATTTATACTCTCAACCGGGTATATGTCAAAGGTAATACTAGTAAGACTCCTTATGAGCTATGGTTTGGTCATAAGCCTACTATTAGATACTTCAAAAAAATTGGGAGTATACTCTATATCAAAAGAGATGAATAAATAGGAAAATTTGATGCTAGGAGTGATGAAGGAATCAATCTTGGTTACTCTACTAAAAGTAAAGCCTACCATTGCTTCAACAAGAGATTGAAGAAAATAGTTGAAAATGCTAATGTTAAGGTTGATGAAGATATAGTTAGACCATACAGAACCTATGGATATGATTCAGATGATCAAAATGTCAGTTCTAATCAGAATCATAATCAAGTTCAAATCATTCAAGCAAATCAAAAAATCCAAGAGGAAGGTATTAGTGAAAGTGTAGAAGTAAGATCACAAGAAATTGAAGTTCAAGAATAGCCTAAGACTCCAAGGTATATAAAATTGAATCATTCAGAAGATCAGATTATAGGTGACAAGAAAAAATGTGTTCAAACTAGGAGAAGAATTGTAGAAGAATTTTTTTTATATCAAAGACTGAGCCAAATAGTGTAAATGAAGCATGCAAAGATGAAAATTGGATGGAAGCAATGAAAGAAGAAATACTGCAAATTGAGAAGAATGATACATGGACTCTTGTTCCTAGACCTAAGGACAAAAACATAATTGGAACTTAATGGGTCTTTTGAAACAAATTGAATAAGCAAGGTGAAGTTGTTAATAACAAAGCAAGACTGGTGTGTAAAGGATATTCTCAAATGGAAGGAATTGACTTTGAAGAAACTTTTTCCCCTATTGCTAGGATTTAAGTTGTGAGACTATTTATTTCTTATGTTGCTTACAAAAAATTCACGGCTTATCAGATGGATGTTAAGTTATCATTTCTAAATGGTGAACTAGAAGAAGTGTATATTGAGCAACCTGATGGATTTCAATTGACTAATCAAGGAGATATGACTTTTCGATTGAAGAAAGAATTGTATGGAATTAAGAAAGCCCCAAGATTATGGTATGCCAGATTGGATAAGTATTTTTTGAAGCCTAGATTTCACAAAGGTACTACTGATAGTAAGTTTTATTCCAAGATTGATAATGATAAAGATTTGATTGTTGAAGTCTTTGTTGATGATATCATTTTTGGAGGAGATGATAGTTTTTGCATGAAGTTTTCTAAAGAGATGTAGAGTGAGTTTGAGATGTCTATGATTGGAGAAATGAAATTATTTTTGGGATTAAAAATTGCTTAGTTAGATAAAAGGATCTTTATATCTCAGTCCAAGTATGTGAAAGAGTTGATAAAGAAGTTTGGTATGCAAGATTCAAAGCCAATTGTTACACCTATGGTGAACGAATGTAAGTTGACAAAAGATGATGATTATCCTAAAGAAAATCAGACTAGATACAGATCTATGATTGGTGGATTGTTATATCTGACTCAAACTAGACTTGATATCATGAATGTCATATGCATTGTTGTAAGATTTCAAGCTGATCCTAAGGAATCTCATGTGACAACTATGAAGAGGATTTTTAGATACTTGAAAGGGACAATTGATTTTGGCCTATGGTATCCTAAAGAAGATTATTTTACTTTAAGTGCTTTCACTGATGCTGATTGGGTAGAAGATGTGAATGACAAAAAGAGTACTAGTGGTGGTGCATTTTTCTCGGGAAAGAAGTTGATTCCATGGGTTAAGTAAGAAGCAGAATACCATTTCCTTATCTACTACAGAGGCAAAATACATTGCTGCTACTAACAATTGTAATCAAGTAATGTGGATGAAGTAGATATTGAAAGATATCAGAGTTGTGTATGGTGATCCTATTGCTATATTTTGTGATAATTCAAGTGCAATTAACATTTCTAAGAATTTGGTGCTGTATTGAAAAATCAAGCATATATATATCAAGTTTCACTTTTTGAGAGACAAGGTGAGCAACAAGGAAGTCAGATTGGACTATGTGCCTACTAAGGAACATATTTCAGATATATTTACCAAGCCCTTACCTAAGGATACTTTTGAGTATCTCATATGGAAGCTAGGGGTGATTACCCCTCCCAATCAAAATTAAGATGCATTGACTTGCATCAGTCCATGCATTTCATAATCATATCTTGATACAGGTTGATGTTATGGTGGTTGCTGCTTAAGGGGAGTAGTCAGATGTTCAAATATGTGGTTTAGAGATTATGTGGAGAAAGGTACACATTAAATTTTTTCATTGATGTCAAAGGGGGAGAATATTCATGTGAAAATTTGTAAATTATCTAAGGAGAAGATTCAAAACCTAAAGGGGATAAAGTGCTAAGAGAAAGTTGTGTTGATGGTATTTTTTTTCACATCATGTGTTGCCATAAATTCCAAAGAGGGAGATTTTTGGATGTTTCTAATATGTGGTTGTCATTGATGTCAACACTATTGGAATTTATTCATTAGAGGCTTTATATGCCGAGGATATTGAGAAAATTGTAATAAAATAAGTTGCAGGTTTGATGTGAAGTAGTGAAGTTTGATATGTTGGATAGTTCATTATATTGATAATCAGAAGTTGCAGATTAAATGGTTTGTTGAAAACTCTATCTAGTTTATCCACTAAAATTTTCAAAGGTTTGCATAAAGATCTGATCGAGTTATGAGTATTTGTGTTCCGACAGTTATTTTGTTTTTGTAGCTGGTGTTTCTAGAAGAAGATAATGTGATTCTAGTAATCTGAGTTGATGTGAATGCTTCTATGGTGATTCATGATGCTTTTGGATGTTTCTATATTTTTCTCTATCTATTTTGTCAGTTCACATTGATTGGTGTGCTTGTGATTGAAGATATTCTCTTATGTATTCATATTTTTCATGTTCATGGCCGATAGGGTGATTGTAGCGTGTTGTGGATCTTTGAGGAATAATATTTGAAAGTTTTTTCTGTTTGAGAATGTTATTTTGGGTCCCTACTATGTTGTGGGTGACTTTGGCTGATTTTCTTTGATGATTATTTATGTTTTGGGCCGACAGTTTGTATTCACTTTATATTTTATTGAAGCCGGCATGTAGATGATGTTATCCTTGGTTGTAGATATATATGAGTGATTTTTTATATCATTTGATGTATTAGTGAAGTGAAGTGTGCAAAGTGTGAGTGCTATATGTGAATAAATTTTAGATCATTCAAAGGCAGAAGTTAAGTGTGAAGAAGAGGGAGAAAATTTTATGTGCTTAACCGAAACTGTAATCAAGAATTAGCGAATGCTTTTTTCTCAGTTCAAATTCTTCAGATGGATTTAATCTTAATGTAACTATAATATTGTGTGTCTTCCTTTAGGTAGTAAACCTTTTTGTATTTGAGCAATGAGATCTAGGTAGTGTTCCTCAATGCAAGTGCATTCCCCATTTTCTATACTTTTAATAGAGTATAAACTTGTGGATTAACCTCCACCATGGTGTTTCCCCTAAAAAGGTTTTGACGCAAAAATCTTGGTGTTATGTGTGTTTATAATGTGGTGATGGTTTTTTCTTTCATGTTTAATTATCAAATCTGAGAATAAGTTTAATAAGTATAGTTTTTGTGATAATTGATTCACCCCCTTGTCAGTTGTCTATCGTTGTGTTGCTAACAATCCCATCCTAGTCATTATAATCATTCATATTCATCCTAATCAAACCTTTTCATCCCAATAATTTCATCTTAATCATCCCTCATCTCATTTTAATCAAGTTAATTACCTCATCCTAATCATTCCTAATCATCCATTTTTATCATAATCCCCCATTATCCTATTCTAATAATTTTAATAATCCCTAATAATCATTATAATTATCCCTTATAATCCCAATCATCCCTTTTAATTTGAATCATTCTTTTCCATCCTAATAATTATTCCTCATCCTAATCATTCCCATTAATCATAATCATCTCATCCTAATCCTTCAAATTCATTCTAATCATCCCCCTTAATCATTCTAATTATCCCCCTCATCTCATCTTAATCATTCTAATTATTTGACTCATCTCATCATAATCATCCATTTTCATATCCTAATCATCTTTGAATCATCTTTCTACATCCTAATCATCCCTATTCATCATAATCATTCCTTTTTCATCTTTATCACCTCATCCATAATCATCTTAATCATTCATAATTATCCTAATCATCACCCTAATATTTCTAATCTTCCATTATCTTTCTAATAATAACCAATCATCTAATTCACATAATCCCAACTATCCTAATCATCTCATCCATACCTAATCCATCATTTATGACCCTAATCTTAATTAATTTTCCTAATCAAATAAAGTTCCTAATCCCTATCCTAATCATCCCCCATAATCCACATTAAAATCCTCTAATTTTAATCCAATTTCATCATTAATCTTAGTCCTAATATCATCTAGCCATCATGCTTAATATTCATCCTTCATTATCATCTTCATCCAATTCCCTTGTCAACCTAATACCATTCCAATCAAATTTTGATCTAAACCATGGTGTAGTCATGTTAGGAGGGTCCTCAAAGAGAATAGTTTGGACCATGCAACAAGAGTTACACAACAAAAGACACTCAAAATATGGAGGGAAATGCAGATTCAACATTCTTATTATCAAACAATTCAGTTACAATCAACCAACAACATCTGGGTTCATAGATCAGGATCACAGGCTTGATACAACATGCTCAAAATACAATATTCCTATATGCTCCTTAATGTGAGCTAAAATCTTACATCTCCAATCCAATATTCTTTCTACATTTTTTTCCTAATGATCTCTTATAATGATTTATATCACATCCAAGATCTAGAATCATCCACGTCAACCAAAGATCATTGAAATCTCCGATGAAGGAAATGTAACTTGCATGAAATAGGTTGGCCTTGAATTTGAATTTCTCCTGGGCAAGTGCATATGATGAAGTGAAAACCTAAATTAAGGTCGTGGATAGTCCATAAAACAATTCAAAACACAAGGCAAGGATTTGCAAGTTACACGAAGGATCCACAAGAGATCAAATTAGTCATTAGGCTCGAAACTACTTCGTTGCTTTGTTCTAGAAACTGTCACTTAATTCGAAAGCGATAACTTGCCGAACAAATATCCAATTGTTTGGAAATCTTGGAATAAGAAAAAATGAACATTTCCACGATGAAAACATAGATCCTCTGAATTTTCCATCTTGAACTAAACAAAACTAAAATGAAAATATTTTTGGTTGATGTAGGATTGTAAAGAACCAAGGATGCTCTTGCATCAGACATCCAAGGTTATTTCAAAAGTGAGTCCCTCACTTTGTTGGGGCTAAAGGAAAACTAATATGGTCTACCTTAGCTTGAGAAATCCAAGAAGAATCCTCCATTGGTCTTCCTTTCCACTTTACAAGATATTCTTTGTACTATCTTCCACGCATTGTCCTCCCATCTGTGATATCCAAAACCTCTTCTATCTCATTTGATTTTTGTTTAGGAACTATTTCCCCAATTTTTCTTTACTGTCTTCACTGAATTTTGATTCATGCTACTAATGTATATTTTCAATTTTGAATATAGGTGATATACCCATTCCATCCGGTAACTCTAATTCATTCACATTTCTTGAATCAAATTTCTTCAAAATCTCACAGGGTCCAAACTTCCTCATCTTGAGCTTATTGTATGTGCCAACTGGAAATATTTCCTTCCTCAAATACACCATCACTTCATCTCCAACTTTGAACTCCTTATGTCTCCTATTTTCATCTGCTCACTCCTTATACTTTTGGTTCATATCTTCCAATTCTTGTTTTACTTGAGTATGCCCTTTCTTCATATGTTTTCCAGATTCTTCTACTTCTGCACTCCTTTTATCTTCCTTATTGTTGTCTCACAACTATGATATACCTCTAGGATGAACTCTAGTAACAATCTCAAAATGTGTCTTTCTAGTACTCTTGTTCACTAAATTATTGTAAGAAAACTTTGCTTGTGCAAGGACTAAATCCTAACTCCCAGTCTTCTCCCCAACCAAACATCTCGGAAAAATCCCCAAAATCCTATTTACTACCTCTTTCTATCCATCATTCTATGGGTGAAAAGTAGAACTAAACTTTAAATCTATCTTTAACGTCTTCCAAAGTGTCCTCCAAAAGTAACCAACAAACTTTGTATCTTTGTCTTAAAAATACTCCTAGATAATCCATGCAATCTAACTACTTTGAAAAAAAAGTCTACTACATGTACTGCATATGTTGTCTTCTTACGAGGTATGAAATGTGCCATTTTAGAAAATATATCTATAGACACTGAAAAGTGTCCTAAAGTCTGCGAGCAACATTTTTCCTTAGTCATTATCCTCTAATAATTAAATAATTTTAATTATTTAATTATCCTAATCATATTCCTTTATTAATTAAATGATTCTTTAATTATTTAATTAATTCACTTTCTAATATTTATTCTATCCTGATCAATTAAAATAAATTAATTGAGTCACTAATACCTCTTTCTTCAATAATTAGATAAATTGTTATTTATTTAATTATTTATATTTCATTACAAGTCTATAGTCAGATAACAATTATTATTTGACCTTTTATTCTTCTATAATTAAATAATTGACAAAATTATTTATTTATGTGTCTTTCTTCTCCTTTAAATAATTGATCCAAATCAATTATCCATATTCAATTTCTATCTCCTCCTTTAATTAAATTTATGAATTTAATTAAATCTCCTTTTTCATTTCCTCCAAATAAATAATTTATTTGCCACTTGTCATCCTCTTCCATTTTCAAATAAATTATTTAAAATAAATTATTTATCCCTCTATTTTGGTCAAAGATCCCCTGTCATTATTTCATGTCATAGTCTGCATGTCCTACATGTCTGGCATAGCCATCAGGCATCATAGCCATCATCGTCATATATTTTCCATGTATGGCATATTCTGGTGCATCAATTTTCAACTGTAGATCTTGGCATCTTTCTAGAAAATCGATCTTGGCCATCCATTTCATAACCTCCCTCTCATGAATCCTCATCCGTTGATCTTAGAATCTTTGTAGAAGATCAATCTCATCTATCCATTTGAATGGTTGTCAATAAAAGCAACCCTTCTCCTCCATTTTCAATTGAACAACTAATTGTCTCCAAATTTCTACTTACTATTTTGTAGGTATTTGCACATGTGAAGCAACAAATATGAGGGAAAAGATTGCAAAAAGGAGAAATAGGAGAGCAAGAGAAGTGATTTAAGATCAAGCATGAGGATTGTTTTGATTTAATGCTTTTATTTTCCTTATGCTTTCATTGTTTTCTCTTGTTTGGATGAGGTTAATAGTTTAGAAGTGTTGGTTGTCACTTTATCTATTCTATTTGATTTTCCCCATCTTACACTATCCACCACCACAAATATAGAATCATTACCTCTTTGTGTCTTTGACAAACCAAGTATGAAATCGAGGTTGATACCCTCCCAAGGTCTCTCTGGAACTGTCAAAGGCTTATACAATCGAACATTCTAACTACTCCCTTTTGCATTTTGACAAACTCTATAACTCTGCACAAATTTCCTAACATCCTTATGAATATGTGGCCAAAATTAATTCTCACTTACTAATGCTACTGTCTTATCAATTCCAAAGTGTCCTGCAAATGCTCCACTATGTTTTTCTTTCACCAAACTATCCCTCATTGAACTTCGGGGTATACATAATTGATTCCCTCTAAAAAAAATATCCTCTTGAATGAAATAATCCAGCCATTGAATCCTATCCTCCAAGACTGGTTCTTTACAAGCTCTCCAAGGTTCCACAAAATCCTGGTCTTCCTCATACAAGTTCTTCAATTCATCAAAGCCTAAAAACCTCCACTCTCATTTTTTGCAATAAATTCCTTCTCCTACTCAATGAATCAATGACTTTATTCTAATTTCCACTCCTATGTTTCAAAAAAAAGTATAACTCTACAATAATTTCATTGATCTCATGTGTCTCTGATTCAACTTACCTTGATTGTTCAAATACTACAATGCGTGATGATTTGTATACAATACAAAATCCGTAGGAAACAAGTAATGTCTCCACTTCTTCAAGGCTTGAACTATGGCATAAAAATTATTGTCATACATTGAATACATTCTCCTAGAATCATTCAATTTCTCACTAGAATAAGCTCCTGGTCTTCCTTCTTGACTTAATATTACTCCAATTGCATTTTCACTTGCATCAAAGTCTACCTAAAATACCTTATTAAAGTTTGGTAAAGCCAATACAGGCTGATCAGTCATCTTCTATTTCAACAACTCAAAAATTTGGTCTACTCTAGATGTCCACCTAAAGTCTTTCTTATCTCCTCTAATTATTTATGTCACATGACTGCAAATAGAACTAAAATTCCAAATGAAATTTTGGTAGAAACTAGAAAATCCATGAAATGATCCTACCTCTCCAATGCTTTCCAGTGTAGGAAATTCAACAATTGCACTTACCTTCTCAAGAGCCATCTCCAATCCATCAAAAAATATCACAAATCCCAGATATACCAATTAGGTTTCTTCATGAAACTACACTTCTTAATGTTTATCAACAACTGTTCCTCTCTCAACCTTTGCAAAACTTGTCTTATATGCAACAAATTTTCTTCTCTAGTCTTATTGAAAATTAAGATTTCATCCAAATAAACAATCACAAACTTACCCAAGAATTATTTGATACCTCATTCATGAGCCTCATGAAAATACTCAGTGCATTTGTTAGTCCAAAAGGCATCACCAACCACTCATACAATCCTTCATTTGTATTGAATGTTGTCTTCCACTCATCCCCTTCTTTGATTATATCCACTCTTCAAATCTATCTTTGTAAAGTAATTAGCTCCACTCAAAAAATCCATAATTTTATCCATCCGAGGAAAAGGAATTCTACACTACACTGTGATTTTGTTTGTCTCTAGAGTATGTACTCATCCTCCATTTTGCATCCTTCTTAGGTGCTAGCACAATAGGTACTACACAAGGACTTAATCTTTCGTTGATCAAACCCCTCCTCAATAACTCTTGCACTTGTCTATTCAACTCTTCATTCTTTTCAAATGTCATTTGTTGTGCTCCTTTATTAGAAAAACTAGCTCCAGGAATCAGATCCATGCAATGACTAATACCCCTCACAGGCAGAAATCCATCAGGTACATTATCCGAAATGATAGCTTCATATTATGCAAGAAATTCCTTTATCTCCTCTGGTTGTTCTTCTACATGCTTCAAGTCTTCAACCTTCTTATGAACCAAGGCATAGCACATGTTCTCATGTCCTAGTCCATCCAAAAATCTCCTTCCATCAACCAAAAAAATTCCATCACTCATGAAAACCTCCACTTTAGGAACATCCTCCAAGGGAAACAAAGTTTGCTTCATCCCATTAGAAAAAATGGTATATGTTTTCTTCTTTCCATCATGAATAGTCTGTCTATCATACTACCAAGGCCTTCCCAATAAAACATGGCATACATCCATAGGCATGATATCACACAAAACTTCATCATGATAATTTCCTATCTTCAATTTCACCAAATATTGTTCACTTACTAGTATCTTATGCTCATCTTGAATCCATGCTATTTGTTAGGGCTTCAAGTGTTTCAATCTTTCCAGCTTAAATTTGGTCACCATTTCTTTAGAAACTAGGTTCTTAGAGCTTCCACTATCAATAATCACTCTGCATTATTTACCAACTACCTTGCATCTAGTTCAAAACAAATGTTTTCTTTACAATGGTTCTTGCTCCATCTCACTTTGACACAATACTCTAATGTTCACAAACACTTCTCCCTCTTATGGTTTATTAGATTATCCAACATGATCCTCCTTAGTAAAGGTTGTTCTTCTATTTTTCTATGTCTTTCTGCTTGTCTCTCCCTGATTACATTCAAATGCTCTATGTCCTTCTCCACCACACCTAAAACAAGTTCCCCTCAATACTCTTTTCTCCTATCCTCTATCACCTTTTCTATAACCCTCATTCTGATAACCACCATATCCTCCTCTCCAATAAGAGTTTCCATCATCTCTATGGTACAAATTATCATTCTTACTAACTTCCTTCTCTTTATTCTGATCTGCAAAAGATCCTCTTCCTCCTCTAGTGAAAATTATTCCTCTCTAGAATCTTCTACCTCTTCCTCTTTGTCTTTGCTCGTCTTTTATTCAGCTTCTCTTATTCTTTTAGGGAACATTGATATGCCTCCTCCACACTTAGCAACTTAATCAAATTGATCTCATCTTGTATAGACAACTTCAAGAAATTCACATATATGGCTACTTGCTCGGTCTCATCCTCTGAATGTTTGGATCTGATATTCAACTTGTAGAACTCCTCAATATACTCTATCACACTTGAATCCTTTTGCTTCAAATTCTACAACTTTCAGAACAAACTGATCTGATAGTCTTTGGGCATAAACTTCATCTCTAACTTATTCACCATCTGATCCCATCATTTTATCTTCTCCTTTCCTCTTCTTTTCCTATTTGTCTGCAAATGTTCCCACCAAAGGGATACATTCCCTTTCAAATTTGTAGAAGAAAATTTCACCTTCTTGTCTTCGACGGTACCTTCCAAATTAAAATACTTCTCCATCTCCATTATCCAATCAAGCAATTCATCTCAATCCAAATTACCAATATAATTCAGTGGATTGAAATGTGGTTTAGTATTTACTCCAATTAGGGCTCTTATGAACCTCCATTCTCCCTTGATTGAGGCCAAGTTGATTTTCTCTTTCCCCTTCTTCCTTTTCTTCTACCTCTTCATCACTCACATCATTAGCTAGTTGACCTCTCCTCTAGTTTGTTTCGACTACTTCTAATCTAGAAGAAATTCCTCTCAACATCTCCATTATAGTTGGGTTTTTATTTCCGCGCACTCCATTTCCTCTACCATTTCTTCTTCTCACCATCTTTACACAATTCCTCTATAGCTATAGGTTAGATCCCTAGTTTGCCACCCCACAAAAAATATTCAATAGGACTTCACAAACTCTGACGATCTCTCATGGAACGAATCTCGCTCTGATAACAATTTGGTGTAGTCACGGTAGGAGGGTCCTCAAAGAGAAAAGGTTTGAACCATTCAGAAAGAGTTACACACTAAAATCCACTCGGAATATGGAGGCAAATGCAAATTCAAACATTCTTATTATCATAAAATTTAGTTACAATCAACCGACAACATCCAGGTTCTCAAATCTGGCTCATAGGCCTGATACAACATGCTCGAAACATAGTATTCCTATATTCTCCTTAATGTGATCCAAAATATTACATCTCCAATCCAATATTCATTCTATATTTTTTCCTAATGATCTATTACAATGATTTATATCACATCCGAGATCTAGAATCATTTGTGTCGGCCAAAGATCATTACAATCTTTGATGAAGGAAACATAACGTGCATGAAATAGGTTGGCCTTCAATTTGAATTTCTCCTCGACATGTGCATATGATGAAGTGTGGACCTAAATTAAGGTTGGGGACACTCCATGGAACAATTTGAAACACAATGTGAGGATCCACAAGTTACGTGAAGGATCCACAAGAGATCAAATTAGCCGTTAGGCTCGAAACTTCTTCGGTGCTCTATTCTAGAAACTATCACTTAATCTAAAAGAGATAACTTGCTAGAAAAAGATGCAATCATTCAAAAATCTTGTAATAAGAGAAAACAAACATTTCCATGATGAAAATATAGATCCACTAAATCTGCCATCTTGAACTGAACAAGAACAAAACTGAAATGAAAATATTTTTGGTTGATGTAGTATTGCAAAGAACCAAGGATGATCCTACATCAAACCATCTATCCTCATCCCAAATCTAATTACACATTATCCATCTATCCATCTCAACCATACATCTAATCCCTAATCCTTAATCAAAAATCATCATTTGAACATCAAAATTTGGTTAAGAGATTAATCTCCTTCATACCTCACATCTTTTCATCATCATCAAAATCCTTCACCTAAGGATCATATCCCTAATCAACTATCATCCATTTTAAATCCAACATCCCAATAAAAATCAAGACCTTAATTTTATTTAATCCCTAATCCAAATATTCTTAATAAATTTAGTCTATCTTAAGTATCGTTATCAAATCCAATTGATTCCTACTTAAGAGGTTTTCTTATCTTAAGTAGAATAAAATAAAATCAGCTCTTTTTGAAGAATTTTAGTCTATATTAAGTATATATAATCATAATTAATCAGATAAAAACATTTTAGGGTCTTGAAATTTGATCTCAAATCTAATCCCATCCTCCATATTCATCCTTAGGTTCTATTCTTCTAATATCCAATCTACTTTTATGCCATCATCTTGATTTCCACTCTTATCCAAAAATCAATCCCAAACTTTCCTCTTTCATTCAATCCCAAACTTTACTCTTCCAATCAATCCTCCACCATGTCTAGCCATATAATATATCTTCCATCCAACCTAATATATTTTATTCCCGCCTCATACATTCCAACCCAATCCAACATCATGAACCCATATCCTAATCCAACAAGGCCAAACATCACAATCAAGGTCAACCCAAATTACATTGGGTATGGTGATGAGGATATCCTTGTTGACTAACCCGAGTATGATCCCTATGTTGATGATGTGACTATTTTGGACAAAGGTGATCTCTCCCCATCCACCACCTCCTCATTTATCCAATACTTTATGCATCCATTTTTCAATCGCTAAGCCTTCTCCAATTTTATACTCACCTATCACTTAAATAATTATAAATAATCCATGCTTAGATACCTCCTTAGCATTGGTGCAAATTTTTTATCATCCCTAACTCCACCAAATTATAATCCATCTACTATCACCCATGCTACACCTTACTTTGACAAGGGAAACCAAAACCCCATAAAAATTTCTCCTCAAGTCCCACCCATATCCTTGCCATCCACATCATCCTAATCCTCCATTACTGATTTCCTTCTCACTCACCACTTCAATAATGACAAATATTCCATGCTTTGGTAGATCCTTATTATTGGTGCAAACACTCCATCATTCTTACCCATGTAGAACACTAATTTGACAAGGGAAAAAAAATCCCCATCTAAAGTTCCACTCAAATCCCACCATCCTCACAATCCATATCATCCCAATCTTAATAATACACTTCATCCCATGTATTTCATGAATCCCCCTAAGGACTATTAGTAAAGGATCCTAATCACCCAAGCACCAATAAAGTTGTGCAATCTTCCTATGTCATGATCCCCTTCCATCTCCTAATCAAGAGAAAATTATACCTTCCACACCATCACATGATACCCTTCCATACCAAGATCAATGTGTCCATTTATCCCATCCCCTTCCTTCCATTCCATCTTATTATACTCCCCCATCCCATGATCCTACCCCAAGTCAAGATAAACGCATCCCTTCACCTCCATCTCATGATCCTAATCCTCCATAAGATCCCATAATCCCTATCCAAGATACTCATGAAACCCACACACCTTCATCCAATCTAGTTTCCTTCATGAACATGTCATTCCTTCCATGGAATATCCCTCTCAAAATGGAATCACATCTTGCTTCAGAAACAACAATTATCCCATTAAAAAAAATGATTTGTAAAAATATGAAATATCAAGGCAAAGCATTAGGCCTCCATGAAGAAGGCATACTAGAACCCATCCAAATCCAAGAAAATCATAATTATCATGGCCTTGTATACCAAGATCAAGAAGTTGGTATATCTTCCATCCGTCCCAAATCCAAAATCCCTCCATATAAATCCAAATATCTACATTCCCCATCCTCCAAATCTATTTTGGGCCCTTATATTCCAAACCCCAATCCCTCATCCCTTCCATCTATTTTGTTTCACTATGTTCCAAAACCAAGTCCTTCATTCCTTCCATCTGTTTTTGGTCCCTATGTCCCTAGACCAAGTCCATCTCTTCCATCCATATTGGGTCCTTATATCCCTCCATCCATTATCCCCATCACTCCTATTCCAAAATTCCTTTATTATATATATCCATCACCTCAAATCACAATTCAATATATACCAAGGAACACATCCTTGAATCCCTTCCAACATACTACTTACATCAACCCATCGATAATACCTTCATATCATTCCTTCCCATCCACCAATCCCATTGCTCTTGGAAACAATTTGGATGCCAAATCTAAAATGCATAAATCCAAAAATCCACATACATCCAAGGATCAACATGTCCTATCAAAAAGACACAAAAGAATAAATTAAAACATGATCAAAAAGAAAAAAAATATAAATTCAAAAGGCCACAAATTCCTATCAAGGAAAAATCAAAAGCCATGTGGATCCCAAAACTACTCTTAGAAGCCATGCATCTCAAAGAACAATAAAAATCAACATCTGAACTTGCTAATCCAAAAACTTCATCAAATCCTAATTCCTCAACCCCATCTAATAATCATTCATCACCTCCATATATTTTGGGCCCCTAATTCTTAAAATATTTATTCACTCCATCTAAATCTCCAAATTAAAAATCCATATCCCCCCACAAGTCCTCTACCCTTCAACATGTTTACCAATGTTGATATTTTCCAACATTTCCATACACTCATCCACAAGTTTTCTGATCTTCCATCCATATTCAACATCCACACTCCATTATTCCATCCCTCCTATAAAATCATTTTCATAGACTATTATCCATTTCATACCCCTTACCATCATTCTACCAACGTCTATGAGCATACCTCCAATTTTCATGGTCCATTATAACACTTCAATAGATATAATCTATATGACTATATGATTGATTCATTCCTCCATATCCCTATTATCCATACAATATATTTCAAATCCACTTATCCACATCATTATCTTCATCCATTTCCTTTCATATCATCCAAAAAAATTAAAAAAACAAACATAAAAAATAGAAAAATAAAATAAGTAGAGAGAAATTTATCCAATGGTGAAAACCACTTCCTATGGTGCCTTGGGAAAGTACCATGATTTAAACCTAGAAAATATGCATCATGTGTAATCCCCATCCTCTTTCACTCTACACTTGGGGGCAAGCTTCATCCATATCACATCTTATTTTCATCTCCCACTATTCATCATCCCCTTATCTATTATCTTATCTAAACCCATCCTCGCTTTTTCACCTTTGATCTTGACAAGGATAAGGATATCTATGAGCATCACATATCTTACCTCCCTTATGCTATCCATATAATTCACCTCATATCCCCCATCCTATCTAAATCCATCTTCTCTTCTCATATTTTATCTTGATGAGGAACCTAGGGGTCAAATATCCATGCATCCATATCTTATCCACTTGATATTGATCACCCTATCCATATCCACCATCTCATATCCCTTTTCCTATCATATAAATTCATCCTCTCTTTTCACCCTCTATTTTGATAAGGCTATGAGAAAAACATACATGCATGCTTTGGAAAATGCAAGCCTTACTTTCTCCATTATTTGTAATTCTTATGCATTATCCTTCCACCTCATGCATCCCTTATCATATTCCATCAATGGTTACACTACCTCTAGTGTGGGGCATTCTAGTCCTTTTCAAATTTTCCTTGGAGCGTCATCCTCCTATCCTTCATCCACCATCCTCTTATCCTCCCATCACCCATATTCCATCCAATCTATCCCTTTATCTCCTATCTAAGTAACCCTCCATCCTTATAATATATTCCAATGCATTTATCCTCCATCCATGCTTCTTATATAATCATCCCCATCCAATTTATCCAATGTAATAAATCCCAATCCATGCAATACAACTTTCAATCTAGCTCATCATCCATAAAGCAATCCATGATCTACTCCAAATCAATTTAAATCTATTGATCCACTATAAATTTACCATCATATGGTTGTATCATTCCTAATCCACATGTTTTTCTTATCATTAACAACATAATCATTGGGGTACACATTGTTCTTATCATTAAATTTTCTATCCTCCTCATCATCTTCAATCAATCAATCCATCAATTGATTTTGAGCTTGACTTAGAGCATAGTCATGTTTTTTGTTTTTGGTTTGGTGTGCATGCTTTATTGTTGCTTGTTTGTTATCATTGTTTGCATTTATCATCTTCTTTACACTCTATATCTACAAGTGCATCATGATCTTCCATATCATTCTTTTATAAGGCATATGTATGCATTTGACCTTTTTATTATGTACTTGGCACATTGTCATCCTAATTCCTCATACCTTGATACATAATGGAAAGTACAATACTAAATCTAGGTTGATCATATAATTCCAACATGATGATCATCCATTCTTCCTCCATTTATATCTTTATCATCCTTACGTATTTTCCTCTATCCTCTTATCATTTACCATCTAGTCCTCTCCCATATATTTTGAGAGAAAACACATGTCCTTGGAACCCACTTGTCCTCTCACGGGGGAATACCACTACCTCCTCATCATCCTTCCTTATCCTTACTAGTGACTAGGGAATCATCCCACTAGTCCTTATCCCTTGCCTACCAACTATATTTTATTCCTTTGAAATGATGTTACTTCTCTTAGTTGCAGCATCATCTCAAAGAGGAGAAAAATGTAGACACCTAAAATGTGACCTTAATCTTACCATAATTGACTTTACCTATCCCAATATTTAATAAAATAAATATTTATTATTTATTTTATTAATTTAACCTTTTCCCTTATCCTAATATTTATTTAAATAAATATTTATTAGTTATTTAATTAATTTACCCATTATCCTCATCCACCACCTTTAATTAAATGCATTTTTTATTTTTTAAATTTAGTCTAGCCTTTATACCCAAATTGTCCAGCTAAATTAATTAATTAATTCTCAATTAATTAATTAATTTAGGCTAAATAATGCCCATTAGCCTTTTCCTCCATTATTTAATTCCATTTTATCATATATTCTTATCCATTTAATCCTAGCCCTTTATCTTTTTCACATGGATCATAATCTAATTTTATCTGCATGTGACAAGTGTTCCCTTCACATGTCTGGCTAAGACCTTATCTAGATTCTTTGAATCTAGACACCTAGCCACAAGTTAACCTAACTTTCCATCTCATCCCTTCATTTACTATCCCACCTCTTAATCTTGGCCATCCACATAAGGATGTTGCCCTAGTACCACTAGTATAATTTGGGAAAATAAATGATTGTGACTAAAAAATTTAGTCACAACAACTAAAAATGACTAAATTCTACTAATGTTTTACAACACATCTATAAATGAATAAATAAATGACTAATTTTATCATCGAATAAAAAAACAAATAAATAATTAGTTACACATAAAAATTTGAAGTCGTGCTCCCAATTTCCCTTGTCCCCACCATTTAAAAATGTCATTACAATTAAAATTAATATGTAAAACATTTGGAAGATTTGAAACTGTGAAAAAAAATCCTACCTTTATCCTTCACAGGGAAGGGTTTCTCCTCACCACTCTAAGGAGTAGAAACCAACACCACACAAAGCCAAATACAAACAATGAAGGAAACCTACAGCTATAGCCTGAAAGTCATTCACAAATCACCAAAATTTTCAATGGAAGGAGATGCCATTATCTCTAAAGCAAAAGGCTCCAATGTGGTCAGCCTCTATAGAGAGATGAGAAGCTTTCTTGATCCTCTTAATGGATAGTTAGGCTTTGAAGGCACATACAACACAATTAAGTCCATAGTGAAAATTCATGGGCTTGCCAAGCATTATATACCATTTTTGTGTTGTTTGTTAAAGGTTTCTTGCAACAATTTAACCAACAAAATCTCATCTTCAGAAACGGAACAAAAAAGAGCCGATGAATTGTTTAGAAGCATAAAATAGCTCTAGATTGTTCTGATGCCCTACGACCATGTCTTTTAGGGAATCCCCATGAAATAGAAGTTTAGAGGTATTGCATGGTGAGGTGTTTGATGGCCTAGAAGAGGTTTAATGAATCAAGGGAGGAATGTTGGGTTATACTCAACACTATTCATCTTAAGGTAGCCCCTCAACACTATGCATCTTAAGATTTTATGGCTAGACTAGTTGCAATTCTTTCAAAAATTTGTGGAGGTCTATCCCTTGGAAGGGTGCATACTAACGTTTTTTTAAGAAATTATTAGTTAATGATGTATATTTTGCAAAGATGAGATTGATCGTTATCAGCATTGGGATGAATTATAAAGAAAAACATATAGAATTAGTCTCTTTTTCTTGCTGAATAAATCTATGTTAATCCTTTTCAAGGATATGGTGCACCTATTTGGAGGCACATGAAACAAGAAATCAAATATCTAAGTATATTTTAGAAGTCAAATATTAGCATATGGCTTTCTTTGGTAAAATTAGTGGCAACAAGATCCATATCTCCACGTTGATACAAGATCTTCAATCATAAGGTATTAGACAGTCCAGTCCACTATTCAATATCAATAACATAATAATAACATCCAAAGCTATTTTTTACTTTTAGTAACATTGTCATTAGAATTGGGCCATATATACTTAGATTATCCCCTAAAATAGGATTTTATCTAAAAAACTTGCGCCAACACTTAGAAGCAGACATTTACATTATTTGATCTGCTTAGCATCTATTTTGGGTGGAAAAACGAGCTTACATCATAGAGGCTCTTAAACCTAAATTGATTTTTCATACCTTCTTAATAGAGTTTCTTTGTGCCTTATTTTTTTTTTTTGTTCTTTTTGATGATAGATAAGTATTATTGTGTGGTTTAAGATATATATATATTTTTTTCTATTGTTGTTTGAGGAGTTTGGATCTCTTTCATAAGTCTAAATTCTATTTGAAAAGAAGAAATTGGCATTCTAGCCTTTTGGTTAAATCCTCAAGTTCTAGTTGCTTTCAGATTTAGTTATTTTTAGCTCATTCCGATGTTTATTTCATCACACATATTAAGATTTTTACTTGTAGTAGTAGATGTTGGTATTCAAATTTAAACCTTTATGTCCATATTTTGAGTCTAAAACTTCAAACCTCAAATTTTTGAGCCATGAAAGTAGGTTTTTGTTGGTAACCCATTTTGCATTACAACATGAGAATAGATATTTGTTTGTGTTGACTTCAAATGGAATCATGAGGTTTGGGTGAGTATGACAGCTGGAGGTGATTTTAGTGCATAAAATTCAGCAAAGAGAAAGATCCTTCTATGCCACTAAGGATTGCATGAAATGATGAATGAAAAGCACTTTTTTGAATGAGTAGTTCCAGTTATTGAGCCCCTCTAATAGATTTTAATGCAAGAAGATTTAGTTAACTACTCCAAGACATCAATTGAGATTATCAAGGAGTTTCAATGAGAGAAATCAACATGTTTTTCCCTTCTATGCCTAGAAGAAGGTGAAGCCAACTAAAGCATTGAAGAAGAATTTGTACTCCTTGTTCTCCTTTTGAAGACATCTTCCTTGTTTCTCTCACACAATAAATTATTTTTTCTCTTATATCTTGTTGTAATTAGGTAGAAGATGGGGAGAAACTAGACTTTTGGTAGCATATCGAATTTATAACATATGCTTGAGCCCTCACAATCAATAAAAGAACTGATTATTTCCTTTCTCTTTTATGGTTCCATTGTGTTTTCTTAAAGAAATGTAGGTTTCTCTTGTGGATATCAATTCCTTTCACAGCTACACCTTTCTCCTCCTAGCCTTTGTGATAGTATTCCATGATTTTGTGTGATAAGTAGTTCTAGGGCTTCTCCTGTTATTGATGTATCACCTTTTTTGTACTTTCAATTACTTCTCCCTTCTTTTCCATGATGTGAAACTTGTTTAGATTATTGAGTAGTTTTTTTTCAATAGTGTTTATAGGTAGAATATGGATGTCTTGAAAGAGTATATCATAAGATAAATTTGGGTTGTCTTTAATACTCATAAATAGTTTGGAAAAACAATATTTTAATCTTGTGCAGGTTGCATTACCACTAGATATTAGAAGATTGTTTGTGGGATATGGGGTTAGCCTTACTTCCTATATAGTATGCCTCCTTTCTATATAAGATTAAAAGGGTTGATGTTTATCCTCTGAATATATGGGTGAATCAACATCAATATTTATATAATATAACTAACCATGACTCATTTTTATAGCATATATAGCATTTTGAGGTCTAAAAAAGGTTGATTATGTTTATCTTTTGGAATTTCTTTTAATTACCTTATTTTTAAATACCTAGATAGGTTCATGTATACATAGATGAAACAACTCCCAAGAACTTGACAAGAGCACTACAAATACAAATTAGGTTAGATTCTTTAATCTGCCTTATCCTTTTGTTAGTAGATAGGTGAGAACATGATTAAAATAGATAGAATTATATCAATTAAAAGTTTGAAGAAGCGTCATTGCACTTCATTATGCTCAAAAGAAAGTGCTCCTATTTATAAATTTGAGTTTTATTATTGACTCCTCTAAAAATTGTTGATAATTATTGGTATACTAATAGTATACCTTTTTGGAATGTTAGTGGCATGGCATGAAATTTATATTATAGGTAATAAAATCCATTAAGATACAACTTGACATGTTTTTCATCAAATAAAACATCACAATAAGTAGTGAATGTTCTCCATCTAGGTTCAAGTCTAGTAAAAATCACAATATATATAGGCTTAGTATCATAAATACATCAAAATTGTATTTTTACATATGTGAGGAGACTCAACATTGGTCCACTTATATCTAGCATGAATGGTCCTTGCAGGACTTATCCCCTTTTCTATTTTGTTCTTAGGTCTCCTCTTTATTCCAGAGTCCCCCAGGTGGTTGGGGAGTAGCTTTTTCATTTGGTAATTTCATCATGTTTTGTGGTTAATATGTAGGAAATTAAAAGAGTGAGTGAAATTTATATGTTTTGTGGTCCTCTTCCTTTTATATTTTTTCATCCTTAATCACTTCACCTCATAGTGTTGTTTACTTGTAGCCACTAATATTCCATGTGAACCTCAAGACACTATCATCAAGAATTGACTCCTAGAGGACTATCTTTGATTTCTAATTCTTCATGAACCTTCAAGACTTTCCTACCTCTGAATTTGATCATTTTCTTACACTTCATTGGTCATTTACTATCACAAATAACAACCAAGTTCTTCCTTACAGTCCTAAAGACTATCCTTTACCATTTTATTCTTGATATTTCATGGTCTACCCTCATGTCTTATGACTACCTTTTCATTGTACTCTATTACCTTTGATCCATAAAGATTAATGTCATTTTTTGCATTCATGGTTTTAATCCAAAACATAAGCTATAATTGTCTTCTTATAAAATCATTGGAACTATCCTTCTTGGTGACTATCACCTTCAATATGACTATCATACTTAATTTATGATGCATTAAATTTCCCCTATGTCTTCCTCAAGGCCACTATCATAAATGATAAAGTATTGTCATCAATGAAAATGACTTATATAAATTTATGGTTGTCCTTACATTCCATAAAGAGGTTGGTATTCTTTGTTACACATCCCTTCAAACTTGACCAATGACAAGGTATGGTTGCAAGAGGTTGTGAGCTTAATGGTGACCATCACTTCTCATGTATTCCCTTGTAATTTATGATAAAACTCACCATATTCTTCATAGTGGCTTCCACTATCTTTATCTACAAGAACTCTGAATTGTCCTCACCTTAGCGTTTGTCTTTAATTTATACCTCTGATCAAAACTCTATCCTCTAGTGCAAAGAAACTCTTTAATAGATTGTTTTCTTGAGGTATTTTTCATATATTTTGTCAACTGAAATACATCTATACCTTCTATCAAAAATCACATAGGCAATCAAATCAATTAAAGTAAGACTTTCCAACAAAAGTAAAAAATATTCATATGTCCATGGTTAAGGTTTGTAGGTATCCAATTGGGACTGCTCTCCCTCTTTGTAATTTCATACTTGGAAAGCTTCTTTTATGCATCTTGACATGGCTCACTACCTTCTAGACTCATCTTTATTATAATACAGATGAGAGGATTGTTCTTGAATTCCATTATTGGTGGTCATTTTCATTTGATGAAGTCTTCATGTTACCCTACCTTAGTAACCTTGTTAGGATTGTGACTAGCACTATGGTGATTCCATGAACTTGAATTAGTGATTAGGTGGTAGTCATCTCTTATATCCTAACCTTGATTGTCCCTTAGTCATATTCACTATCCATTGAACCCTTTACTATCACTATATTTCCTCTTTTCAACTGTCCATTCAAGACTTTACCCTTTGTTTATATGATTTCCCTCATTTCTTGATTTAACATGTCCTAGGTTTTGGTGAATTATGATTATATTTATTACAGTCAAAGGATATCCTTACTCCTCATGATGGTCAATAAGATTGTCTTTCTTTAAAACCTTGACTATTTAATTTGACTTTTCTCAATTATCTTTATCACTACCTTTGTCAAGGTCTCAAATAATCATGGATAAGACTATCCTTTTCTACCTTCCTCCATCAACGACCTTTATGGAAATCCTTCTCAGTTGGTTGTGGCTTTAAAAATTATGTTGATCCATGGTCATCTTTGTGATTGCCATCATAGAAAGTTACCATATCTTCATGATTTTAGACTATCATTTCAATCCTTTGGGTGACTATCCTTTCATCTTCATACCTTCATTTCCTATAGCCAAAAAGGTTTTTCTTATGATTTTACTCTCTGTCATGATGCATGCTACTATTCTCATGGAATCTTCATCATCTGTAATTCGATTGAATTAGAATTTGGTCGAGTGTATTTTTCTGAAGTGACTATGACTCTTCAGTTCATTAGCAACTTGATTGTCATAGTTTGCATATGAAATACATCTATACCTTCTAAAATATTTATATTTATCTTCTTTACTGCCTTTGGAAGATTTGTAGGTTGTCATCTTGGTACAAATATTTGTAATTATTCCTTTTATACTTTGTCCTTTGAAAATTATTTCATAGCCACTATCTATGCATTTGTCAAAATCAAACAAAGGAATCCTAGCAATCCATCGAGCTCTTATATCTTGTATATTCTTCAAAAGAAGAGATAAATAAAGGGAGCTAAAGTCATAAAAATTAAAATCCTTGATTTGATCTATTTTATAATAACTCTTAAAGGGAATCACCTCGCAACTGACAATGCTTTCCATCTTATAAGCTAAACTTCTTTTTCCAGATCTACTTGGTCCTCTAATGCCTACAATCATAGAAAGGTCCTTGGTATCAAGTAAGGTTTGAACGTCTTTCAAAACAAGAAGCGATCCCTCATACAAGTCATATGAATCATGCATGGGTACCAACTGGTTAGCATGCCCACAAAATCTTTTTTTGAATATTCCACAACCCCTAATACAATAACAACATGCCATGATGCAATCGCCAAATCCACTTCATATTTAATTGGAGATCTGGTCCAAGGTTCTATCGTGTCTAAGATATTATGAGAAGTTATTAGCCTTTGGTTTACCTTTTTCCTATTAAACATTTCTACTCTGAATTTCATAGATCTATAGCACAACATCATATTCTCTCTTAAACTTTTCATAGTCACATGACTATTTGTCATATTACCATTCTAACAATAGAATATGTTAAAGCTTTTCCCCAATATATTATGTATAATAATATATCGTAACTATGATATGTGAGTTCATCATACCTTTTCTGGGATATATATAAAAATCTTATGCATAATACTGCAAAACTCATGCTAGGGACCATCTTCTACAAGCATCATATCTCCCTCATCATCTATGTAGAGAACATTTTAGCCTTTGTTTGGATCCTCTATTTTTCCTTCAAAATTGAACATCACCTCAAGATCATGAATGTGCTCTATGTATCCTTCAAATTTTTTAATATCCACAACTCACCCAAGAGCACTACCCAACTTTTTTATTACAACTCCTCATAGAATTTCTTTGAGCTTTGTACTGTCTTTCTTGTAATGGTCTCCAAGATGATTTTTCCTTATCACAACTCATAGTAAGTGTATCAAACTTGGAGATCCTTGTTTTTTGTCATATGTTGTAGTTACAAGTGCCCTACTAGACATACATAAAAATGTGGAAGCATAGACAAGGAAAGCAAACTGTTTCAAAAAATGCCTCAAAGAAATGTGATATCATGGCACCCGCTCTCCCCCAAACACTTCAAGTCATGCCAGCGGTGATGTAGGAGGCTCAATGATACAAGAGAGTGGGTGCCATGATATCACATTTCTTTGAGGACTTTTTTGAAATAGTTTTCTTGCCTTGTCTATGCTTCCACATTTTTATGTATGTCTAGTAGGGCACTTGTAACTACAACATATGACAAAAAAATCCCTACTATTATGCTTTGATGGCTATCCCTTCATTATTAATAGTTATCTGATGTAGTGAAAATTATTATAGTGCAAGCCTATTTTTCATATTGTTTCATTTAGAATCACCAATATTCTCCACAAGAACATTATCCTTGTTTAAAATGATGAAAATGGTTCACATCTCTCAAAACAATTTCTCTTGCAACAATCAGAAGGATGCTATCCTGAAGGGTTTGGAAGTGATGATCTTATTTGGCATCTACCTCAAAGTCTCATGGTAATATACTTGCCAATATGCATTATAATTTAAATAGCTTCAATCTTCTCATATTATTGACTTTTTTTATTTTCACCAGTGATTTGTTTCACACATATTACTAGTGAGGTTGAGAAACAAATAAATTCCATTGAGATTCCTATTTAGATTTTTCTCATAAATCTATAATAGCTTTGGTGCTTTAGTAGAATGGAAAGTGTATAACAAAAATTAGATACACATGTTGAGTATTCTTTAAGATTTTTTTTTTTCTAAATGGACTTGGAAGTGACCTACAATGCATGTATTTGGGGTAGAAATGGTATGTTTTTAGGTGCTATGTGGTTACCATGATAATTGGTTCCTAGATTTACTTGGGTGGTAGAAAACTATTTATTTTTTTAGATTCTTTATATTCTTGCATTTCATATTCCCAACTTGGTTTTCTTGTTATACTATTCTATAAGACTTGTTTCATTTGATTATTTCAAGATTCTTACTGCTCTCTTGCTTACTATGTTTGGACTATTTTTCAAGATGGTCCATCATCAAAGTAAGAAAATGAGGATTTGGATCATGAAATTGCACTATCTCTTTCAAAAGAATTGACAAAACCAAATGGTTCATTTGATGATTTCAGAAATGTTAAAGCTTTTATATTATTACAGGTCTTCCAATTTGAAGAGAGACTAATTTGAGTGATATATACCTTAAGATTGAAGTATTAAATTTAGTTATGTATTAAAAATTAGCACACAAGTATTTTTTCTTGTATAAGACAAATAGATCCTAAATTTCCAAATAAAAAGAATGGGAATCTAGATTTTATTAACACTTTGCCTAGTTTTGACTATATGGTATTTTTGTACTAGCATCTTTATAATTTTTAAGTGAAACTGGTTAAATATCTAGTTTATATCATTTTTTAGATTTGATATCATCATATTAATAAATAAGAGAGATTCATTGTGACATTGTACATATCATATTGAATTCTACTTTGGTGGTGAATAATATGCTCAATTTGGACCTCATATTGACAATGAACTAAGATGGTCTAACTCCCTATCTTTCAATCTCTCGTGAAGCTCAACAAAAACCCTTAGTTGCTTAATTTTATAGGGAGCTAATTTATTCCTATAAAAACCCTACCCCTTTAGTATCATTTGTGTTGCATTTTTATAATGCTACATACTCCTCTCAAGGCTAGCTTTGATAGAAGCAGTTTATTCATCAAACCTATTCAAGACTGCACTTTCATTATGTATATGCTTGATATGATACTCACTGCATTCACTAACTTACACTCAACATAATTCATTTAATTTTCATAGTCTCATATCCCTACAATCACCTCATTACACTGTTCTTCAATGTAACCCTGACAACCACTGAAAGAAGCATGTCTTCAAGATAAATTGGCATGAGTACCTTTATTAAATCAATTGATTTCTTACTTCACTTGTCACACATGCACAATAACCAAACCCCAACTATCATATGTACTAGGTCTAAGATGATATCATAACATGTAACATGAACTAGCTCTAGCTTGTTCAATGAGATATCACTATATTTTGTAATTTGCACTGTCATGACATAATTGAAGGGCATGTCTTTGTTGATTTTAGAGGCACTAGATCTCCTGGGTATATGGAATCAGATATTCCTTTACTGTTGCCTTTGCATGAAATATGACTATAACATATTTATCTCTTTGATCAATTCAAGGTAAGGAAAGTCCATGGAATGAAAATTAGTAAGCAACAACAATGATGCAATGGTTTTTGCATTAGAGTTGTTGTGAAAATCATATCATACTCGAAGGTTCTTAAAAACTCTAATAGTTGTACCAGGGGCCATGTTTAACAAACCAAATGTAATTGCTAACTTTTCACTATGGTGTTGGTCTAATCAAAGACTATGCGCTTGTTTGGCATCCAAAGATTTGAATAGATTGCAAAATTGATTATCTTCCACAAAATTTGAGAGTGTGGTTTCCTGTGCAAAGTTGGGAATCTCCGATTACTGGTAAGGTTGATATGCATCACTTACAAATAGTTTTCAAGGTTCGATGTCCTTGTGATTATAAATGCTTTAAATGCATAATTGGAAGAAAATTTCTTCAACCAAAAGAAATAAGATTGATATTTCCATCAAATGTTATTTCCATATTTTTATCTAATATCATGGATGTATTACAGTGTTTGGAATTAGTAAGTGTCATAGCAGAAAAAATGGTAAATGATATCTTTCTAGAAAATGAAGCTCTACTTACTAGTGTGCATAAATATGTTTTCTCATGTGGTGAAGGTTATGTGGGTGGTATCATTCCTCCTCATTTTTTACCACATAATAAAGCATATGTTAATGTTTATGATGCTTTAAAAATGTCTTTAGAATTTTCAAACCCTAGTCATTTGAATAAAGCATTAACAAGATACTCTCATCATTTGGGGAGAGATATGACTGAAAATTTCAAGGAAAAGTATCACTACACCTCTTTTCTTTTTCATCATAACTGTTTTCATGCAACTCCTTTATAGTAGATAAATCCAAGGTCTATGCAATCTCCAGCACAAGAAGGTAACCAGATTATGGTGCAACCACAGTCACAGGGTGTAAACAACATAAGACAAGTCACAACTCATATACCAGATATGAACATTGCTATGAATTCTTAGTTGGAGGAAGAGGTTAATGAAGAATAAGATGACAACTTGATCGATCTCATGTAGATGGAGGAGTGAAAGAAAATGAAAATAAGGAAGGTTTTTTGCAATTTTTTGTAGATTACGTAATAGTTTGTAGGATTTCAGGTCATTAAAATGTGTATTAGATATGATCTACTGGATCATGATCTCGAGCAACTATTTTTAGATAAGTTTGTAAATTATAGTTTATTCATTGTAAAGTTTAACAAATCATATTGTTCAATATTATATTTTATGGGCTATAACCGAAGGTTTTCTCACTGGCTCTTTCTTCCCAGTATGCATTTGAGCCAATATATGTAAAAATTTATAAAAATATATTATATATAAATATATAGTGGTTCACCACTTTTGGTTAAAAAAAAAAACTTTTCACTATGGTGGCAGATAAATGATTATTTTTTCTTCTATTCTACAACATTAAGTAAAAGTCTTGAATCTGGAAATACCCTACTTAATTTTCTAAGCCAATTTCTCCAATTTTGCATATCTCTCCCATGTTTTTGGATGTGATTTGTCTCCTACAGGTTTTTAAATGATTTATCTTTCTACTATGTTTGGACTTACTTTTGTAAACTTGCAATATACAATGCACTTTTATTCTTTTTGAATTGAGACTAATAGTGATTTTTTTGGTTGTATTGAGGCACAACTTCATTCATGGCAGAAAAGGCATCACCCCGTTGCTCATATCAGATGGAACATTGCATATAAAGGAGGAAAGATTCTAGGGTTATTGTTGACTACATCGAAGGAGAGAGCTTCATTTATGGGACACGATCAACACTCTCCTTCTTGGATTCTACATGTTACAACTTTCTCTAGGAATATTTCCCATGTTCTAGAAGTTTTAAGACATGAAAGGGGAATGTGCTCACATTGAAGGGTTCCAAGCATGTTTTTCCATCATTGCAAATGTTTTTTGAAGAAGTTTCTTTCTTGTCATTTTTGTGCATTGTAACTCAGATTTTCAGTCTTGTGTCTGAAAATAAAAAATTTAATACTCTATTTCTAAGCATTTTTCAAGCAAGAGAGATATTTCAAACTTTTGCAAGTTGTAAGAACACCTTTATTTTAATAAAGTTAAGAAAATTTTCCTTCTCAATGGCTATCTTATTGTGTAATTGATTATTGATGTGTATTTCTATGTTTTATGTTTAAATCTTCAAACATTAGTTAATTAAAATGACTAAATATACTATTAATTGATAGAAATAAGTGAACAATGAATAAATATGACTAAATATATGACCAACAAAATCAATGAATAAAAATGACTAAATATACTACCAAATTGATCAAAATGATGATTAAAATTAATGAATGAATACACTACCAATGGATAGAAATCGATGAATAAAAATGACTAATTAAGTGACCAGTTAACAACAATCAATGACTAAATATATCAATGGATAAAAAATGACTAAATAAGTGACCAGATTACAATAATCAATGACTAAATCAACAACTAAATATGCTACCAAATCGATCAATCAAAACAACCAATAAATGACTAAAAATGGTTTAGTCATCAATTTGGTCATGTTATAAAGGACTGGCAATAAACTACTAATGGTCACGTGACCATTTTTGGTTATTTATAAGTAGTTTTTAGTAATTTTTTCATTCATATATTGTTGTTTTTATACTAGTGAACTAACCTTAACCTAGCCTTTATCAGTCATGTGACATTTGTCACATGACTACATAATCCAAGCCCTAATTCTCCTTCAATCCTAGCCATACATCAACCAATGCATCTTGGCCCTTGATTTATCTCATAGAATTTTTATAAATGAGATGCCTCCCATCCCATTTGTATGAATTCAATATATCCTAATATTATTCTACTAAAATTTCTATTGAATCATCTTTGATCACATCATCATACTATTGGAATCATGAGCAATCACATCCAAGTCATCAATCTGTCAACCTACTACACTTTATCTTTTGAGGTTTGCATGTGTTTGGTTTGATATAGGCTAGATTATATGCATGTTTCATTATATCATTTTCATGCAATACATTTTGGTGAACTTGACCTGACTCTTTAGTTCTAATGCTTTTCCTTGTGAGTTTTTATGAGTTTGATTTTGTTGGTGAAGGGTTTTTATAAGAGGGTTTGAAAATCGACTTTTTATAGAATCCCCAAATTACAAAAATAACCCCATTGTTGTGCTCGGGAGGGCTGAGAGATGAATTTTGATATAAAATTTGACATATTTTACTTATTGAAAAAAAAATGAAATTTTTGTGGAGGGCCTAGGGATTTTCTATTTGATTTTATAATTTCTGCAAATTAATTTTTAATAGTGACATTATTTTTGAATTTTTTTTTTTTTTAGTAGTTACATTAAAAACAAGGTCAAGATGCTATGAAGTTCTTGTCAAATGCTTGCAGGACAATTTTAGTCTTTGACTTGTTAACAAATAGAGAGCAATAGTGGTTTTATCAAATTTGGATAAGAATGGAATCATTAGCTAGTAAGTTTAGCGGATCAATTAGTTCCAAAGTGTAGTTTCATATGACTTGTATTTCATGTAAGTGGCAATTAACATAAAGAACATATGCATTTTTTATTTAAGTAGTTGTGTTTAGGCAATAAGATACATAGCTCCTATAATGACAACTAAATAGATAAACTATCCAATTGATGCAAAAAGAAAATAAAATTTTAGAGAAATAATAATTTGACAGGGAGAAATTTCAACCAAACTTAATCAGGTTTCATCATATTATATCTTTTTAAAATTAAAAGGACTAATTTTGCTATAGCAACTAAATACTCAAAAGTTGAAATCCATGGAGAATATTTGTAGTTTTTTAGGCATCAACACATATGTGATATGAATGAATCTTGCTGTCCAACTTTCATTTAATCCAAAAGGTTTAGAATAGTAAACATAAATCTTCCTTGTAAGTAAGAATGGGCACATAATTGGTTTTTATAGTTGTATGCATTCACACAATCTCCCACTGATGAAAGACTGAGAAATATATGATTTCATTATACTATCATTCTATAGTTATATGCAATCATTCAAAATTTGTACACTTACATTCTATAGTTGTATGTGGTCATTCAAAATTTCTATACTTTCATTCTATAGTAGTGTGCAATCATAAATTGGGTCTTTGTACACTAGACATCCCAAACATTCCTAGGATAGATAGGGACACTTTCCCCCCATGGATGTTTCCCCAATTTCCCTAGTGACAAGGAACGAAAAGGGAGCATCCCTTGTCATCTCATTGTACTAGGGACAACAAGAAGGACAAGGATAGGAGTTAGAAGGGGGAGACATCCACATGTAACCCTAATAAAAAATAAATACATCTGAATAAAAAATATATATTTCTTTCAACCTTGAAAAGAAATAACAAAAATCAATAGTTATAGCATAATACCATAAATTCATTTTTATATTTCATATAAGCAGTAGGAGTACAAAGAAAAAACTAATTTATGTTGCAATACCCAAATCCAGAGTTTCATGAACACTAAGAAAACATTGATGTTGTTTTCCAAGTCTATAACTAAGGAAGTGGTGATCATTGCACAGTCAAACACAACATGCCAAAAAAATCCACTTCTATTTCAACCTTGCATACTTCAGCACAAAGTAATTATAGTTTTAACATTTCCCACATCATACAAGGAAAATGATTATGCCATGTGAGGTCCAAAAACTTAATGTGAATGGGCTTGTTGAAGATAAAAAAATTATATTAAGAAACATAATAGATAAGAAGATTAACATAAAGGAATCCAGTAGCTTACTAAGGCCTTGTAAAATAACAAACACAACTTTACCATGTACACCTTACAAAAACCCATGCTAACAAAATCAATCCTTAAAGTAAACCTTAATAAGAAATAATATGCTAGCATGTAAGAATGTCAAGTTAATAATTTTAGGTTGTGCATGAATCCTTGTTGTAGCTTCTATAAAAATCATTAAGAAAATAAATTTCTTGTCTTCCCATAAGAAGGAAGAAGACAGTCTACTATCGAAAGGTATACAGAAGGGAAAAATCCTATCTATAGAAATTCCTATAATGAACAAGAAATCGAGCCCGAGAAGTATTAGTGTTTAGATAGACTATCCAATTTACAGAAAAAGTAAATAGAATTTTAGAGAAAGCATAGTTTTACGGGGAGATATTTCAACCAAAATTTTCATGTTTCGTCATATTATAACTTTTTAATATGAATGGGATTAATTTTTCTATAGAAACTCAATACTTAAAATTTGAAAATTCATGAAAAACACTTATAGTTTGTTAGGTGTCAACAGATATGTGATATGAATGACTCTTTTTTTCTAAATTCCATTTATTCCAAAAGGTTTAGAATAGTAAACAAAAATCTTCCTTGTAATTAAGTATTGACATATTACACAAAATTTCAATAAATCAATGATGATCTATAGTTAAGTAGTAGCTTCTAAGTTCAATACGTCACTAAAATTACAAAAATATAATGTCAATTTGATTTGTTGGCAAGTGCAACTTCATTATTTTCTCAAATAAAAACCAAAGTTTCGTCATCATTGATATAAGTAATAGTGCAGATACATATTATCTTTGATAGTTCAAGTAGTTAGCCCACAAAGAAGGTGAGCGAAAATTTCTCAAGTATTTGAAAGGGGAGGTTCATTCCATGGAGATGCCAATGAATTGAAGAAAAAAATGGTCTAAGAATACCCCCTATAATTTTTCACCAAGATTGAAAGTGATAGCTTGATCTAAAGTAGAAATATCTATGCATGAATATGTATCAAACTAAGGTTGAATCAATGAGAGATTGGAATTTGTAATGAAAGAAAGCCAGACTTGAAGTGTTTGGGCACCATATTCAGCCTGAAAATTGCTCTCATGGGCCATTTTTTACAACGAAACATACATTTAGAGCATAATCTATACTAACATTTTTTTTAAATTGGGGCCCAAATAGAACATTTCATCTTTATTGATGCGACTCATAAATTTATCTAAAATCTTTGGCTCTCTAAAACAAAGAGGAAGACACAACCTCTACAAAGTGGTAAATCTTATAACAACAACCGTGATTGCTACTATTTCTAATAATATACAAAGATATAAACGAGCCATCATATAATTTCTTCTAGATAAAATAATATAGAAGATACTTACAATGATTAATAGATAAAATGCATTTTTTAATTATTATTATGGCCTATAGAGTGTTACACTCAGGTTGATGGTATAATTAAATTTTACTTAGGATTTATGGATTACTAACCTAGATGCTATATTTGGGTCAACATAGATTCATGCAATGTTCATATTCATAAGTTGGTATGCAATCTAGAATAATCCCATTCTAACTACATTATCCTTACTCAAATTTATCTTTGCTTAATACATGGTAGGCTGGAGGTGGTAGTTTAATTTTCTTATGTTCTCCTATCAAGGCTACTGGCATGACTAGTAAAGTTCCAATGCACCAATAAATCAATAGAAATAAGTTTGGAGGGAAATTTCTACATAATAACTCAACAATTTTTTTTTTAAGGATAATAAGGAAACTCAGTATGGAAAATTCAAACTTAAAACAATATTGATAAACTGATCTAAAGTCCATGATTAGTAGCATAAATTATTAAAGTATTGCATGTATTCATAAATATGTAAGAATGTGAAAGGTTTTGTGGTGAATTCCTCACCAAACAATGTTCTTGTATTTTAACATTGATTAGAAGGTGTGAATTTACATTTTATAACATGTGACTATATATAACTTGGCATCTACATCCAAAAAATAAGTAGTAGTAACAAAATAATAAGAATCTTGTAGTAGGCATAGAAAACTACCTATTTTTCAACAAAATCAAACAACTATTTGTCCTGAGTAACATAATGGATAATTCAGATACAATTCCAAGATTATTATAGAATTTGACAAATTAATCTCTACCTTGTAGTGTTACATCATGATGGAAAGATTTTATTTTATAGAATAATGATAAAGACAAATGTATTCATTATTGATCAACTACATAACAATAATAAAGAGAAATTTCTTCATTATTGATAACTATAGAACAATAATATATCTTTAAATCATTATGAATTTTTAGTTTAACAATATCATGAAAATGTTGTATCTTGTCTAGCTGAACATGTAGGATAGAAGTCAAGATATGTTCAACTTCCTCCATAGAAGCATCTAGTATCTTCATGTCAGGTGCTACCAAGCATACCATTAATGAGTACAGTAGGTTCTCTCATCTTCATGGATCTCATATGAGATTAATTTGTGCTTTTATTCACGGTCAACAAAGGCCTATTCAAGTGCTATCAAGATCATAGACTCTATCTCAACTTCAACCACTCATTGAACAAGCATTTTTATGCCTAACTAATTTGATTATAAACAAAAAAATCTTAGCTTCTTATAAGGGGAAACTACAAAATGTATTTGTTGCTTTTTGAAACCTTTTGAAAACAAAAAGAGAACTCTTGATGTTGACCATAAATTTGGTACACTGTCATATGCACATATGGTACAAATCTTTGGGTCCAACCTTGAATAATTTGACCTTTGATCAAAATGTGTTATCACATAATAGAAATGTTATTTGGAAATTTTTGTGCTAAAATGATGATTGTGGCATGAGTGATCCTTTTCTTTATGAATTATACATGGGATATATCTAGAATGTATATTCTATTCTACAGTTGCAAGAATTTTTTAAGCAACATGGCAATTGTAAGGGTCTAGGTTCTGCTCCATAAAGTGGATTCACTCATGATTGCAACAATGGTAATCAAGATTTTACAACACAAAGGAAAGTCAAGGCAGGGAAAGTTGTAGGAAATGATACACTAAGAAAGAGGCTAAGGAAGGTTAAACATTGTAAAAATAGTGACAGTGATAGGGATGAGAATTTTGATGTTACATTGGAGGATAACTAGTATTATCAACAAGCTATAACACATTATCAAATTAATTCATTATCTAACCAAGAATTAACTCAGCAAGAACAAAACCCATTGATCATATATAAATGGTGAATATCATTGTTTTAAGTATCAAATATATTATTTGAAAGCATAAAAATAATATTGAAGTGAATGGGTGGAAATAATATTTCATAATGTCCATAACATGTTAAGATCAAAATATGAAACTGAAATATAACATTAATTGAAAATAGATAAACTTGATTTTTCTTGAAAGATCATAATATAATAGAGATCATATAAGCATGAAAAATTCAAAAACAACAAAATTTGTTGTTAAAATTTGTAGTCCAGTATGCTAGAGGGTTTATCAGTGTGCAATATAAAGAACTAATAAAACATTCACTGTTTAATAATTTTGGTAATGGAATTGTTAACAGATAGTGTAAAAATCCCATGCAATTGGAATCTATGTAACAAAAACATTGTGGGTGAAATGTCATTTCTATATTGCTCATGTGTAATTTTTGCCAATTTTGGAAAGATTTGTTCAAGGAGGTCTCCATTTAAGTAGCAATGAATGCCCCCTTCTTTCCTATCCAATGTGTAAGATTGTGATGGTAGGAAAGTTGGGTGGTTTTTTTGCAATATGTACAATTAGCAAAACCTTTTTCAATAGACTTGTCAAATAGCATTGACTGATGACATGTATTGCAAAAACCTTCAAAGGGGGGCATGTAGATATTATTTTCCTTGAGTGTGCACATACACATGAATAAAAATTACTTGTTATGTATTTTGCAAATAACTAAAATAATCTAATAATTATGTCATATAAATATAGAATTTGAATTATCATTTTTGTGCTCTTTATTGTATATTACATCTAGCAAGGGTTGTAGTTGTGATTTTATACATAAATCATTGAGATACTCAAGATTCATGACATGGAATAACTACCTCTCATGGATCTGTTAACTCTAGCAGTTGTATAAGGCATTAAAAGGTTGATCTTTTGGTGCAAAAACAACTATGGGCCAACAATTGGTATCACTGCTAGGTTTGTCAGGTTCGAATCCCCTTGGGTAATGTTGAGGGGGAGTTTGTTGGTAGATGGTCAACACTCCCCTCAAGATTCGTGACATGGACTAACCGCCTCCCATGGATCCATTAACTCTGGCAATTGTATCAGGCATTAAAAGGTTGATCTTTTGGTGCAACGACAACTATGGGCCAACAATAACAACCTACAAAACAAAATTGTCAATGCATTTAAGAAGTTTGAAAAAACAAACATGAATATGAAAATAAATTATAAATGGTTAGATATATATAGTAGTCATGTCTTCTTGGAGATTTTCATCTTTCACATGAACTTAAAATTGGTTTTTGTTTAGATGATGAGATGTACCTATTGCTCCAAATGAACCTACTAAATAGTTGCAACATGCTTCTACTATTTGGGAGATAGTGAAGTCTGGAGTTAACCTATGTTGATTGTAAATAGTTGACACACTTATAACTATGCTTCTAGTGGTTAAGACAAGGAAACAATTTGTATCACCTCTTCAACATTGAGTTTTGGACTTGATTAGGAAGTTGGTAATGTGAATGTGTGAACCAATAGACATGTGAGGCAAGAATGTATTTATCAAATTGTTGCTAATGTTTGCAAATATAGTAATTTGACCATTGTAATCTATGAGGTTGACATATAATATTTATACTTTACATTGGATATTAGTGTATTTGATAGATGTAGTACCATATATAACAAGTATATCACATTCAAATAAAGAACTAGTTCAGCTTATGCAAAGCTCCAATATCATACTCAGATTTGGAGTTGCTAAAATTAGACTATAAAAATGGAATTGTATAGTTAATTATGTGTAGTAAAAAATGCAATATACTTGTTAACATTGAAGAATGTAAAATGCATGCTATTATCAATTGTGTGAATATTTATTATAGATTTTCCACTATGTATGGCGGTAGTTGTAGAAACGTATGCAAAATGTAGAAGCATATACAAAGATGTTTAGCAAAGTTTGTTATGAAAGAGAACTATTACAAATAAATTCCTTTATTTTCTTTGGCTACTTTGTGTGTTCACGTTGCTAGGAGATGTGTTTTTTAATTCAATTCTTTCCAAATGGCTATAGAAAAAAACACAAATTGTTAGTCATAAAATTTGTTGAAAAACCCATTTAATTTTTTACTCATTTGGAAGAATTGACATGTCTTACCATTTTGTTATGCGTTCTTGTGTAGGTAGAGAAAATGATGCATCAAGATATTTTCCTATGATTTGCATGTTTTTGATAGAACTAAAAAATACCAAAAGAAATAACTTTTTTAGTTGTTTATTTATTAAATACCATTTTGAAATTGTATTCAAATATGTATTTTAGACATTTGATTATTGTTTTATACTTGTTTTTGGCTATTGTAAATATCTTGTTGAACACACATCAATACTGAGAGGGGGATGAATCAATACTTAATCAATATCTTTCATTCAACAACAATTAACCAAATGAACAAATGAACACAAAATGAACACATCATAACAGCAGACTTACGTGGAAAACCCAATAAGGGAAAAACCATGGTGAGAAAGTTTCTTGGATCTATTGTCCAAATATAACCTCACAAATATAATAAATTTTACAACCAAGATGTTTATGTTCTTTAACCAAAGGAAGTTCACTACTTTATACTTATTACAACTTTCAATACAAAGGTTCACTACCTCAACATATAATTGGATAATATCAGTACATCAATTACCTCCAACTCATTGCCTTTCATAAATACAACCACTTCAATAAGCTATGTTTCTTATAGCTTTCTACCTTTAGCAAAATTTCTCATTTACAGGCTCATATTTTTCTTCATAGTCTTCACATTCACCACTGATCTCACAAAACTGATCTTTGGCACATTTCATCATCAAAAGGTATTCTATGGAGTACTATTCACAAATTTTCTACTTAAAAAAATTACAACACACTCTCATACCTACTTCTTCATCTTCTCAAAACTTTTATCTTTCATTTATACCATCTACATCCTTCAAAAAAATTCTTCAAGTTGGCTTCAAACAAGAAATATAAGATATACAAAATTTGTAATGAATTTGGCTTCAAACATATTAATAAATAGAAAATAACTTATGTAGTCCAAGAAGAAATATATCCAAGACCCATCCTTCATAAAAATTATCTTCAAACATGACACACACATCTAAAAACTTGGCACAATGAACTCAATATGATAGGTCGACACAACAAACAAGAAAACTATCATAAAAATCAACTCTAGACCAAAAAGTACTTTGTGGAACACTTCAACAAACTGATATGGCATGTAGAAACACTTTCGTGCACCCCTTTTGTTACATCAAATCAATACATGTTGGTGCAAACACTTCATACTCAAGAAACACTGATTTTGAACACTATTGTGAAGGAAATAGTCACATACTATTTTGTGGTGTCACTAGAGTGCCCAAAGAGACTCCATCATGCATTACAAACCCTTTGTACACATTCTTGAACCAAAAAATGTTGGCACAGACTGATTAAACACTAATAGACCAATCTACCAAGTTGTTGAGATATAGACAACACACTATCATCTACACAATCACCAGTTGTGAACCAAATTGTCTGAAATGTTAACTAAGAAAACATATCATCTTCATAAACTCAAATTCAGAACCACAAGATAAAACATTGAAACGTGGTAGAATGTGGAGGCATACACATATCTCTTTATCATACATTCTCTGAGACTTAGAAAATTCATACACTGATAGCTCCAAAACATTTTGCAATAGAACTTATGCATGTATACATGGAATATGCATACCTCTCCACATTATAGAGATACTCTTCAAACTGTAAAAGAAAAATTTCACCTACTGAGGAATGCACAACATCTAAAAGAGCTCTCGTGTAAGCAACTTTGTGCCTTAGATAGATTTCAACTTTTTCAACCAAGGAATTCAACACCCAACCATGAACTTTTACTGATGATGCACGATGATTTACCAGTAATAACATATGAATGTGAACTTCAGAAAATAGAACAATCTTACATTTCTTTACCAATCAACTATGAACAAATTATATGATAACTACAAGGGTTGACATCAATAACAAAACACTATCTGTACATTTTATAACACTATGCAATGGGTATAGTTTTATATAAGGGATTATTTTTATTTTTTTAATCATCCTCCAACACATCAAGGAAAACCCCCCTTGAACTTGTAGATTTGAAAGAGAAGGAGGTGTTACCCATCTCAACCATGGGTCCTTAGTTTAACAACCTAAAGATAGTTTTGTGGTAATATTCCCAAGTTTGACACCCATAGTTCTTGGGAGATTATCAAACCTTATGGGTTTGTGACTTACAACTCATATCACCAACAAGCCCCACTTCCAAAGGCCATATTTTTATTCAGAAGGTCGTTGGGTCCCTTATTTAAAATTCTAGAGGTCAAAGAGACCTACATAAAAGGTACCCTAGAAGAAATATTGAACAACTTAGAATTTTTATGTTGGTTAAAAAACAACTCTATAAATCATAATTTTTTTTAATTGTCCAATGTTCGAGAGTGGCCAACTCAACGAGAGCCAGTAGAAGAGGATGCTCTGGTCGGCCGTGTAGATGCAGATGACGATCTTATGGGTCGTGATAGTCAAGCTAGAGAAAGATCTGAGGCCCAAGGAGATAACTCAGCTTAGTTTGATTCTATGGAGGATTAAAGAGGGAGGGAGTTTGTCAATTACATTTTTTTTTTGGGTAGCATTTGGGATGACTGCAATATCGTTTACTAGATTATGCTAGTGAAAGCTAAAAGGTATAAGTCAATTTTTGTATATGTGCATGAAAATTATAAATCTGGGCCATCAAGGTCTCATAAAATACACCTCCTATGTAAAGTGTATTCCTATTATATATAAATATATGGGCTTAATGCCTTTGATTTAAAAAAAAAACATTAGCATAAAATTCAAGACACCTTTCCTAACAAGTCATTCAATGCTAATTTAATCTATAATCCCTTAAGTCAAAAATCTCATATATAGAAACCATATTTAATTATATATAAAATATGCTAAGTGATATCCTTCTCAAGGTGTCTATTGTACTTTTATGTTAGAAATTGATTAAAAAATAGGTGCCTCGAGAAGGATATCTCTTGGCATATTTTATATATTGTTAAATATTTCTATGTTAGTATCATTCACAACACAATATGTAAGACATTCAATGAGTTAGGGTTAGGGTTAGGGTTATTGTTAGGTTTACAATTATAATTAGGATTGGGATCAAGATTAGGGTTAGGGTTTGGGTTAGGATTAGGGTTAAGGTTATGGTTAGAGATAAAATTAGGGTTAGGGTTAGGGTTAGGATTATAATTATAGTTAGGGTTAATTTTAGTGTTAGGGTTAAGGTTAGATATATAATTATGATTAGGGTTAGAGTTAGGTGTTGAACATATGTTGTCATTGGTGCCAAAGGTATACTATTAGAAGTATGATGTCAAATGTGTTTTCTAAAGGATCAGTAGATCAATGAGAATTAAATGTAATTACTTCTATCATGTCATGTCTAAGCTTTTGAAATCAGGAAGTATTGTGATCACTTGTATAATTTTAATGTTATCATTATTTTGAAAAGGATTCTTGTAGTATTCTTGAAATATTATTGTATCTATTCTAGTTTTTGGAGGTAGTCTAGAAGTGTTTATGGTAGTATTTTGTGGTTTGCAATTCATGCATTGTATTATATTGTCATAAATTTTTTTCTTTACATTCTACCATAATTGAATCATATGGCTTATGCATTGGACTTAAAGTAAGTTTAGTCATAATGTATTAGATTTTGAAGTTTCAAAATTTGAGCTTCAACAAACAAATAATTAGAAGTAATAGAGTGTTGTCTGTGTTGGTTGGCTGACTGAGAATAATTTTTGAGTGTTTTCACTAGAGAAGGGAAGCATGCACTAGTAGGAGGGAGAATGTAAAGATAAAATAGGGTCAATTTAAGATCATTGAATAAATTACATAACATCATCTATCATTGGTGGTGGCTATGTGCAAGATGATCATGGAAAAAATAAGCCCTTAAGTGGCAAAAAATTCAAAAAAATCAGAGTTAGGCAACTTGATATAAAAATTTGAATAAGATATCTATATTATTTAAAAAATATGTAAGAATTGAATTTGTATAAAACTGGTAGTTTCTAAATTACTAATTTTATTTACAAAAAAATAAAATCTATTTGGTGAAAATTTAAAATTTGAATATAGTAGTACTTAAATTTTAGGGAAAAAATAAGAAGTAGGTGTCTGTCTAACCACCCTAACCACATTAAAATGATAATATTTTTTTATAATATTTTATATGAGAACTCATGTCCCGATGTGATACATTATTTTTTGTAATTTTTTTCCAAGTAAATAATTAATTATAGTTTTTTTATGACAACTTTTAAAAATATAAAGACTTGTATGTCTGACCACCTTAACTTGGTCAAAACTTCATGAAATTCAATATTTTCTTTTTTAATCTTATAGTATGTGAATCATATAATGTGACTCATGTTTTGGATTCAAAAAATATGACATTGTTTGAAAGCTATAGAGGTTTTTAAATTAGCCTAAAAATTAGGACTTTAGTCGTAATTCAATAGAAAATGAATAATAATTATTTATTAAATTAAAATTAAAGCATAATTTATATTTGTGGAAATATGAGAATCTCCTCTAAAAACCCTTTTCGTTTCATCAATTTTGGGTAAAAAATGGTCGCCAGCCACATACCCATCGTATTGCCACTTTTTGGCCCATCATGATCTTGCACATACCCTGGTAACACAATTGATTTAGGACCAATCCAAATACACATTTCATATCAATTTGAATTAAGGTCTACCCTTAGTTGATATGGCTAATTATTGGCTAACATGAGATATTGTTAATATATTGGAATGTATATGTTTATGGCTAGGATTCATTCTGAGAAGAATGCGTGTGTGTGTTGTACCTAAAATTGTGTGTAATTAATTCTTTAATATTAATATTAGAATGATGCAATGGGAGTTGCATTTGAATCTTTGTGTGTCATTATTAGAAGATCATATGTTGTGTAGGAGAGTGTATAAAGGTTGATTAGATCAAGTGCAATTATTGTTATCAATATTGAAGTTCCACAAATTATATATTTGTAATCTAGTAGGACTAGTGTATTACCTATTGAGTTGGTTCTCATATCTATGTGTTGGAGATTTTTATCCAATAGGTTGGTGCATGCAAATACAATTTGTGATTGGTATCTCTATTAGCATATTATTCTCATTGATGTCAAAAGGGGATCAAAGATGAGATAGAACTAATCTTGTATGAAGGGTGTGTTTTCATTAATGTCTAAGGAAAGATATGGTATATTGTGGATCTAGTTCTAGAATATGGAGTGTAAGTTGCAAAATTTTCTCAAGAAGTTGCATTGTTATCATGCAACTTTGTCATGGTGTTCCAGTGAATTCTTCTAGTGTCCAAAATTTAAATCAAAGACCAAATTTGACATGGGTTTTCTGAGAGCTGCTTAGAAATTTGTTGAGAAATTCTAGAGGATGTATGATGCACCCAAAAATGAATTATGTTTCCTCTCAGCTAGAATTAGGGTTTACTAGATAAACCCTAGGGTTACAGTGATAAAATCTTAAAAAATTATCTATTTTTTTGGTGACTTATTGTTAAAGGTTACAAGTCACATAATTCATAAACTTATGTCATTAATATCATTCCGTGATTGGCCCCTTTACATAATATTTTGGTTGGTGTCACCTATGTATCATTTTGATGATCAAATGGTGTGTGCTCATTAGTTCCATATCTGATGGCTATCGCTAAGGTCTCATGTATCGTGAATTTTTTTTTGAATCCAAACTGTAGTTTATTGATGAGCAATGGAGTTTGATCAATGGTTGTGATCAAGTTGAGATTGATGATCCAATGGTTCTTGCTAGCCCGCAACACTTGTGGTAGGACCTCATTTATGCCTCGCGGGGAAGTAGTGAATAGTGGAGATCAAATAGTGTTTTGATTAGATGAAACACAAAGTTAGAAGTGGGTCCTGAATTTCCAAGTTGGACATGTGGAAGGGTATGATTGCATCACATGTGTTCTTCACATCATGATCTATATTTTCTATCATCCATTGCATTCAGTGATGATTGATGAATTATGGGAGCTAGTGGAGTATGATGTTAGGAAAGATAGCTGGACAAAAATTATTACATCATGAATTATGTTCTGATTGTTGTAGTAAATCAAGGTGAAGGAAAGCTTTGCTCTATGAGTGATGAACGATCAGGATCATCCAATGAAGATCAAATGTATATTGTTGCACCTCTTCACATCGTGGGAATGAAAAGAAGCACTCTTTACAAATAGTGATATGTGATGGATGGCAAAGATCAAAAATGCATATATCTAATGGTGATCACTATATCTCTTCACATCATGGAAATATATGTTGAAGCCCTAATTGAGGTAGTGATATACGATGGCTATGGTTCCAATAAGAAAGTGATCAATGATAGTAGTTTAAAGGAGATCAATTCAACGACTAATTTTTTAAGTTGTTGAGATCAAAGGTGAGCTAAAGGATCATGGCACGAAGACTATAAATCGACAACCCAATTTCAAATATGAAGATATCAAATGGCTAAGTTTGTGTAAAGAGGGTTTCAATTGGTAATCAACTTAGTAAACAAATTTAATTCATTTAATTGCACCTGTGACCAATTTTGGTGAATATTTGATCTACTAAATGACGACATAGATTGCTAAGATGGTGAAGATCATATCAGAATGAATGAACAAAGGAAAAAATGAAATGCATATCTGATTCGAGGGTTTGACTAAGAGATAATGAGGGGAAATTATCTACACCAGAAATTAGTGTTGTGTGGATCAATGTAAAATTATTGAAGTGAAGAAGATAACCTAACCCTAATAGAGGATCTATACATGATAGAGAATCATGAGGCAATCACCGATAGTGAGAAACTACACAAAATAGATGATAAAAATATTGAGGGTGTAGTAATTGTGTGAGAGGAGAGGAGAAGAGTTAGTGTGCATTGTACATAGTGTAATATGAGCTCTTTGAGGTAGACAAAGAATGCACTATGAGAAAAGGAGAATAGAGCAGGATAGAGAGGTGTAGAGTAGAGAAGAGAGTTGATGTGGTAGCAATAGAAACTTGAGCAATTATAGAGTAAGTTGTAACATTGATTTGTGTTATTTATGAACAAATTGTAATAATCCTTTATGTTGTAAATCTGATTGGTCGGTGCCATCAGATAATTGATTTGGTGCTCAGAATAGGGGATTGGTGTCTCCTTAGGGTTGGTGCCCTTAAATTTGTAACAAAATATTTTTTTGTGAGGCTGGATTGGGATAATAGCTCCTAGTAGAATTTTCTCACCATGGTTTTTCCCATCTTGGGTTTTCCATGTATATCTTGTGTTATAAGTTGTTATATTGTGTTCTTGTTTAAATTTTTGTATTTCATGTTTCAATCTACACACTAAGTGTTTAAGAAGTTAGTCTGCTCTAAAGGTTAAAGGTTTAAAATTTTAATATCTACTAATTCACCCCCCCCCCCTCTTAGTAGATTTTTGTGTTCCAAAAATTGGTATCAGAGTCCTAGGTTACCTAAGAGAAGCTTAATTAGCTTGAGTAGATCCTTCGATTTGTGAACACAAATAGCCTGTCAAGAAGGTTCTTCTACAAACAAGCCACCTAGGTTCGATGGAACAAATTATACTTTTTGGAGCTCATTGATGAAGGGATATTTTGGATCTTTAGGGTTTGATGTGTGGATTTATATTGTGAATGGATACACACCATTGACCACACCTCCTAATGATGTTGTAGGAAAAAGGGATTATGAGAACAATGAAAAAGCATGGTTTGCTATTATGAATAGTCTATCTAGATTTGTGCACAACAAGATTATGTATTGTAAGAATGCACAATATGTATGTGATACATTGAAAAAGATCTATGAAAGAGATGGCAAGGTAAAATTGGCCAATATTCAAGTACTAAGTGTTGGATTTTTTGGTTGTGTTTATGATATATGGTTTTCATTGATGTCAACACTATTAGCATTGATGATTTTGAAAGTTCTATATGTTGAGGATATTGAGAAAACTATAATAAATATATTGAAGGTTGTCTGTGAAGCTATGAAGTTCAACGTGGTGGAAAATTTAGTATGTTTCTATTTAGGTGTTGTTCTTTAAAGGGTTTTTTACTGAGCCTATCTAGTTTATACTCCAAAAGTTTCAAAGGTGCACATCAAGATTTATGCAAGTTGTGTGTTTATGTGTTCCTACATTTATTTTGTTATTGTAGCTTATGTTTCAGGTAGAAGAGAACGTGATTCTATTAATTTCAGTTGTTGCATATGCTTTTGTGATGTTCGTTGGTGTTTCTAGATCATGCTCTATCATTGTTGCACATCCGCATTGATTGATGTGATCGTAATTAGAGATTTTTTCTATTGTGTGTTCGAGATTTCATGTTCTTGGACGACATGGTGGTTGTAGCATGTTGTGGATCCTTTTGGATTAATATTTTAATGTTTGGAATGTTTGAGGAATTTGTTTTAGGTCTTCATTATGTTGTGACCAACTTCGGTTGGTGCGCATTGATATTTGTTAATGAATTGGGCTAACAGTTTGTAATTCATTTATTCTTTTATTTTAGGCCAATAGAGTTGATGTAATGCCATGCAGCAGATATATAAGAGTGATTATTTCTTCATTTTGGAGTGTTTTTTATGTGTATGAGAGAAGTGTGAATGAAAAATGTATGAATAGAGATCAAATCATTTGATTACAGAGCAGAGTGTGAAGAAGATTGAGCAAAGTATGAAGAATAATTTATGTGCCTAATTGGAACTATCATCGGGATTTTGAAGAAGAAAATTTCTCAGTTCAACCCCTTCAGATGGATTTAATCTAAATTTGTATGTATGATAGTGAGCCTTTCCATTTGAGCAGTGAGCTCTAGGTAGTTTTCTTGAATGCATGTGAATTCCTTATTCATTTTTCATTATACTTCTAACATGGTATAATCTTGTGGACTAACATCCATCATGGTTTTTCCCCTAACAGGTTTTCCACATATAAAATCTTTGTGTTCTTGTGTTTCTGATGTGTTGTTGATTCAAATTCTTTCATTGTTAATTATCAGATCTAAGATTAAAGGTTAATAAGGATAAATAAGTGTTAAATTATGTGAAAATTGATTCACCCCCCCCCCTCTCTCAGTTGTCTATTCTTGTTTTTCCAACACTAAGAGCTAGATTTGAAGGCCGAACAATGACAGAAGAAGAGAAGACTACAGACCATCTTTTGAGAGTTAATGATATAGTGAAATACACTAGAGGATATGGAGAAGAAGTGAAAGATGTCATTGTACTCAAATTTATAAGGTCAATGATAAACAAATATGATCCTAAGATCTTTGCAATAGAGGAAGGAAGAGAAATAGACAATCTTACTCTTAATGAGTTGCATGGTATATTCACTTATGAAATGAGGATGGGAGATGCAAAACCATCCAAGAAGGAAGTTTATTTTAAGGTTGTCAACAAGGAGAAGGGTGTATCTCCTAAGAAAAAAAAGTTTGAGATGATCACATTGGAGAATTATGATATTGATGAAGAAGAGGAAAATTTCATCATGAGACTAAGAAGAGGATCTGGAAAGTACAAAGGCAAGTTTCCCTTTAAATTTTTTGAATGTGGTCAAGTAGGCCATTTTTCTGCTAAATTTCCCTACAATAAGAAAGATGATAAAATCAAGAAACCCTGCTACCGTAAAAGAAGGATCTTTTAGAAAATGAAAAAGATTTTATACATCCAAGAGGATAGTGATGTATCAGATGAAAATAATAGCTTGGATGATGAATAAAGTTGTGATTTTGTTGTGAAAGAAAATGAGTTTCTCTTCATGGAAAAAGAATATGAGGAATAGAAAAATGAAAAGGTAGAATAAATTCATGAAGAAAGTGAAGAAGACGGAGTGGTTGACGTAGAAGGAGAACTTATTTGTGCCCTAGATGGGATAGATGATCTCAAAGATGAGATTGAAGTGTTGAAAAAGGATAACTTAAAGTAGAAGAAACTTGCACAAAAGGAATAAGAAAAATTAAGAAAGGATCTTGATGGATCTAATAAGATGGTAGTAGGTTTGAAACTTCAATCGGAGGAAGCCAAAAGAATGGAAGAAGTGATGAAATCAAAGTTAAAATATGAAATGGATAGATGGATAAATCTTGAGATAGAAATTGTTTCTTTGAGAAAGGATTTGGAGAAAGCTAAGGAGCATGTTGAAAATGTTTTGAAGCTAAAATGTGGGTTTAAAATTTTGGATGAACTATTGAGTACAAAAAATCTAGCTAACAAGGATAAATTGGGCCTAGGATTGGAGAAAGGGTAGAGTTCCTTTGTTGATGCTTCTGCAAAATTATATGAAAAATTTACAGTGGGAGAAAAGTCTATATATGTTAATGAAAGAGATTTCAAAGAGAGTATATCCACTGAGAAATATACAAAGGTAGATAAAATCAAAGAAGAAAATATTTTTTTTGTAGACAAGAAGGATAACCGATTAGATCTTGATCATTAGAAGCGAAAGAAAAAATTTAGAAGGACTGATGTCGATGGGTTCACTAGGGTGAGAGACACCAAGAGGCAACTGCACAAAAGACCTCCTCATCCAACACAAAATTCAATGACCAATTATTCTTCATATTTCTATGGAGATTGCTATACATGTAATCAATTTGGTCATAGAGCTAGAGAATATAGAGTCATTTCAAAAAGGAGTGAATAAGAAATAATTTGTTTGCCCATTTAGTGGATATGAATGTAGTTTTCTATAACTTTAATAACATTTGTCATCTAGCTAAAAATTGTAGAACAAAGTTTACAAGACCAAATGTTAAGAATGATAAAAATAAAGATCCACCTCTTAAAGTAAACAAAGAATCTGAAATTATGGACAAAAGGATAGAAAACAAATCTAAGAAGGTGTGGAAAGAAAAAGGAGAAAGATCCACACAATTAATGATTGCACAAACAACATTGCATGCCAAGAAGAAAAATCTATGGGTGAAAGATAATGGTTTCTCCAAGAACATGACTAGAGATAAGAGTAAATTTATCAAACTCAAGAAATGTAATGGAGGATCTATGAGTTTGGGTGATAACACTGCAACCAAGATATGTGGTAAAGGCATATTAAGTCTAGATGGAAAAAACCCCACTAAAGATGTGTATGTGGAAGGGTTGAAACACAACCCATTGAGCATAAGCCAAATGTATGAAAATGGTTATAAGGCTATCTTTGATTTAGAAGGATGCAAAATAAGGAAGAATGGAAAAATAGTTCGACAAGGATTGAGAACATGCAACAATCTCTATAACCTTTTTGAAGTGTTGTTTGATAGGACAAGCTAATGAAAGTTGGTTATGGCATAGAAGATTAGGCACATAAACTTTGATAATTTGGTGAAATTAACTTCAAGAGGTCTTGTAAGACACATGCCTAATATAACTAAGTGTGAAAATGTCATATGAAAAGAATGTTAGTAGGGAAAGAAAACAAAGGCTAGTTTTTCAACCAAGGATTACTCAACTACTAAGCCATTGCAACTGGTTCATATTGATTTGTGTAGACCTAGAAAGACAAGAGTTCTAAAAGGTGAAAGTTATTCATGTTGCTAGTTGATGACTACATAAGAATTACATGGGTAAAAATATTTAGAGACAAGTAACAATTATTTGAAAGATTTAAGATATTCAAGAAAATGGTTGAAAAGGAGATAGGTATAAGGATTAAGTACTTAAGGTCAGATAGAGGAGGATAATTCACATCGTGTAAATTTGTTGAATACTTTGAAGCACATGGAATCTAGAGATATTTATCAGTGCCAAGAAATCCACAATAGAATGGAGTCATAGGACAAAAGAATAGAATAGTGAAGGAAATGGCCAAAACAATGCTAAATAAGGCTAGATTAGATGATATGTTTTGGAGAGAAGTAGTTCATACTGCAGTATATATTTTGAACAAAGTTTATATGATAGGACATAGTTATAGTACCCCCTATGAACTGTTGTATGGAAGGCCTACATCTGTGAAGTACTTCAAAGTGTTTTGTGGAAAGTGCTACACCAAAAGAGAAGATAAGAGTTTGGGAAGATTTGAATCAAGAAGTGATGAAGGAATAATTTTAGGATATTACACTCAAAGAAAAGCCTATAAATGCTATAACAAAAGGCTCGACAACATCAATGTCAAGATTGATAAAAGTATAAAGCATATCAAGTCCGATCAAAATGAATTTGAAGATGATTCAAATTATGAAGAGAATGTGCAAAATAGTGAAGAAGAATCTAAAGAATAGGTTGAGAAGGCACCTACAAAGTATGTGCAGAAGGATCACCCAATATATCAGATAATTAGAGACAAAAATGAAGGAGTTTAGACCAGGAGAATATTTTCAAAGAACAAAGAACAAGTAAACTTTTCTCTCCTATCACAAATTGAACAAAAAATGTTTAATGAGGCCAACAAGGATGAGAGATGGATAGAGGCCATGGAAGAGGAGCTAAGTCAGATTGAAAAGAATGAAACATGGGAGTTGGTTAGTAGACCCCCAAGAAAGAATTTAATTGGCACTAAATGGGTGTTTAGAAACAAGCTAAATGAAGATGGCGTTGTAGTAAGAAATAATGCAAGATTAGTGTGCAAGTGGTATGCACAAGTTGAAGGAATTGATTTTGAAGAAATATTTGCACCTGTGGCAAGATTGGAAGAAATTAGAATGTTTCTTGAATTTTCAATATATAAAGGATTTAAAGTGTATCAAATGGATGTTAAATCTGCATTGCTTCATGGAAAACTAGAAGAGGAAATATACATAGAATAGCCAAAAGGTTTTCATCTATTAGAAGATGATAATTAAGTGTGTAGATTAAGCAAAGCATTGTACAATCTTAAGAAAAAAACCATAGCATGGTATTCTAGATTAGACCAATACTTGCAACAACAAGGATTCAAGAAAGGATATGCAAATAGCAATCTATACTTTAAATCAAAAGGTGAGTACATTATTATTGTTGTATATGTAGATGACATCATCTTTGAAGGTGGAAATGATAAAATGTGTAAAATATTTGCTATGCATATGCAAGATGAATTTGATATGTCAATGTTTGGGGATTTTTCATTTTTTCTTGGCTTACGAATTGTACAAATTGAGAATGTGATATTTATTTCTCAAACCAAATACACTAACGAAATGCTTAAGAAGTTTGGTATGGAGGATAGTAGACTAGTCAGTACCCCATGATTACTGGTTTCAGGTTATGTAAATCAAATGAATCCTCAGATGTATATCAAAAAATGCATAGATCAATGATTGGTAGTGTAATGTCCCCCTCTCAGCAGTGATCTTGGTGATGGCTGTTAGCCTATTTCTAAGACCCGTAGGCTACTCGAAAGTGGAAATTAGGCTTTCTTATTCTGATGGAGGTTGTTTAGCTCTTTCTAAAGATTTCCCTTGGAATTCTGAAGTTTTGTTTGTGGATTCTTTCTAATTTTTCTGAGAGCTTCGTAACGGTTTAGCTGGCATGTTATTTTGAGCAACTTCTTGAATTTACTATTTTTAGTAAATTCTATTTCTGGCAGTGACCCTGTTGGCATTAGTACTCTTGGATTTCCTCTTTGAGCAGTTTAGTTGGAAGTGTTTGATTTAGCTTTGGGATGCTTTTCCAAGAGAGATAAGTTATTTTAATAATGTTATATATATTTTAATATTACGTCCCTTCGCCTAGCTTGATGAATTTCAAGTTGTTTTAAAAGGTGGTCTTCATGGGTGGACACCTCATCAAGGGGTTAATTGAAATATTTTCAAAATGATAAAGTGGGACTAAGGACAAAAGGGACACCAACTTGAGGAAGGTAAGTTTTATTTTAAATAATGAAATATTTCATTAAAGGAAATGGAACACCAACTTGGTGAGAGGGTTGAGTCAACTTGGAAATTCAAATTGTGTTGACTCCTTGGTTTTGGTGTACCTTCTAGAAGTTTCTAGAGGTTCTCTTCATGGGTTATAAAATGAGGTTACTTCTCTTTAAGTAGTTATCTTGAGTTTATTGCAAAGTTATGTTGCCAAAATGGTGACTGAATGTTTCAGAGAAGGAATACCCCCTAGCTTGGCTTGAATTCTTGCTTGAAAGATAGAAACTAGTTAAGATAGGATTGTCCTTGGTCTTTGAGTTGAGTTTTGAGCATGTAGGAGTTGATTTATTTTTATTTTATCATATTTGCAGATTTTTTGGAGTTGTTCAGCTGATTGTAGTTTTTATTTGTATCTTGCAAAATAAAAAATAGTATCATTCTGGGTATTGTTCCTATCTATTTCCTTGCTAGGGCGACCCTTCATGTTAACTCTCAGATTTTATTTATCAAGTATTTGATTTTTAAAGGAAAAATCCCCCTTCCTAGAGGGTCGTACTTTTTTGGAAGTGCCTTGGTTCCATGCAAAATAAATGAAGTTTGTTTGAGTTGGTTTTAGTGTCCAATCTTGGTCGCCATCCATGTTAGAGTATTATGCATTTTATCTCATGTCGATTGGTTGGGTTTTGAGAAATTTAGGAGCAATTTAGTGAGGTTATAGGTTGTTGGTCTGCACAATTTCAGTCAGTGTCATAGTCATATCAGATTATGAGAATTCATCTCTTGAGTGGGATTGAGTCTAGGAGGTCAAGTTGAGTATAGGAGAGTTCATTTACATTATTGCAGCATTGAATGACTTCTAATCATGTGATCTTGCCAGGTTCTATATCACATTGTAAGTTGAACAACAGTATTGTCATTATTTCTCCTCTTCTTATCTAATGCTTACAATTCTAACGATTGTGGAAGAGACTCGCCTCATTTCAGTCTATAGCTTCAGATTTTTGTTTCTTGCATCACCTACTGAATAAGTGGAAGAGGTTGGCTTGCTGCCTATTCATTTACTGTAATGCATTATTTCAACATATTATTGATCAATTGAGCCATCAAGACACTCTCGCTGAATAAGTGGTTGAATTGCATGTTTAATTTTAGTAACGATCTTCATTTCCAGTCCTCCTGCTAAATAAGTGGGAGAGTGATTGTTATTTTCCTTCTCTACTCTTTCAACAATTTTTAGTGTTCTAAAGATCCCCTTTCGAGTATTCTCTCACCTTGCCCATATTGGGATATGGGTTGATGAGAGGAAAGGGTTCCCTACAATTGGATTGTTATTTTCACTAATGTGAATGGGTGAAACCATTGAGTCAAAAAATGAAAAAAATTAGCTAGCACATTTTAGTGGTATCCAAGCCATGATTCTGCTAACCCGTGTTCAACCGAGTTCAGTTATAGATGAGTGACAGAGCCCATAAATACTATACCAAAAGTCAAGAAAGAAATCCACAGTTTCAGTTTTTGTCTAAACTAGAGGTAGAGACTTTCTCAGAGGCACTTAGAGAAATAGGGAAAGCAGTTGACAGTGGTAAAGAAATTGAAAATATGACAAATAGCCTTAAGCAGACCATGGAGGAGAGAGATGATAGAATGGAGAAGTTTGACAGGATGATTGACTTGATGTATCACTTACTTGTAAGAATGGATTAGCAGGCTGCAAATAATGAGCCCCATAACACAAACATCACTAATGGTGAAAATAGTGGAGTTAATGGAAACAATGGCAGTTGGAGAGACCAAAATATTGGCCAATATGAGGCCACCTCTAGAGGATCAGCCTCTAGGCCAATTTTCCCCACATTCACACAAAGAGAACAACCGCAAGTTGAAGTTGCAACACATTTTGCAGATGATGCCAGATAGGCTTACTTGGAGTATGCCTCCTTTCCTCCTAATCTTAGGAAATAGTAGACCTTTGATCAGCTCATAAATCAAAGGAACCAGAGAAATGGTGGGAGAACTGAATACTGAGCTCCTATGGGTCCTAGACTGGATTACCAACAAGCTCTCGGGAAGGTGTCTTTGGATCACTTTTATGGAAATGATGCATGCATAGCTAGGGTGTGGGTACAAAATCTGGATAAATACCTTTCCTTGAGGCCTATGACTGAAGAGGATACAATTAAATTCACCACCCTACACTTGGAAGGATCTTCCCATGAGTGGTGGTACCATGGTTTGGTCACCCTTGGCCACAACCTAATTATAACATATGAGGAATTCATCAACAAGCTGATCGAAAGGTTTGATACTAAGGACTCTGAGGTGAAATTTAGGGAGCTTGCTCAGCTGAAACAACATGGTTCATTGGAATCATACATCAGAGACTTCCAAAGGCTTTATGTGATGGTAACCAACATCATTGAAATAAGGTTAGTAGTTTTGTTATCTAAAGGAATAATGGAGGCATTGAAGGGATGCGTAAAGGATTTTGACCCATCAAGCCTTGAGGAATCTATCAAGAAAGCTAGAAACATGGAGTTTTCCACACCTAGGCCAAAGTTTCAGTCCAAGCCTTTTCCTCATAGACAGGACAAAAGGCATTCTTCAAATCAGCATAAGAATTTTCCCCCTAGATTGGATGATGATGCTCAGGAGAAGCTTAGGAAGGAAGGAAAATGTTATACATGCAATGAACCTTGGTCAAAGGGACACAAACACTATGGAAGAGGCCATTCTAACCGTATGGATGCCTATTCTAATTATGGATCAGAATCTAATCACTTAGAACAACACTTAAAATTTTCTGAAAGTGAAGAAGAATGAGAGATAGAAGAGGTGGAAGAAGAGCAAGGGTTGAGGGAACCTTTTCCCAACTCTCAAGTTTCCAAAAGAAAGAGTCCTTAAAGTTTCATGGCTTGATTGGGAAGCATCATGTAGTTTCCTTGATTGACACTGGAGGAATGTATGACTTCATTGATGAAGGAGTGGTTGCAAAGAGGGAAATCAAGATGGAGGAATTCAAAGGCTTCAAAGTTATGGTTGCTGACAGGTTCCACATTTCTTGCACTCAAAAAGTTTCCAAAATGTCCTTACAGTTGGGTAACCACGAATTCAAAGATGAATTCTATGTTGTTAGCATTGGTGACACGAATTTCGTTCTTGGCATTCAATGGTTGTGATCTCTTGGAGAGATTTCTCTAAACCTACAAACCATGGAGCTCAAATTTCAATCCGATGGGAAGAAGGTAGTGTTAAGAGGGATATCAAACGGGGGTCCTCATATTGTCTCCTTCAAGAGAATGGAAAGGTTCATGCAACATGATGTAGTTGAGTGGGCTGCAGAGTGTATGGTTCTTCTAGCTAGTCGAGTTGAAACAAAGAGGGATTAACCACCCGATATTTAATCCTTGCTCATCCAAAGAAGTAAGGTGTTTTCTGATCTACCCCCTAGACCTCCTCCAGATAGGGGGTTTGAGAATGTTATAGAGCAGAAGGAAGGGGACAACCTAGTCATTACCATACCATACAAATATCCTAAGAAACAAAAAGATGAAATTGAGAAGAACATAAGAGAACTTTTGGAGATGGGTTTCATTCATCCAAGCAAAAGTCCCTTTGCTTCAGCAATTGTCCTTGTGAAGAAAAAGGATGGCACCATCCGCATGTGTGTGGATTATCGTGCCTTGAACCAAAGCACCATCAAGAATCAATACCCCATTCCCAGAATAGATGAGCTCATCGATGAGATGCATGGTGTCAATTTTTTCTCAAAAATTGACTTAAGGTTAGGGTACTATCAGATTCAGATGAGGGGGTTAGATGTTGAGAAGACGAAATTTTGATGCCACTATGGTCACTTTGAGTTCTTAGTCATGCCATTTGGCTTGACTAATGCTCCGACCACCTTCCAATCTTGTATGAACATAAATTTTCACAAATAATTGAGGAATTTTGTGTTGATATTTTTTGATGACATACTCATTTACAATAAGACTTGGGAAGAACACCTCAAACACTTTGAGGAAGGGCTTAGTATCCTTGAGACAAAAATTATTTTTTCTAAGGAGTCCAATTGTGAATTTGGTATGGGGGAGTTACTCTACCTTGGCCACATCATTAGTGTAGAGGGGGTGAGATTTGATCCAGAAAAGATCAGGAATATCATGGATTGGCCAACTCCAAAAAAATTGACTCATTTGAGAGGCTTCTTGGGTCTATGTGGTTTTAACAGAAGGTTTTTGAAGGGCTACTCTCAATTTTCTTCTCCTCTTACTGACCTAACTAAAAAGGGAGTGTTCTTGTGGTCAGAAAAGGCACAATTTGTCTTTGATAAGTTCAAAAAGATCATGATTTCATGTTCGGTTTTGGCCATACCAGATTTCTCCAAGCCATTTGATTTGCAATGTGATGCTTCGGGAGAAGGGGTTGGTGTTGTTTTGATGCAAGAAAAGTACCCCATTGTGTTTGAGAGAAGAAATTTAAGAGGTATTGAAAGGACATATTCCATATATGACAAAGAAATTTTTGCAATCATGCATGCATTAGCCAAGTTCATATAGTACTTGGTGGGAAGCAAGTTTGTTGTCAAGACCGATCCCAATAGTCTCAAACACTTCATGCATTAGAAGGAATTGAATGAAAGACAACCAAAGTGGGTAAGTAAGCTTCAGGCTTATGATTTTGACATTGAGTATGTCAAAGGGAAGAATAAAATTGTGGTTGATGCTTTATCTCAGAGGCCTCATTTGAGCTCATTGTGTGAGCTTACTGCTGATTGGAGAGAGTTGTTGCTTGCTAATTATGCCAAAAACCAATTTGCAACCAACATTGTTGAAGGTACTTTTTATGATGAAAGGTACAAGTTGGTTGATGGATTGATAAATTATAAGGAGAGGATATTCTTGGTGGTTGATTCTAAGCTCAAGAAGAAAATTTTGCAGACTTTCCATGACATCCCACTTGCTAGTCACCAGGGGTACTTTAAAACTTATCGACAGATCCGTGAAAGGTTTTCATGGAAGGGGTTGAAAATTGAGGTTTTGAGCTACATCAAAGAATTTCATACTTGCCAAATGAACAAGAATGAACACACATATCCCACTGGACTATTGTAGCCCCTACACATTCCCAAACAAAAATAGAAAAGCATCTCAATGGACTTCATCATGGGGTTGCCCAAAACATAAGGAAAAGATTGTATCTATGTGGTGGTGGACAGATTAACAAAATTTGCTCACTTCTTTGCCATCACTAGTTCATTTACAGTATCCTAGGTTGCTGAGTTGTTTTTTCATGAGGTTTTTAGGTTGCATGGTTTGCCAAAAAACATTTTGAGTGATAGGGACAACAATTTCCTAAGCACCTTTCGGCAAAAAGTTTTCAGAATGAGTGGTACAGTGCTTAGCCTGAGCACTAGTTATCACCCCCAAACCGATGGGAAAAATGAGATTGTAAACAAGTGGTTGGAAGGTTATCTCAGCAACTACATTTTAGAATAGTAGAAGGCTTGGGTGAGATGTCTTCATTTGGGGGAATACTGTTATAATTCATCCTATTACATGTCTATTAGGATGTCTCCCTTCAAATCCCTCTATGGCTATGAGGCTACTAGCTTTGTAGATTTGGTGTTTGGGGATAGAAAGGCACCTCAGGCCAAAGGTATCTTGTAGCAAAGCCAAGATATTTTGAAATCCTTGAGGAACAACATTAAAATAGCACAAAATCAGCATAAGTTGTGCGTTGATCAGCGACGTGTTGAGCGCTCTTTCGAAGTGGGGGACATGGTTTATCTTGGTCTTCAGCCTTACATACAGTCTAATCTCAAGAAGAGTGGGACTAAGAAGCTCAAACCTCATTTCTATGGGCCATTCAGGGTCATCAAAAGGATCGGAGCAATGGCCTATGAGTTGGAATTTCCCACTAGCAGCAAGGTACATAATGTCTTTCATGTGTCTCGCCTCAAGAAGGCGTTGGGACACAATGTTGTTGCTTCATCACATTTACCTCCTTTGGATGAGGAGGGAAAATTGGTTTTAGTTCTTGAAGAGATTATCAATTACAAAGAGCGTTCTTTGAGGAGAAGGACAATCAAAGAATACTTGGTGAAATGGAGAAATTTGCCCATAGAAGATGCCGCTTGGGAGAATGAGGAGATTTTGCAGCATCCTAGTTTGCAATTGTTTGTGGACAAACAATTTTGGGAAGGGCGGTCTGTAATGACCCCCTCTCAGCAATGATCTTGGTGATGGTTTTTATCCTATTTCTAAGACCCGTAGGCTACTCGGAAGTGGAAATTAGGGTTTCTTATTCTGGTGGAGGTTGTTTAGCTCTTTCTAAAGATTTCCTTTGGAATTTTGAAGTTATATTTATGGATTCTTTCTAGGTTTTCTGAGAGCTTCACAATGGTATAGTTGGCATGTTATTCTGAGAAACTTCCTGAATTTACTATTTTTAGTAAATTCTATTTTTGGCAGTGACCCTATTAGCATTGGTACTCTTGGCTTTCCTCTTCGAGTAGTTTAGTTAGCAGTGTTTGATTTGGCTTTGGGATGCTCTTCCTGGAGAGATAAGTTATTTTAATAATGTTATATTTTAATATTATGTCCCTTGGCCTAGCTTGATGACTTTTAAGTTGTTTTAAAACGTGGTCTTCATGGGTGGATGCCTCGTTAAGGGGTTAATTGAAATATTTTCAAAATGATAAACTAGGACTAAGGAGAAAAGGGACGGCAACTTGAGGAAGGTAAGTTTTATTTTAAATAATGAAATATTTCATTTAAGGAAATGGGACACCAACTTGGTGAGAGGGTTGAGTCAACCTGGAAATTCAAATTGTGTTGACTCCTTGGTTTTGACATACCTTCTAGAACCTTCTAGAGGTTCTCTTCATAGGTTATAAAAGGAGGTTACTTCTCTCCATGTCATTATCTTGAGTTTATTGCAAATTTATGTTGTCGGAATGGTGATTGAATTCTTTGGGGAAGGAATACCCCCTAGCTTGGCTTGACTTCTTGCTTGAAAGATAGCAACTAGTTAAGATAGGATTGTCCTTGGTATTTGAGTTGAGTTATTTGAATTTTATCAGATTTATAGAGTTGTTAGAGTTGTTCAGCTGATTATAGTTTTTATTCATATCTTGCAAAATAAAAATAGTATTATTCTGAGTATTGTTCCTATCAATTTCCTTGCTAGGGGTGACCCTTCATGCTAATTCTCAAATTTTATTAACAATTATTGGACTTTGAAAGGAAAAATCACCCTTCCTAGAGGGCCATACTTTTCTAGAAGTACCTTGGGATTCGTGCAAAATAAATGAAGGTTGTTTGAGTTGTTTTTAGTGTCCAATCTTGGTCGCCATCCATGTTAGAGTATTATGCATTTTATCTCATGTAGATTGGTTGGGTTTTGAGCAAGTTATGAGCAATTTAGTGAGGTTACAAGTTGTTGATCTGCACAATTTCAATCAATGTCACAATCATATCAGATTATGAGAATTTGTCTCTTGAGTGGGATTGAGTCTAGGAGGTCAAGTTAAGTATAGAAGAGTTCCTTTACACTATTGAAACATTGAATGACTTCTAATCATGTGCTCTTGGCAGGTTCTATATCACATTGTAAGTTGAACAGTAGTAATGTTAGCATTTCTCCTCTTTTTATCTAATTCTTACAATTCCCACGATTGTGGAAGAGACTAGCCTCATTTCAGTCTATAGCTTCAGATTTTTGTTTCTTGCATCACCCGCTGAATTAGTGGAAGAGGTTGGCTTGCCACCTATTTAATTACTGTAATGCATTATTTCAACATATTGTTGATCGACTGAGTCGTCAACACACTCCCGCTAAATAAGTGGTCGAGTTGCATGTTTAATTTTAGTGAAGATCTTCATTTCCAGTCCTCTTGCTGAATAAGTGGTAGAGTGATTGTTATTTTCCTTCTCTACTCTTTCAACAATTTTCAGTGTGCTAACGATCCCCTTTCGAGTATGCTCTCACCTTGTCCACATTGGGATATGGTTTGATTAGAGGAAAGGGTTCCCTACGGTTGGATTTTTATTTTCACTAACGTTAATGGGTGAAATCATTGTGTCAAAAAATGAAAAAAATTGGCTACCACATTTCAGGTAGCTTGTACTTAATTGCATCAAGGCTTAGTATTATGCAAGAAGTATGTTTAGTTGCAATGTTTTAAGATGCACCAAAAGAGTATCATGTCAACACAGTGAAAATAATTTTTAGATATATCAAAAGAACTATTGATTATGGGCTATGGTGTCCCAAGAGCAAGGATTTTTCTTTGACAACATACACAGATGTTGATTGGGTAGGAAGTGTAGATGATAGGAAAACCACCAGTGGTGGAGCATTCTTCTCGGGAAACAAGTTAGTTTCCTGGATGAGAAAGAAGCAAGAATCAATCACTATATCCACTGCAAAAGTAGAATATGTGGCAGCAGCAACATGTTGTACTCAATTCCTATGGATGAAGCAAAGAGTTAAGGAAATCAAGGTAGAGTACAAAGAGCCTATCTCAATTCTTTTTGATAATTCAAGTGCCATAAACATATCAAATAATCTAATAATACACTCTAGAACAAAGCACATATCCATCAAGTATCACTTTATTAGAGAGAAGGTTGCAAACAAGAAAGTGGGTGATCCCACAATAGTGGTTTACAGTTTTTGGCCAAACTAGACACTAAATTGATTTTTTCTAACTAAATCTTCACTTTCAAGCACCTATAGCGGCCAAACCGTGAGGAATTTTAAGATGATGCAAACTAGTGATTTGTGACATTTTGTCTATAAATTATAAATATATTTTTTTCAAAAATTTTGGAATCAAATTGCACTTCTTTTTCCATCTCCTTCGAAAACTAGTTTTTTCAATAAACACCATTTTTAAGGAGTGACGCTCACTGTATAACACAACTTTTTTTCCATGAAGGATAAAATTCTAATTTTTTCGAATTTAGATTTGTAACTACAATATCTAATTCTTCCAATTGGTTTCATAGTGTTTTATTGAATATTTTTTCCTTAATCAACTTTTGAAGTCAAACCAATTACAATTCAGACATAGGCGGACCATATAACACTTTTTTTTTGTATGTATTGAACTATTGGATCAAAGACTTCAATATCTAGTGCATTGATATTTTTCAAAAAAAAAATTAATAATCTTCTTTTTTCCCACGTGCAAAATAGAGAGCTTAATTTTTGGTGAAAAACCTATATTCACAAGAAATAAAAAATAACTATAATAATTAAATTATATTTATTTAAAATTATAGTTTTTGGGAAGCTTATAACAAGGAATGCATACTTTAAAAAAATAAAAAAATGAATTCATTTGATCCCCCAAAAGGTAAATCAAAAGTGGTTTTTTATCAGCATTTTGATAGGTGTAAAGGAGACTTCGTTATAGGTATGGTTTAAAACTAGCAAGGTTCTATCCAAGGGGGTTTGATCTAAGGTGGTTTTACCAAATCCTCTTGTTGATGGTGAAAATGACACAAACAATGTTAAAACAAAATATTTTTACTCTATTTCTCCTGAAAAAGAAAGATAACATGTAGTAGCCTAATTCCCAAGGTCCTGGTAGTTGGTTCTCAACTGTTTGGTGTCACTCAATCAGTTCATGCAACATTAATATTCAAGGGGCCTGTGCTGGTAACAAGGAAAGCAAGCTATGACTTATTTATTAAACTGTCTTTAATAAAAAGGGGTTTTTAAATAAAAGAAAAAGATAGATCAGAGGGTAAATCAATAAACATGAATAAAATTTATCTAGCATCCGGACATATATCTTCAACAATGAATTTTTTTCCAATAGATCAAGAAAACCATAGCATGATACAATTTACAAAATAATCCATACTATTGCATACATCTAAGGTTCTTATTTAGTCACACATCACAAATATTTCAAAGTTTCTAAAAGAACATACTTTCATTCATCGCCAAGATCATAGATCAACAGACTTCAACAAATTCAATCAACCGATAATTTAATGAGACAATCCTTAAATCTGGTTTCTTCTAATTAATTTCATCACATAAGAAACTTTCATGCTTTAGCACAATCACTGGCATACATATAGATTATAACTCATTAACCTTATCAAGTAAAACTTAATTCTAACACCATATTATGTAAAACTTGTAATTATATTTAACTATAAAATGAAGTACAATGTATCTTTGTAACAACTATCAAAAAAAGTTATATCTCCAACAATTAGGTGGTCAATTCTATTCTCTATTAGCCAACCCTTACAATATGATACCCCAAGGGTATTTATAGAAATAAAGTCCTCTTATATTTTAAGTCAACCCACCCTTTTAGGAATTACAGTTATCTTGGAAACTCAATTAAACCGGAAGAAATAGAAGATAGGAGAGAAGAAATCCATGCGCTTCAAAAATTGCCAGTCTTGCATGCAACATGCAAAGAAGAGAAGAAATACATGCATGAATGAGGTTTTATGCATGCAAAGTTTGTTCTGCCATGTACTCACCAAAACTAGAGAAGACTTGTTGTAGTATGTCCAATTCCAGCCCATCAATCCAGCTGTCTTCAAACTTAATTCTTTCCAACTCCACTGCAGCAAACCCTCTCATATCCTTCAGCTTTGTCAACTCCCTCTTATTTGCTCTTATTTCTTCTTTAATATCCATTAGTCGATCTAACAATAGATCTTCACCATCATCCCCTTTTTGCATGATCTCTTTAAATCTTTCATTCCACTTCTCCTTTATTTGGCTTAAAGGTAGGCCTTCCTTTACTAGTACCTCCACGCTCACAAAGATAGCAATGATAGCTTCCAGCTCGTCAAACTATTCACTCAAATCCTTAACAGAATCTTGAACTTCATTTCTATGCTTATATAGAAAATCTGATCTAAACCGAAGTATGCAAGAAGTCTTTTCCAAGAAATCTTTATTATCTTCTTCAAGTATCGATTGTTCTAGGAGAGTAGTTTTAGGCAATTTATTAACTTCTTTCAATTTTTGACTGTATCCTTTGTACTCCTCCTCTTGTTTTCCTAATGTTTCAACATATTGGTTCATTTCCTCTATTAGATATTCTATCATTTTGTAGATCTCAAAACTGTCTTCCAATACTTTACTTGTTTCTTGATTCAATTTATCAACCCACCTATCCAACATTTCCACCTTGCCCCTTACTTGTAGAAAATCATCTACTTCTCTCTTACTCAACAAAATTGGGGTCTCAATAGTGGTAACCTGTTGTGACTTTGGAGCATAAACACTTTTCAAGAAAACATGCAACTGATCTAACTGAGCCTTAAGCTCATCTTTCCTTTGTTTATCCTTCAACATTCTAGACTTGGTTGGTGATGCTACCACATCAATTAAATTCATTTGTTGATCTCTGGTAGGTCTCCCAAAATTAATAGTACCTAGCTGATAATCAGTCAATTGCATGTCTCCTACATCCTTGTCTATCATGCGTATAGCACATTCCGCCACAATTTATCCTTTATCAGTTAGCCTAGTAGAATGTAGGATCTTGGCCTTGTTTTTAGGCCTTTCTTTCTCAATTTCTTTCATCATATGCTCCCAATTGAGAGGTTGCGAAGGTGTTGATGATCTCTTCTGAAGATCCAACTTCAACCAAGTGGGAGCACTTGGAGTGATAGTCATCATAGTTGAAGAAGAAGAGGCAGTAGTAGAGGGTGGTTGCACATTTTCTTGAGGTTGAGAATCAACCCCTTGTTTCTCTTGGTACTCTTGCTCCATATTTTCCTTAGCAAGCTTTTCAGCTTCCTCCATGTCCTTTTGTTCTTGTATTCTCTTATCTTCTTCCTCCTTCTTCAACCTTTTTTTCTTCTAATCTTCTTTCCTCTAATTCCTAGTTTCTTTCTTCCTCTAAAGCCTTAAGCTTTTCTACATCTTCCTTTTCTTTTTGTTGCTTCTTGATCAGTTCTTTGCCATCTTTCTCCTTTTGCAATCATTTTGCTTCCTCTTTCTCTTTATGAGCTTCTTTAGAAAGCTTCAACTAAGCCATCAGAACTTCTCTCTCCCTTCGATGTCTTGCATTTTCCTCCTCAAGGTCATGAATTTTCTATATCAACTCTAATTTATCATTCTCTTCCTTGACCTTGAGCTCATGCTCTTTTTTCCTCTGTTGCTTCTCTATTTCATTAGCTCTTGACTTAGCTTCTATGTGTTGCTTCTGAATTAAGGCATCAGCATGTATCTTGAGTAGAGGACTCACCTAATGCAGGTGTTGAAAATACAGGTCCTCTTTGGGCATCTCCCTCTTGTTTCTCTGGTTCATTTTGAACCGCTACTTCAAGCTCAATCTCTTCAATATCTGAAGGAAATAATTCCAAGGGCTCCTTGGAAGGTAATTTCATTTTAATTCTCTTGTAGCCCTTCTCCTTCTTAGGAGCTGTTTCTTGAGGATTTTTGGTTCTTAGGACCAGCTAATGAATACTTCTATCCAAAATTGTCCTCCTTATTTGCTTTATGTCAATTGTTTCCTCACTATCCGAGTCCACCGGATCCAAGCTCTTAGTGCCAATGTTCAATGCCTCATATGATGGATCTAATACCACTCATCAATCTACTAATTCGTCAGGGATATCATCTTTGATCCCAAGCTTTTCCATGAGTGAGACGAGTAACCTCTCTTAATTCTTCTTCCTGAGGTCATACTCATCTTGCCAGTCACTCCAAAAATATTCCAAAAAATTGAAATGTTTATCGAAAAAAAAAGGAAGCAAGGCATACATTTTCTTCTTTGGGTCAAAGTACTTCTGAGCTATATACAAACCTAGTTTTAGATGTATCAACTCACTTCACACTACCTTTTCTCCCACCAAATGTTGAGAGTTGTATTCACCCAACTGCATGGTGAACTTATGACATCCTGTTTTGTGCTTCAATCCAAACCAGGCATTAACCCCTAGAGCTTGATAAATAAATTCCATCAACACTATCCTATTGTTACAACATCTTGGCAACAAATGTGGATGACCTTCAAATCTAGCTAGCTTGAATTATGTGAACTTCGGGTATTGAATGTACCAACATCCCCATTCTGTGATAGATTCCATAGCCTCTTGGCTCAGTCTATACCCAGCATCTCTGTTAAGTTCGTTAATGATCACATATATAAATGCATCATTAACCCTTCTAAGTTCTATTTTAGATACTTGTAAAGATAATTGATCATAATGGTCCCACACTTTCCTTTGTCCATTTGCCTCTCCCAATATCCCCACTCTCCTTAAACCTAGAAATATACCTCCTCTAGGAACTGCATAAACAATATAAGAAGTCCTAAAGAAAAAATTGGTTTCCCTTATCCTTGTTAACTGGTCATGAATAGCATCAGAAACCACCATTAGCCAATCAAACTGTTGTTTTCCATTCAAGATGGTCTAAATGAAGGGAAACATCCTCTCCTTGAAGTGAAATGCATCCCTCTTCCCAAATACTCTAGACAACATCATGATCAAATCTGATACTTCTTTATAGAATTTGATCCTCTTTTGGTTGATCATGAAGTTTGGTCAGAGACTTCTTCTCTATTCTCAACCATTTCTTATTCAAGTGAGTTTTTTTGGATGCCTTGTATTTGTTATATTTCTCTAAAGCTTCTGCTTCCTTCAACTACACTAGGTTCTTTGGATCCGAGACACTAAACATAGTTTGAAACATTTGAGGAGTGAGATCAATAATAACATTGTCCTGTGAATCCATACACTGCCTAGTCGCTAGATTGTAAGCACTGGTTGTTGTCATAATTAACTTTGGGAATTGGACAGATAGAGGGAATAAGGTGATATGAGCCAAACCAGACTCAACAATTCTTTGTGTTCTCCCTGTTATATCTTCATCAAACGTTTCTGAATACAGCTCATCAAAGTTGTATGAGCCCAAATTGGTGTCGGTTATATCAGACCAATCAGATTCTACTTTGCTTTTTGTGACCACAGGACCCCTATGATTATACCTTAAAGTATAAGGTAGATGCTCTGGCTTTATCTTCTAGGGCTTTGTTGCTGCCTTTGATGTCTCTGCAGGTCAATTCCTTTGAGAGGCTTCTCCTAATGCTCCTGACATCCTTTAGTTATCCTGCACAAAAAAACACAATTAGATCCTTCAATAAATATCACAAAATATGCCTTAAAACATTACCCTTCATATATAGATCGGAGACGGAATCAAACATAAAAACATTCTAAATAGTCCTCTTTAAAACACTGTCGGGCTCGAAGCCAAAACCATTATTAAGATTTCAATAATAACAAGCAGGCTCAGAGTCAGAACTGGAATGGAAACAGATTTGGTTTCTTTCAGATTTTCTATTTTCACATTCTATTTCAATTTAGTTTCTGATTTCACCTATGTTATTGCTATTTTGAAAGAAGGCTTCTCACCATAAGTGGAGTCAGAGACGGGATAGAAATGAAACCGATACCTATTGGAAAACATGATTTAAATTTCTAGATTGATTATGATCCCGCTTTCGCCTAGGTTGACCATGATGTCATAAATGATTTTAACAGTTTAATGCATAACTTCATGATTAAGGGCTAGGTCATATTAAAATGAAAAGAGGCTTAAGTATAACATGATAAGACCATGCCCATATGACCGTGAGGTGACTGTACTTTTAGGGCATCATATTAAATTAAACATGAACACAGAAACGCACAAAGAAACCCTAAACTAAAAACCCTTGATTACAAACAACTAGGGCACAAATTTAACCCTTTCTAAACTAACCAGACTGAGTGCACAAGGATTCTAAGTAAAACAAACAACTAGGACATGAATTTAACCCTTTCTAAACTAACCAGATTGAGTGCGCAATGGATTCTAAGTAAAACCTACCATTTACTAAAATCTACTCACTATAAAAACAACATTTAACCATAAACATTTGAAAATTAGGGCACCACGACTCGGTCACGGCTAAAACGTGAAAATGACCATGTTTAAACAAACCGAAAAGAAACAAAACTATAAAAGAAATACAAAATCAAAACCAACCAAAACATACAAACCTACCAAGGAATTCTACAAAACCAAACAATCCAAGAAGAACGGAAACAAAAAATGTGAAACCACAAAAGAAAGGCAAGAATAGGAAACCCTACCTCAAATGTGAATAAATAGTTAAAATCCCTGAAGCAATCTGCGCACAACTGTCTCCTTCAATCCATTCACTCGAGAAAAGATCCACTGCAACTCTGGTTCGCTCTTTGATTTCTTAAGAATAGTGATAATAACTATGCATTAATCCCTAATTAAGGTAAAATTCGGAGTTTCACACATGCCTCGCACCTGTCATTAATGCATTAAATGTAGTAGAGTGGAGTCGGAACTACAAAGGAACTAGCACATCACTATCGTGTGACTTCAGTAAAAATTCAATGACAAAAACCTAGTAGGAGTGGAATCGGAATTGAAAACGAATCTGGAAATTTGAGTAATTTCTCAACTTGGTTCCCATTCTAGGTTCGGTTCCACCAACAAAGATAAAAGTGAAACAAAACGAAAATAATAAAACAAAAATACCGACACAAGAAAACATAGCATAAAAACTTAGTCTAAAACAAAAGTCCAAAAAGTGGAGGCAGAGACGGAATAAATTTTAATTTTGGAACTTCAAATAAAATTCGACTTAACTTCCACCCCAGCTCCGACTCTGACAAAGACAAGAAAAAAGGTTTTAAAAGAAATATTGTCGGGATGGGGATTAGGACGAGTTTTAAAGGAAGTTTCAAAACCTGATTCAGCTTTGGTTCCGGTTCCGATGGACTAAACCAAAGAAAAACAAAGTGTTTGAAAAGAAAGACTCCAAACTTTGTTTGAAAATCAACCAAGGACAAAAACATAAAGGGGGACCCATTTTGACCAAGGAAAAAGATGGGGTGGTTATACAAGGCATAACACCTCTTCAATTGGAATCCTTAAAATGGAACTTTTTAAGGCTTAAATATTTATATTTTCTAAAAATATGTGATTTCAGAAAAAATCAAAATCTCCCAGAAATTGTAAACCGACATTGTGGGATCATCCAAGTCAGCATGGAATATGTTCCCACCAAAGAAAAACTGGCTAACATTTTCACCAAGCCTCTTCATAAAAAGCAATTTGAATATTTAAGGCACAAACAAAGAGTGATTTCTCCCACAACATATCACAAAATATTAGTGATAGGACATGGATGAAAGGTGAGATGGAACCGATCATGTATGAAGGGTGTGTTTTCATTGATGTCTAAGGAGAGATATGGTATGTTTCGGATATAGTTCTATAAGATGGAGTGTAAGTTGAAAAATTTTCTTAGGATGTTGCATTCTTGTCATCAAAATTTTTCATGGTATTACAGTGAATTCTTCTAGTGTCCAGAAGTTAAATCAAAGACCAAATTTGACATGGGTTTTCTGAGAGCTTCTTAGAAATGTGATGAGAAAGTCTAGAGGATGTATGTTGCACCCAAAAATGAATTATGTTTCCTCTTGGTTAGAATTAGGATTTACTGGTTAAACCCTAGGGTTGTAGTCATGGTGCTTTAACAAAAAAAATATTTTTTCGTTGACTGCTTGTTAGAGGTTGCAGGTCACATAAGTCATAAACTTATTTCATTAAGATAATTTTGTGATCGGCCCCTTTACCAAGTCTTCTGGCCAATGTCGCTTATGTATAATGTTGGTGATTGGATGGTGTGTGCTTATTAGTTCCATATCCGATGTCTATTTCTAAGGTCACATGCATTGTAGAAAGTTTTTTGAAGCTGGCTTATAGTTTAGCGATGAGCAATGGAGTTTGACCAATGGTTGTGATCAAGCCGATGTTGATGATCTCATGGTGCCTACTAGCCAATGACCCCTATGGTGGGACCTTGTTTATGCCTTGCAAGGAAGCAGAGAATGGTGGAGATCAAATAGTGTTTTGATCAAATGGTACACAAAGTTAGAAGTGGGTCTTGAAAGTCCAAGTCATACATGTGGTAGGATATGATTGCATTGCGTGTTTTCTTCAAATCATGATTTTTATTTTCTATTTTTTAGTGCATTCAACAATGAGCGATGAATGATGGGAGCTATTGGAGTATGATGTTAGCAAAGATAGGTGGGTAAGTGCACCAAGATGGTTCCCAAAAATGGGACTTAAGTGGACAGTTTTTTTCTAAAATTAGGAAATACTGACCTTGGACGTGAAATTGAGGATACTTAGACTCAAAATTTTGAGATGGAACAAAAAGAAGGATTCAAGTTCTCTGAGTCTACTTTCTAAACTACTAATTTATTTTGAAAATGGTTGAGATTAAGGGGTTCAAATGAGGGACATACACAAATTGGTGTTGTTTTTGTCAGAAAAACATAACATAGCAACTCTTATATGACCCTCGTACGGTGAATTTTTTTTAGTATTTTTAAAATCACAATGGTCAGAAGCTAGCTAATAGTATGTAGTTGATGCATGATTTTTCTGATAATTTTTTAATGAATATTTGATTTTTTACTAATTTGCCAAGTGGCCATTTCCTAAAAATAGAATTTTGGTCGTGCTACCCCTACAAATTTTGGAAAGTAATTGATTTTTTTATTTTTTGTTTTTTAATTTTGTTGAATGGAGTCTAGTTTCTAAAAATGTAATTTAATTGAAAAATTGATGAATGGTTAATTTATAACGAAAAAATACCAAACACTATTTTTTGGCAAAAAAAAGACATACAGATAAAATAAATTATGGATGAAAGACTTAACATTTTTAGAAAGTGAAAAAAATTACATCGTTGGATAGCGAAGAGATAATCCAACATTACCCATGTGTTTGATTTTTTTATATTGAATCACGTGCAATCCTGATGGTGAGCACGAACTTGATTATGAGAAATATGGTGGATTTTTAAAAACACATCTTTGGTCATTGGGAATGCCCTCCAAGCCTTTGGGTTGGTATTCCAAGGAAAATACCAAGCCTAAGGCTAGGTAATTCCCAAAGCAAGATATAATGCAAGCATGTTATAACACACTCGCGTTATATCTCACTTTTGACATGGTTTTTTCTTCTGCAGGGAACATGTCAACTAGGATATAACACGAGCGCATTATAACACGCTCGTGTTATGTCTTCCTTTATGTTAAATGCCAATATATTGAATGTATGTTGATATATTTGTATGTTTGTATGTACATTTATTTCATGTATGTATGTATGCTTGTATGGATGTAAGATTATATGTACATATTATTATGCTTGTATGTATGCATTTATGTATGTCTTTAGACAGAGGGAGAATTTAGAGAGAGAGAGAGTCTAGAGAGATGGAGAGGGGGTGGAAGTGAGAGTTTAAGAGAGAGGGAGTGGGAGAGAAGGGGTTGGAGTGAGGGGGACTTAGCTAGGTAGGGTGGGAGGGATAGAGGGAGGGAGAGAGAGAGGGGGGGTGGGAGAGAGAGAATTGAGGGAGAGGAAGAGAGAGAGGGGGAGAGAGAGAGATAGAGAGAAAGAGAGATTTATGTAGGTAGGGTGCTAAAGGGAGAGACTTGAGAGTGTGAGGGGGCTGAGAGGGAGAGACTTGAGAGATAGGTAGTGAGAGGGAGTGTGAGAGAGATGAGTGTGAGAGGGAGAGAGTGGGAGAGAGAGGGAGTGTGAGTGAGAGAGGGAGAGGGTGTGGGAGGGAGTGACCTTATAGAGGTAGAGAAAGAGGGGGGTGGAGTGAGAGGGAATTATATAGGTAGGGTTGGAGGGATATATAGAGAGAGGGGAGAGAGAAAAAGAGAGAGTTACCTAGGTAGGTTGCCACAGGGAGAGACCTGAGAGAGAAAGGGGGTGGGAAGGAGAGACATGAGAGAGAGGGAGAGAGAGGTAGTGGGAGAGAGTGGGATGGAGTGGGAGGGACATAAATAGAGATGGATAGAGGGAGTTAGAGAGGTTGGTAGGGATTGATTGAACGAGAGGTATGAAGAAAGAGGGAGATGGTAGATAGAGACAATTAGAGAGGGTAGGAGGGAGGGAAGGAGGGAGAGGTGAGATGTATAGATAGAGAGAAAGTGATAGGGGTTGAGGGTATAGGGTTGAGGAATTAGGGTTGAGGACCAATAAGGTTGATGGTTTCTAGGGTATTATGGTATAGGGTTTGAGGGTTGAGGGAATAGGGTAGATGGTAGAGGGTATTTGGTTGAGGGTATAGGGTAGAAGGTTTAAGGGTTTATGGTTGAAGGGTTTGGGGTTAAGGGTTTAGTGTTAAGGGTTTAATTGGTTGAGGGTAGAGGGTTTAGGGTATAGGTTTGATGGTATATGGTTGAAGGATTAGGTTCAAGGTCCAATGTAAGGGGTAAAGGGTTTAGGGTTTAAAGATTGAGGGTTGAGGGATTAAGGGTTGAGGGTTGAGAATTGAGGGTTGAGCATTTAATGTATAGGGTAAAGGGTAGAGGGTTTAAGGGTTGAGGGTTCAAGATTTAGGGTTTAAGGTATAGGGTTGAGGTATTATGGTTGAGGATCCAATATATATGGTAGGGGTTATAGGGGTTGAGAGATTAAGGGTTAAGGGTTTAGGGATTAGGGTAGAGAGTTTTCTTGGATTTCATGGTATAAGGGTTGAGGGATTAGGGTTTACGGTAGAGAGTATTGGGTTGAGGGTAGAGGGTAGAGGGTAGAGGGTTTAACATTTTAGGTTTTAAGGGGTTAGGGTTGAGAGTCGAGGATTTAGGGTTGAGTGATTAAGGGTTTAAGGGTTGAGGGTTTAAGGGTCAAGAGGGTTGAGGGATTAGGGTAGAGAGTTTACTAAGTGGGTTTAAGGGTTGGGGGATTAGGGTTGAGAGTAGAGGGTAGATGATTGAGGGTAAAGGGTAGAGGATTTATAGGTTAGTGTTTAAGGGTTTAGGGTTTAGGGATGAGGGATTAATAGGTTAAAGGGTAGAGGTTATAGGGGTTGAGGTATTAGGGTTTAAGGGTTGATGGTTGAGGGATTTAGAGGGTATAGGTGTTGAGGGTTGAGGGATTAAGAGGGTATAGGGGTTGAGGGATTAGGGTTTAAGGGTTGATGGTTGAGGGTTCAAGGATTAAGAGGGTAAAGGGGTAGAGGGATTAGGTTTGAAGGGTTGTGGGTTGAGGGTTCAGTGATTAAGAGGGTATAGGGGTTGAGGGATTAGGGTTTAAGAGTTGAGGGTTCAAGGATTAAGAGGGTATAGAGGTTGAGGGATTAGGGTTTAAGGTTTGAGGGTTGAGATTTCAAGGATTAAGAGGGTATAGGGGTAGAACTATTAGGTTTGAGGGTTGAGGGTTCAAGGATTAAGAGGGTATAGGGGTTGAGGGGTTAGGGTTTAAGGGTTAAGGGTTGAGGGTTCAACGATTAAGAGGGTATAGGGGTAGAGGGATTAGGGTTGAAGGGTTGAGAGTTGAGGGTTGAGGGATTAAGAGGGTATAAGGGTTGAAGGATTAGGGTTTGAGGGTTGAGGATTCAGGGACTAAGAGGGTAAAGGAGTTAAGGGATTAGGGTTTAAGGGTTGAGGGTTGAAGTTCAAGTTAAGAGGGTATAGGGTTTAGGAGGGATGAGGGTTGAAGCGTTGATGGATTAGAGGAGTATAGGGTTGATGAGTTGGGGTTGAGAAGGGTGGAGGGTTTAAGTACAAGAGGGTATAGGGGTAGAGGGATTAGGGTTGAAGGGTTGAGGGTTGCAGAGGGATTAGGGTTTTAAGGAGTTGAGGGTTGAGGGTTCAAAGGGATTAAAGAGGGCTATAGGGATAGAGGGATTAGGGTTGGGGTTGAGGGATTAGGGTTTAAGGGTTGAGGGTTGAGGGATTAAGAGGGTATAGGGGATCGGGGATTATGGTTTAAGGGTTGAGGGTTGAGGGTTCAAGGATTAAGAGGGTATAGGGGTAGAGGGATTAGGGTTGAAGGGTTGAGGGTTGAGGGTTGAGGTATTGAGAGGGTATATGGGTTGAGGGATCAGGGTTTAAGGGTTGAGGGTTGAGGGTTCAAGGATTAAGAGGGTATAGGGGTAGAGGGATTAGGGTTGAAGGGTTGAGGGTTCAAGGATTAAGAGGGTATAGGAGTTGAGGTATTAGGGTTTAAGGGTTGAGGGTTGAGGTATTAAGAGGGTATAGGGGTTCAAGGATTATGGTTTAAAGGTTGAGGGTTGAGGGTTCAATGATTAAGAGGGTATAGGGGTAGAGGGATTAGGGTTGAAGGGTTCAGGGTTCAGGGATTAAGAGGGTATAGGGGTTGAGGGACTAAGAGGGTATAGGGGTTGAGGGATTAGGGTTTAAGGGTTGAGGTTTGAGGGTTCAAGGATTAAGAGGGTATAGGGGTAGATGGATTAGGGTTGAAGGGTTGAGGGTTGAGGGTTGAGGGATTAAGAGGGTATAGGGGTTGAGGGATTAGGGTTTAAGGGTTGAGGGTTCAGGGATTAAGAGGGTATAGGGGTTGAGGGATTACGGTTTAAGGTTTTAGAGTTGAGGGTTCAAGGATTAAGAGGGTATAGGGGTAGAGGGATTATGTTTGAAGGGTTCAAGGTTGAGGGTTGAGGGATTAAGAGGGTATAGATGTTGAGGGATTGAGGTTTAAGGGTTGAGGGTTGAGGGATTAAAAGGGTATGGGGGTTGAGGGATTAGGGTTTAAGGGTTGAGGGTTGAGGGTTGAGGGATGAAAAGGGTATAGGGGTAGAGGGATTAGGGCTGAAGGGTTCAGGGATTAAGAGGGTATAGGGGTTGAGGGATTAGGGTTTAAGGGATGAGGATTGAGGGTTCAAGGATTAAGAGGGTATAGGAGTAGAGGGATTAGGGTTGAGGGTTGAGGGTTGAGGGATTAGGGTTTAATGGTTGAGGGTTCAAGGATTAGGGTTTAAGGTTTGAGGGTTCAAGGATTAAGCAGGTATAGGGCTAGAGGGATTAGGGTTGAAGGATTGAGAGTTGAGAGTTCAGGGTTCAAGGATTAAGAGGGTATAGGGGTTGAGGGATTATGGTTTAAGCGTTGAGGGTTGAGTGTTCAAGGATTAAGAGGGTATAGGGGTAGAGGGATTAGGGTTCAGGGTTGAGGGATTAAGAGGGTATAGGGGTTGAGGGATTAGGGTTTAAGGATTGAGGGTTCAGGGATTAGGAGGGTATAGGGGTTGAGGGATCAGGGTTTAAGAGTTGAGGGTTTAGGGTTCAATGATTAAGAGGGTACAGGGGTAGAGGGATTAGGGTTGAGGGTTGAGGGATTAGAGTTTAAGGGTTGAGGGTTGAGGGGTCAAGGATGAAGAGGGTATAGGGGTAGAGGGATTAGGATTGAAGGGTTCAAGGATTAAGAGGGTATAGGGGTTGAGGGATTAGGGTGTGAGGGTTGAGGGTTGAGGGTTCAAATATTAAGAGGGTATAGGGGTAGAGGGATTAGGGTTGAAGGATTGAGATATTAAGAGGGTATAGGGGTTGCGGGATTAGGTTTTAGTGTTGAGGGTTCTGCGATTAAGAGGGTATAGGGGTTGATGGATTAGGGTTTAATGGTTGAGGGTTGAGAGTTTAAGGATTAAGAGGGTATAGGGATAGAGGGATTAGGGTTTAAGGGTTGAGAGTTGACGGTTGAGGGATTAAGAGGGTATAGGGGTTCTAGGATTAGGGTTTAAGGGTTGAGGGTTGAGGGTTGAGGAATTAAGAGAGTATAGGGGTTGAGGGATTAGAGTTTAATGTTTGAGGGTTAAGGGTTCAAGGATTAAGATGGTATAGGGGTATAGGGATTAGGGTTCAGGGATTAAGAGGGTATAAGGGTTAAGGGATTAGGGTTTAAGGGTTGAGGGTTGAGGGATTAACATGGTATAGGAGTTGAAGAATTAGGGTTTAAGGGTTGAGGGTTGAGGGTTCAAGGATTAAGAGGGTATTCGGGTAGAAGGGTTATGGTTGAAGGGTTGAGGGTATAGGGGTTGAGGGATTAGGGTTTAAGGGTTGAGGATTCAGGGATTAAGATGGTATAGGGGTTGAAGGATTATGGTTTAAGGGTTGATGGTTGAGGGTTCAAGAGTTAAGAGGGTACAGGACTAGAGGGATTAGGGTTGAAGCGTTAAGGGATTAAGAGGGTATAGGGGTTGAGGGTTCATGGATTAAGAGGGTATAGGGGTTGAGGGATTAGGGTTTAAGGGTTGAGGGTTGAGGGTTCAAGGATTAACAGGGTATAGGGGTAGATAGATTAGGGTTTAAGGGTTGAGGGTTGAGGGTTGAGTGTTGAGAGATTAAGAGCATATAGGGGTTGATGGATTTGGGTTTAAGGGTTGGGGGTTGAGGGTTGAGGGATTAAGAGGGTATAGTGGTTCAAGGATTAGGGTTTAATAATTGAGGGTTGAGGGATTAAGAGGGTATAGGGATTGAGGGATTAGGTTAAGGGTTGAGGGTTGATGGTTCAAAGATTAAGAGGGTATAAGGGTAGAAGGATTAGGGTTGAAGGTTAAGGGTTTAGGGATTAAGAGGCTATAGGGGTATAGGAATTAGGTTTTAAGGGTTAAGGGTTAAGGGTTCAATGATTAAGAGGGTATATGGATAGAGAGATTAGGGTTAAATGGTTGAGGGTTGAGGGTTCAAGGATTAATAGGGTATAGGGGTTCAGGGTTTAGGGTTTACGGGTTGAGGATTCAGGGATTAAGAGGGTATAGGGGTTGAGGGATTAGGGTTTAAAGGTTGAGGGTTGAGGGTTCAAGGATTAAGAGGATATAGGAGTTTAGGGATTAGGGTTTAAGGGTTCAGGGTTCAAGGATTAAGAGGGTATAGTGGTTGAGGAATTAGGGTTTAAGGGTTGAGGGTTGAGGGTTGATGGTTAAGGGATTATGAGGGTATAGGGGTTGAGGTATTAGGGTTTAAGGGTTGAGGGTTCAAAGGTTAAGAGGGTATAGGGGTTGAGGGATTATGGTTTAAGGGTTGAGGGTTGAGGGTTCAAGGATTAGGAGGGTATAGGGGTATAGGGATTAGGGTTGAAGGTTTGAGGGTTGCGGGTTCAAGGATAAGAGAGTATAGGGGTTGGGGGATTAAGTTTTAAGGGTTGAGGGATTAATAATGTATAGGGGTTGAGGGATTGGGGTTTAAGGGTTGAGGGTTGAGGGTTCAAGGATTAAGAGGGTATAGGGGTAGAGGTATTAGGGTTGAGGGTTGAGGGTTGAGGGATTAATATGGTATAGGGTTTGAGGGATTAGGGTTTAAGGGTTGACGGTTGATGGATTATGAGGGTATAGGGGTTGAGTGATTATGGTTTAAGGGTTGAGGGTTCAAGGATTAAGAGGGTATAGGGGTAGAGGGATTAGGTTTGAAGGGTTGAGGGTTGAGGGATTAAGAGGGTATAGCGGTTGAGGGATTAGGGTTTAAGGGTTGAGGGTTCAAGGATTAAGAGGGTATATGGGTAGAGGGATTAGGGTTGAAGGGTTGAGGGTGTAGGGGTTGAGGTATTAGGGTTTAAGGGTTGATGGTTCAAGGATTAAGAGGGTATAGGGGTAGAGGGATTAGGGTTTAAGGGTTGAGGGTTCAAGGATTAAGAGGGTATAGGGATAGAGGGATTAGGGTTGAGGGGTTGAGGGTTAAAGGTTAAGGAATTAAGAGGGTATAGGGGTTGAGGGATTAGGGTTTAAGGGTTGAGGGTTGAGGGATTAAGAGGGTATAGGGTTTGAGGGATTAGGGTTTAAGGGTTGAGGGTTGAGGGTTCAAGGATCAAGAGGGTATAGGGGTAGAGGGATTAGGGTTGAAGGGTTCAGGGTTCAGGGTTTAGGGATTAAGAAGGCATAGGGGTTGAGGGATTAGGGTTTAAGGGTTGAGGTTTCAAGGATTAAGGGGGTATGTGAGTAGAGCGATTAGGGTTGAAGGGTTGATGGTTGAGGGATTAAGAGGGTATAGGGTTTTGAGGGATTAGTGTTTAAGGGTTGAGGGTTCAAGGATTAAGAGGGTATAGGGGTAGAGGGATTAGGGTTTAAGGGTTGAGGGTTCAAGGATTAAGAGGGTATAGAGATAGAGGGATTATGGTTCAGGGGTTCAGGTTTCAGGGATTAAGAGGGTATAGGGGTTGAGGGATTAGGGTTTAAGGGTTGAGGGTTGAGGGATTAAGAGGGTATAGGGTTTGAGGGATTACGGTTTAAGGGTTGAGGGTTGAGGGTTCAAGGATTAAGAGGGTATAGGGGTAAAGGGATTAGGGATGAAGGGTTTAAAGTTCAGGGTTCAGGGATTAAGAGGGTATAGGGGTTGAGGGATTAGGGATTAAGGGTTGAGGGTTCTAGGATTAAGAGGGTATAATGTTTGAGGGATTAGGGTTTAAGGGTTGAGGGTTGACGGTTCAAGGATTAAGAGGGTATAGGGGTAGAGGGATTAGGTTTGAGGGTTGAGGGTTGAGGAATTAAGAGGGTATAGGGGTTGAGCGATTAGGGTTTAAGGGATGAGGGTTGAGGGATTAAGAGGGCAGGGGTTGAGGGATTAGGGTTTAAGGGTTGAGGGTTGAGGGATTAGGAGGGTATATGGGTTGAGGGATTAGGGTTTAAGGGTTGAGGGCTGAGGGATTAAGAGGGTATAGGGGTTGAGGGATTAGGGTTTAAGGGTTGAGGGTTGAGGGATTAAGAGGGTATAGGGCTTGAGGAATTAGGGTTTAAGGGTTGAGGGTTGAGGGTTGAGGGATTAAGAGGGTATAGGGCTTGAGGGATTAGGGTTTAAGGGTTGAGGGTTGAGGCTTCTGAGGGTCATGATTAAGAGGGTATAGGGCTTGAGGGATTAGGGTTTAAGGGTTGAGGGTTGAGGGTTCAAGGATTAAGAGGGTATAGGGGTAGAGGGATTAAGGTTGAGGGTTCAGGGTTCAAGGATTAAGAGGTTATAGGGGTTGAGGGATTACGGTTTAAGGGTTGAGGGTTGAGGTTTGAGGGATTAAGAGGGTATAGGGGTTCAAGGATTATGGTTTAAGGGTTGAGGGTTGAGGGTTTAAGGATTAAGAGGGTATAGGGGTAGAGGGATTAGGGTTGAAGGGTTGAGGGTTGAGGGTTTAGAGAGTAAGAGGGTATAGGCGTTTATGGATTAGGGTTTAAGGGTTGAGGGTTGATTGATTAAGAGGGTATAGGGGTTTAGGGATTACGGTTTAAGGGTTGAGGGTTGAGGGTTCAAGGATTAAGAGGGTATAGGGGTAGAGGGATTAGGGTTTTAAGGGTTGAGGGTTATGGGTTCAGGGATTAAGAGGGTATAGGGTTTGAGGGATTAGGGTTTAAGGGTTGAGGGTTTAGGGATTAAGAGGGTATAGGGATTGACGGATTAGGGTTTAAGGGTTGAGGGTTCAGTATTAAGAGGGTATAAGGGTTGAGGGATTAGGGTTTAAGGATTGAGGGTTGAGGGTATATCTCTCAACCCTAATCCCTCAACCCTCTATCTTTCTCCCGCTCTTCCCCTTTCTCCCTCCCACTCTCTCTTTCTCCCACTCTCCCCTTCTCTCTCTCTCCCACTCTCTCCCACTCTATCTTTCTCCACTATCACCCTCTCTGCCTCCCTCTCTATCTCCCACTCTCCCCTTATCCCACTGTCTCCCACTCTCTCTTTCTCCCACTCTCCCTCCCACAATCCCACTCTCTCTTCTCCCACTCTCCCATCTCTCCCTCCCTCTCTATCTCCCACTCTCCCCATCTCTCCATCCCACTCTATCTTTCTGCCACTCTCCCACTCTCACCCTCTCTCCCTCCCTCTCTATCTCCCACTCTCTTTCACCCACTCTCCCCATCTCTCCCTCCCTCTCTATCTCAATCTCTCCCACTATCTATTTCTCCCCCTCTCCCTCTCCTCTCTCCCTCTTTCTCCTCCCACTCTCTTTCTCCCCTCTCCTTTCCTTCTCTCCATTTCTCCCTCCTCCCTCTCCCTTTTTCTTTCCCTCTCTTTCTCCCACTCTCCCCCTCTCTCCCTATCTATCTCCATGTCTCCCACTTTCTATTTCTAACCCTCTGCCTCTCCCTCCCTCTCTCTCCCTCTCCCTCTCCCTCTCCCTCTCCCTCCCTCTCTCTCCCTCTCTCTCTCCCAATCTCCCTCTACCTATCTCTCTCTCACAAACACACACACTCAACTATATCTCCTATACTATAAGGGTGCATGGGACAACTATAGAATTAGGATAGAGGGTGAAGACAAAGAGGGAGAAAATAAATATACTAAGAAAACCATATTTCACATAACACGCTTGCGTTATAATGTGAGTGCGTGTTGTACTCCGCTAAAATGGTAAAAAACTCTATATACCGGTGATTTCAAGGCCCACATTCTGCAAATTCTCCTAGTTCTGTGCATGCTCGGAAAAAAAAATAGCTTTTTGATGGTGTTGTGAAGTGTGCAAGCATTTTTTTCATATTCCATCACCTTTTCCGTGATCTTTCTACCACCTTTGCATGAAATAGCAGAGTTTCCACATTGAAATAAATATAATATCAATTGAAGTTTGAATTCCATTGAAAATTGATATACAATTGAATTTTGGAGGGGAACAAGCTTTTGAACAAGTCAAATTTTTTTGGAGTTTGAAGAAAGAAGAAGCTAAGGCTACATAATTGGGTTGAAATCCTACATTTGAAATTTTGGTTTTTTAGGTATGTGAAGTCTTTACAAATTTGCTTTCATTCTATTATGGCTTGCTTTCATTTTTGTTTGTCATTATAACCTTAGGTTGTTAATGCACATTTTAAATTACCATTATATATAAATTTATATACACTTTCCAATTACTATTTTAAACTTGATGCATAACATCTACCAGGATCTAAAAATCATCAAGGGTACTTCTGACCCTAAATTAAATTTAAGAATATCAACAAAAAAACTCAATCATCTTTTCATGAAAACATTAGAACTTGGTTTCAACTCTTTGTAAGACTCAAAAAAATAGATTAACCATCATAAAGTTGATTAGAAACTCAGAACCATTCACAAAAATTCATCCTTTAATACATCTCCAAGCCTCTCCCATTCCTCTGAAGGGTCCAAACACCTTCCAATACCTCTGCACAAACTGATGCAGTGCAAAGGAAGAAATCAACACCTTTCTTGGCACACTTATTCAACTATATTTCCCTTCAACAAATATTTGATTTGTATACTCAAATTAGCATTAAGAGTGCCCAATTCCTTTTAAGGACCTTCAAAACACCTTCAAAATATTGAAAATAATTGATTACAATCAACTAGGTTCCTCAAAACATCAACCAATGATTATGTCATTCACAAGTTGTCTTAAATCTTCCATAATTGCACCGTTGTTTACAAACACAAACTATAATTCTTAAGGCACAACCAAACCATTATTTGCTTAATAAATCATTGTTTGAGTTAGTAAAACAAAAATGAAACCTTTCAAAAGTATGCCCTTACACAAAAATTTATTTCCTTTGTTAAGTATCCACATTACTAGTAGCCAAGCATCTGCAAACTATCACATGTATCTCCCAAACCATGCACACACTTCAGACTGTGATACTCATTTTTGATGCAGAGTCAGAGGACCCAAAACAATTGAAGATGTCAAATTTACTTCAAGAGGCATATAACAAGATTTAAAAGGCCTACTGGACCAATCCTAACACTCCTCCAAGCTTGACAACTAACATAAACACTATTTCCCACATTTCACCCTTGGAATCTAGTTACTATGCAAAACCACTTTTGCGCCCTTAACTCCAAAACACTAGGAAAATAAAAGAATGATTCTAGCACCAATTTAAAAGTTGCAAGACATACCTTAACCCATCACATGACTCCTTTGGGATAACTTTAAGAAAACTGACCTTTTCACTATTTTAGGTCTCTAAGTAGGCCAATTTTACAAAGGAACTACCCCTAGATCCTCACACCAGACTTCCAAACCCAAAAAAAATATTTAATTAGGTCTCAAAATAAGATATTTTCTAGGTCTTAGGACCTTACTTGTTCAACTAGGCTTCCAATACAATAACCCCCATTTTTCAATGCAAAGAGGGAGGGTTTATAGAAACTCCTATACCCGGGCCTTCCCAAACCATTCCAAAGCATCAAACATCTTCAAAATACCCTACAAAAGGTCAAAAGTTCATTACATAGACCACTCCTTCAACACTTTTTCAAAATCACTCCTTGGTTCCTCAACTTCTCATGGAAAAGTGCTTGTTTCAGCCTAAGAACCCCATCCTATTGTCATTAGTTTCATTCCAAGGCATGTTAAAAAATAAAATACCCTACTCTAACAATGTACATGCCATCCCACCAAGAAAAAATTCATAACAGTAGGTGGGATGGTCATTTCATAATTAAATCCTACTCAAACCCTTGACTAGCTTGAAATGAGCAGTTTCATAAAATTGTCAATTGCTCTCTTCAAACATACTATTAAGCCCTCATAACTAATGCATTAGATATTTAATACATGTGCCTACAATATTATATTAGTTTTCTATCAAGGGGAGGTTGTATAGATCCGTACAAGTGCAGGAAAGTGCAAAAAAACCAATGAATTTCAGGAAAACAACATTTTTTTATCAAAAAAATGGATTTCAAAATCAACAAAAATCCTCCCTTTGATCCAATGGAGGTTGTTTAAACCTTTTGCAATGACAAAAAACTCCCCCCAATTCCTATAACTAACAAAAAATAACCTTTGAAAGCTCATATAACCAGTACGTGGAAAATGTCTTTAATGACCCTCTTACAACATGAAGATACCCAAAATTGAATCAAATTTCAAAATGGAAGCATAGATTGTCAAGGTGCTCCTACACCACAAACTTATCAAAAAATCACAATGCCATTACACTCATTAGTTTGCAGAATCACCATCATGGTTATTCACTTTTATTAGAAATGTGCTCTGGCCAGCCTAGTGCTTCCATAGTTTGTACACATTTGTCTACATGCTAGGTTAAATTTTGTACACGATTATTGTAAGTATCATTTAAATGAAGCCTTCAATGACGTATATTTTTCAATTAACTTGAATGGATACATTTTTTCGGAACTAATATTCATCTCATTACCATGGTATAGATAAAATTATCTGCTATGCCAAAGAAAAAGACAAAGAGGAAACTAACAAACGAAGAAAACGAAACCTTGAAAGAAAAGGAGAGAGTTTGAGTGGCAGAATATCATGAAAAGAAGAAATTGGAAATGATTGATGAAAACAAACCAATTGTAGAGGAACCTCAATCGTAAAAAAGAGAATGGGAATTGCTAGCACAACAAGCACGAATCTTAAAGCATCACCGTAAGACCGATTGAGATACTGTAGTTGGAGACACACCCTCTACGACAAGTGAATATGAAGGGACACCATTAAGAACAAGCGAATATGGAGGGACACCATCTAACACAAGTGAATATGGATGGACACCATCTACTACAAGTGAATATGGAGGGACACCATGTACCGCAAGTGAATATTGTTGGACACCATCCAACACATCTCAAGTCGAGAGTACATCATCACTCGAAATTGAAAAAGAAGGTATGCCATCATCCCCATGTGAACCTCAAGGTATGTATTCTTCTCCACCCTAGATCAAAGGTATGCAATCTAGCCCACCTCAATTAAATATTGATGAAATTCCTAATGTTGAGATGTATGTACCTAGGAGAACACCACCAAGAATTTTGCGTAGAAAGCCAAAGTATTTGATTAATATTGATGATGAGATTTTGTAGCACATGGAAGGTAAGATTTCAATACACACTTGTAGAAGATATGCTGATAAGATTTGGAAACAATTCTTTGAAAGGAAAAATGAGACTACAAGATGTCAACTATTTGTTGAAATGATGCTGGGTGTAAAGTATAGGAACATCATGAAGACTCTTGGGTTGAGAATATCGAATGCATCGAGTGAAGACATTATTGTGAAGAATCTAATGGATGCTTATGAGAGTGGGTAAGACCTCATGCTCAAAGGATAGTAATTTCACCCGATGTGTCATTACATCGACTTTGGTAAGATTTCAAACAAAGAGAGCTCGTCTAATTAAAAAGACTAGTGAACAAATGGGAATTAGTAGAATTTTTTTATCAAGAGCCATTCAAAGGCAGAAAAGAATTGAGGGCAATGATACAAATGAGTTATGGGCATTCTCAGGGAGACTGTCACAAAAAGATAAAGAAGTTGTCAAAGCCTTGAGAACACTAATTGAAGAGTATTGGAAGAATAACACAAGGCCATCTCTGAATCAAAGAGATGTGGTAAGAAGGAGAATCGGTAGTCGGAATCGTGAGCCACATCCAAAGAATTTTTTGGATATGACTCAAACCCAATTTTTTCGGAAATTTGAAAATGATTATCCTCAAATTAGTATTTCTCAAAGATTTTTTGAACAGCTTAAACCTTTTTATGTCAAGATCAATCACACACACACTAATTGTTGTTTTAGACAACATATTGAATGTTCTAACCATTATGATATTTATCATTCTATATGTTTATATTTTCATACTAACGATGTTTTGCAGGATTGTGGCATAGAAGCTCCACCAAAATCTTCAAGAGATTTTTTATCAAAAAAATTATGTGAAATAGAGGATGGCTAGATATTCTATAGGAAAACATGGTTGGATGGTTCATGTGAGCATTGCGGTGGCTTCCATCGTATGCCAGTATATCAACATATGGAAAGCACAAATGAGGTGGGACAAAAACTAGTAGAGTTTGGTAAGTATAAAACAATGGCATATGCTACAAATGATGGGTCTCAAGCAAAAAGGTGTGATTTGGTTATTGAGAAGATTCTAGTATACCAATTTATGACCACATTTTGTGATAATATATTGTCTGAGTATGCAATGCATACCCATAGAGCCCTATGGTTGGACACGTAGTTCAAGCTATGCAAGGACACCTTTCCAGTTGGAAGCATAGTATTTGTGGTTGACTTTGCAGAGAAATACACTCTACAGCCACAACATGAGGTGCAATCATAGTATTGCAATTCCACACAAGTTTCGATATTTCTGCACATAGCATTCATTCATGCATCTGATAGTATAGATGAGCAAAGGAGGGTAGTGAGGGAGTACCACTTTTACATTAGTGATGATCGCACATATTCTCCAAAGTTCATGCAAGGTTGCTTCCAGATGTTCTATAGTGGTTTGGCTCAGAGGGGCATATAATACGATCAACATATAATATGGTATGATAACTATGCAACACAGTTCAAGAACTCGTGCATGTTCTACTGGTTGTACAGGATGCATGCCATTATAGGTGTTCAACATATATGGAACTTTTGTGAGGTCGGACATGGAAAGGGGGAGCATGATGGTGCAGGAGCATGCATGAAAAGAGCATTAGCACGAGAAGAGTTAAAGTATAAAGACAACACAAATTTGACAAATGCAAAATCAATCATCGAGTGGTGTAATTCTTTGATGGGTCTAGGTAATGAAGGTTTGTCTTCAGTTCATAGATTTTTTTGGGTGATGGATGATACTAACATTGCACCATATGAAGATTGTTGTACACTAACAAGATCGAGGGAGGTACACTCTTTCCTTAGCTCAAATTTAGGTTCATGGAGTATGGACACACGAAAGATGGCATGCTTTTGTTATTCATGTACAATGCAAGCCTAGAATGATTGTGAGTCAAGGGTGTGGGTTGAAAAATGGTTCAGAAGTTATCTTAGCCCACTTCACACGTATCACCCTCCGACGGCATTGGAATTGACACAAATGGAATCATTGGTCGAATTTGACCATGTATCAAATCTAGTTCAACTAGGTGATATATCTACTTTCTTAGTTGTTGAAATTCCATATCATTATCTTACTTTGTACTGTATTCATAATGTTGACAAATTTCAAGATATTTTTTGCACATATCAATGAAGGGCATGTTTATGCAGTTATTGCAGATGAAGACGATGAAGAGGGAATAGAATATTACTTGTGTCATTGTGTTGAGATCAAAAGAAAATTGGAGGCCCCAGTTATAGATGGAGAAAACATTGAATACCCTACAGGCTCAGTTGTGGTTACTGGAACATGGCTTAGAAGCTACCCACATTCAAGTGTTAAACATTGGCTATTTTAGGACTTTGACATGCATCATAAGATTCTTCATTACTCAAACTTTTTAATGGAATCCAATGTTCTTTGACCAAATATGGGGGTAGACCTTTGAACAAGACATTACAGAAGGTCTGTGAGACTGACCATGAGGCAATACTTGACACAATAAAGAGTAGAGCAGACTCAGATGGTTCATTGGATTAATTTGTAAGTATATGCACATTAATTTTTTTAATACCAATGCTATCATCTTCTTTTACAGTGATTGGTGTCCCCTTGCAAAAAATGCAAATATATGAGCCATCCAAGAGAATGCTAGCCAAAAAAACAATGCAACATCTATATTTTGATGCCTGCATGCAACATCTGTAAGTACCTTCCATCTATTTTTATTTCATTTCCATTTTGGATGCTCTTTCTTTTTCTCTTTTACTATGCGTATTTGTAAGTAAACTACTAAAAATTGATTGATCTTTCATTGCATAAAATTTTGATTTAAGAGCCATCAAAGAGAATCTCAACCAAAAAAGCAATGCAACATCCTTATTTTGATGATCTTGACAAATCTCAATTTTTATTTCAAGCCATTATAAAAGAGCGTCTGAAGCTTAGCGAGGGAATCTTAAGTTACTCATTTTAAGTTAACCTCATAATGAGAACCTATGATGTAGACATTTAAAGAGAATCTCGAATGTATGAGTGACATTGTAAAAGATCTGTGTGAACGAAGTGCCTGAGGCATTGTAATAATATTTAATTACATAATGAGATATACTCAAATATTGTAAGGTTTGAGTTAATTTTTGGTGTAGTAGCACCTTGTTCTGTAAATGCCTTGAATAGGAAAATTTGGAAACTTTGAATTTTGAAATGTAAACAATGTGAAAAAGGTCATATAAAGGTCATGTAAATAATTTGCAACTTTTTTTTTGCAACTCGTGTGACCAAGCGGACTATTCCAACACATATGAATAGGTATGTTTATGCTAGGAATGGTCCTCTTTTGCACTAAAACACATAGAATCTCTTTGAGCTATGTTCCATCAGATCGATCCTTTAAGGGTCCAAAGTGCAAAATGGTTGCAAAATTCAGCATGCTATTACTTGGATATCATGACACTTATAAACTTCTCGTCTAATCTTACAAGATCACATTGGACCCCTCTAGAAAAACCTCTCTCGGTTTTGGCTATCTTGGAGTGGTTTTCTCGTGGCGGCAGATTCTCACTTGATAGAAAAACTGTCAAATTCAAGCTGTGCAAAGTTGCAAAGTGGTGCAACTTTCTCTCTGCAACTCATGTGACCAAAATAAATGCTCCAATGCATCTGAATAGGTATTTTTATGCTAGGCATGTTCCTCTTTTGCATCAAAACACGTGGAATATCTCTGAGCTATGTTCCACAGGATCGATCCCTTAAGGGTCTAGAGTGCAAAATGGCTGCAAAATTCAGCATGCTATTACTTGGATACAGTGATGCTTAGAAAATTTTCATCTAATCCTATAGGATTTTTTTTATCCCCTCTAAAAAAACCTCTATTGGTTTTGGCTATCTGGAGTGGTTTTCCCGTGGTGGCGGATTTTCACTTGGTGGAAAAAGTATCAAATGCAAGCAATGCAAAGTTGCAAAGTGGTGCAACTTTCATTCTACGGCTTGTGTGACCAAGAAGCTTATCCCAACATGTCCAAATAGGTATTTTTATGCTAGGCATGGTCTTCTTTCACACCGTAACACGTGGAATCGCTATGAGCTATGTTCCACTCGATCGATCCCTGAAGGGTCCAAAGTGCAAAATGGCTACAAACTTCAACATGCTGTTACTTGGATACCATTACACTTAGAAAATTCTCATCTGACCCTACAAGATCATGTTGGACCCCTCTAGAAAAACCTCTCTCAATTTTGGCTATCTCAGAGTGGTTTTCTCGTGGCGGCGGATTTTCACTTGATGGAAAAAGCGTCAAATTCAAGTTGTGCAAAGTTGTGCAACTTTCTCTCTGCAACTTGTATGACCAAACTAACTGCTCCAACCCATTCGAATAGGTAAGTTTATACTAGGCATGGTCTTTTTTCACACCAAAACATGTGGAATCACTCCGAGCTACATTCCATTGGATCGATCCCTTAAGGGTCCAAAGTGCAAAATGGCTGCAAATTTTAGCATGCTATTACTTGGATAACGTGACGCTTAGAAAAATCTCATCTGATCCTACAGGATTATATTGAGCCCCTCTACAAAAATTCTCTCAGTTTTGGCTATCTCAGAGTGATTTTCCCGTGGTGGCAGATTTTCACTTGATGGAAAAAGCATAAAATGCAAGCAATGCAAAGTTGCAAAGTGGTGTAACTTTTTTTTTGCAACTTGTGTGACCAAGCAGACTATTCCAGCATATTTGAATAGGTATGTTTATGCTAGGCATGGTCCTCTTTCGCATCGAAACACGTGGAATCGATCCCTGAAGGGTCCAAAGTGTAAAATGGCTGCAAACTTCAACATGCTATTACTTGGATACTGTTACACGTAGAAACTTCTCATCTGATCATACAGGAAGGCATTAGGCCCCTCTAGTAAAAAATCTCTTGGTTTTGGCTATCTTGGAGTGGTTTTCTCATGGTGGCAGACTTTCACTTGATGGAAAAAGTGTCAAATTCAAGTTGTGCAAAGCTACAAAGTGGTGCAACTTTCGCTTTGCAACTCGTATGACCAAACTAACTATTCCAACATGTCCAAATAGGTATGTTTATGCTAGGAATTGTCTTTTTTTTCACCGAAACACATGGAATCACTCTGAGCTATGTTCCACCGGATCGATTCCTTAAGGGTCCAAAGTGCAAAATGGCCGCAAACTTTAGCATGCTATTACTTGGATAATGTGATGCTTAGAAACTTCTTGTTTGATCCAACAGGATTTTTTTGATCCCCTCTACAAAATCCTCTCTCGGTTTTGGCTATCTCACAGTGATTTTCCCGTGGTGGCGGATTTTCACTTGATGGAAAAAGCATCAAATGCAATCAGTGCAAAGTTGCAAAGTGGTGCAACTTTCGTTCTACAACTTGTGTGACCAAGAGGACTATTCCAACACATCTAAATAGGTAGTTTTACACTAGGCATGTTCCTCTTTCACACCAAAACACATGGAATCGCTTTGAGCTATGTTCCATCAGATCGATCCTTCAAGGGTCCAAAGTGCAAAATGGCTGAAAAATTAAGCATGCTATTAATTTGATACCGTTACACTCATAAAATTATTGTCTAATCCTATAGGAAGGTTTTGGGCCCCTCTAGAAAAACCTCTCATGGTTTTGGCTATCTTGGAGTGGTTTTTCTCATGGCGACGAATTTTCACTTGATGGAAAAAGTATCAAATTCAAGTTGTGCAAAGTTGCAAAGTGGTGAAAATTTCACTCTGCAACTTGTATGAAAAAACTAACTATTCCAACATGTCTGAATAGGTATTTTTATGCTAGGAATGGTCTTGTGTTGCACCGAAACATGTGGAATCTCTCTGAGCTACGTTCCATCGGATCGATCCCTTAAGGGTCCAAAGTGCAAAATGGCTGCAAACTTCAGCATGCTATTACTTGGATACTGTGATCCTTAGAAAATTCTTGTCTAATACTATAGGATCATGTTGAGCCCCTCTACAAAAATCTCTCTTGGTTTTGGCTATCTCAAAGTGGTTTTCCTGTGGTGGTGGATTTTCACTTGATGGAAAAAGCATCAAATGCAAGTAGTGAAAAGTTGCGAAGTGGTGCAACTTTCATTTTGCAACTTGTGTGACCAAGTGGATTGTTCCAACACATCTAAATAGGTATGATTATTCTAGGAATGGTCCTTTTTCACACTGAAACATGTGGAATCGCTTTGAGCTATGTTCCACCGGATCGATCCCTTAGGTTGGAGGAGTCTAAAGTTACAAATTTGTAAGTTGCTTAAAGCAACAAATTTGAAATGCAACGGTTACTTATTTTGAAAGTTGGTTTTTAGTTAGTTGAGGGCATGGATTAGTTAGACTAGGGTGTAAAACACTATATAAAGCCTTGAGAGGCTCGAATGGAGGTTTTTGATGAAATTTTGGAGAAGATAAGATAAGAATTATTCACACCGTTCTTTTATTTTTTAGATTTTTTATTCAAACTTGTTGGTCCCGTACTTGGTATGACCTCCAGCTTCTTGTACGGTCCCAAGGCTAACATGGATTGAAAGAGGGCTGATTTCACAAGAACCCATCTCTCATGATAATGAATGGCCCACTTAGCACTCATTGCATGTAGGTGATGCTCACAGAGGTGAGGTACTAGGCCTTCCCAGGAGGTCACCCATCCTAGTACTACTCCAAGTCAAGCACTTAACCACGAAGTTTTTCCCCCAAGGTTAAGCCCACTTAGCTTGCAATCCCATTTGCAAAACCTTCAACAAGTGTTGTGCCTTATGAAACATTCATTATAGAGCCCCTTTAGCTCATCAATTGATAAGTAGGAGGTATTTTCTACAATGTGTCAAATTGTGATATTGCTATTAGGATTCAATTGTGTAGTTTTCGAGTATAAAAGAGAATAAGAAGGGAGGATCAGGGTAATCAATTGCGGATTTATTTTTATTATTGAATTACCTATTGTGGAATTAGTCTATATGAGAAATTTTTTATAATATGGGAGTATACGTTTCAAGCATTTAATCCGGAAAGGACTCAAAGTTAGATGCATGAGTACAAAGTATCAATCAGGAAAGTCATCCCAATTCTCAAGGCCTATATATAAATGATAGGCAGATTTATATTCGAAGATAGCACATGATTTTAATTGATTAATTAGAAACAACTATTATATTTATTTATCAAATTTCCATTATCAAATTAATATTTGAATTAGATTTCGTATTCAGAATTTATTTCATTTATAATTTGGGGACTCTGTTATCTATCTTAATAATATTGGATGACAACCTTTGTCAATCCAATAAGAAATAAATCAAAAATCTATTGATCTAGAGCTCGAGTCATTACAGTGGTATTAGAGCGAATGAACCTACTAGCCTTTGGGTATTGCAACAAATTGACTTTCCATTAGAAGCATGGCAACGAATGATAGTGGTTGGCATTACTCAAGAAGGATGAAAATCTTAAAGACATTTGCAGAAATCAGGACAAGTAACCTTCCGTGGAATTAGGGTTGCAATATTTGATCTACAACATGTTCACCCATTTCTTTAGTAGGATCAAGAACACACATAATGAAGGTGTGTTTGCATCCATGAAAGATTATGGCTCAAACTATCTAGAAGAGTGATTTTTTATCTCGAACACCCATATCTATACCATGGTTTGTTTGGAAACAAGGATGGGTTCTCTCTTCATAGACATATACATTATTCATCGATGTGTTCACACTAGTGTTACAAGACTTGGACTCGCCTCAGACTTGACAAGCCAATTTTTGACTTGGACTCGGGCTCGGAGCCCAGACTTGACAAATAGAAAAACCTAAGAAATTCGAAGATTTTTAAGGATTTTAAACTTGTTTCATGCAACCTTTAATAAATAAACCTTAAAGACACAATAGCATCATCAAATATAAATTACTATGATCCCATACACACATACATCAATCACATAAGTATAAGCATCGATAAAATATTTGTATTAACATAGAAATTACCTTGAATACACATAACTCATAACTATTGAACCATCAATTTAGAATGCAAATACATATAGGCATCGATAAAAGATATTTGTATTAACCAAATGGCCATGTAGACATACATCAATAAATGTCGATATAATATGAAATATATGTACAAAATAGCCATATAGGCATACCATGTCAAATATGTCCAATAAAAAATATGTACAAAACTACCATGTAGGCATACAACAAAGGACTCTCGAATCAAAAGTCATTGATCTCCATGAATTGGAAATCAAATCTTGCCTTTTCTTTTTCACTCGGATGGTAATAGGTCTATCACTCATTTTTTTTGCACTCGTGGAGTGCTTCTGCTACTCCTCCTAGGGTTTAGTTCAGGGTGAAGTTTTAACTGTTACAATAAGAAGTAAAGACATGAATATATAGAAATTAAATTATAAAAAATGATATATTTGACAAAATAATCACTTACAGCCATCTCATGATCTCTCTCCATGAGGGAAATATTCTCACACCCATGCTCAGGTGTGCTCAAGCCCTGTATAAGCCGTACAAATGGAAATTAAACTACGTGAATCAATAATGGCTTGATTTTTCACTAACTAACATCTATAACAAAAAATGTAAATTGAAATTTACTAATTTTCCTCATACCTTTTCTATCAGAGCCATCGAGGATTGTATAGCAGATGTCACACCAATATCCATTTCCTTTGTCACATTCAGAGGTGCACCATATTGCAACAACTAAAAATAAAACAACAAAATATTCAACGTAATCAACAATGTGCATATAAACTACACAAATCCATTAAGTACTTGATTCATTATTTAAGCTCTTTATTCTATTACTTGCATGAAGGTTTGAGTAAATCCACCACCATTGGAAAGTGTTCCATCAAAACCTCTAATATTAGTCTATTCAACATCCAAAATCACATATTAAATTACCATTCATAAAACAATGCTATTAACATGCAATAAATTTATAATTGTTTACTAGTTACATACCCTAGTGATAGGTGTACTGTAGAAATAGGTTGGTGGGGGCCCAGTGTATCTAGTCTCAACACTGTGACCCTGCAATTTTATTAGAATCATAAAACATTTTTAGTTAATCGTGCATTTCAAAATCGAAATTTAATAAATTAAATTCAATCAACACATGCACTAACTTTTACTTGACTATCATTGTCATATGCCTCATGCAAAATGTCAGTTGCCCTCTCTATCTCCTGAGTTTCGGTGGGGTCATATGAACAAGTAGCCCCGCAAGATTGACACACATGTGTTTGAAGGCCACCACTCAAAGACTCCCTTGGATGGTGTTGTAGAATAGGGCTAGTATGATGGATGACACCGTGGGTCAAAGTGTTGATTTGCTGCAATGTCTCTACATCAACACTTTCCTTCGTGACGAAAGGCATAACAATATGCTCACGAGGTGGCCTAGCGAGAGCTCATCTACCTTACCACATAGGATCCAACTGTACACAAGGCCTATCTTAAGCTGACCCCCCACCTCTCCCCTTGAAATCCCCTTGAAATCCCTCATCAAAATAATTTGGGATTTTGTTCAATTTGAACTCACTATATAGTTTCCTAAGTAAATATTGTGGGACCTCGCAATTGTTGCATGGTGGGTAATCGAAGACCATGTACCACCTATCATAAAATTGGTCCCTAATCTGTTGGTGGTGGCACCAATGGATAGGAAACCTCTTCGCATTGAGGGTAATATTTTGATTTGTGCGTGGGTCGGTGAATAATGAGCATAAATCACCTTTTGTAATTTTTAAATCCTTCACATCCTTGTATGATAGTTTATTTTCATAATAATCCCTAGCCGTCTGCCTCCTATCTTGCCATCCAGTTATTTGTTTGCTAATTGAATCTACATTTTTTAACATATCTTTTAATGAATTTTCTAGGGTCATTCTTTCTGCAGTTGAACCATTTGGATCACTCAACCTACTGATCAAATCCTCAATTCTCTTTTTTTTGTTCTCAATTTAACTCATTAAATTTTTTTGAGTGCCAGGAGGGGGTTGAGTGATTGGTGGAGGAGGTTGATGTTGTGGTTGATTTTGATCTTGAAGATTTGGTTGGTCTTCCTGTTGAGGATTTTGAGGGTTTGCAAGTTTATTTTCATCTCCTAAAAATTCAAACAAATAGATATCAAATTCAACCTAAAAATAACTAATTCAAAACAAAAACCATAGAATCCTTACCTCTCACAGCTCCTCAATGTCGTGACACCATTTTTGCAAAGAAATAGGGATTGTTAGTGAAGAAATTTGTTGAAATTATCCTCCTAGAACGTGAGCACAAAATTGTGGTGGTTTTGTGGTGCAGGAGCACCTACACCTCAACCTTCATTTTGGATCATTTGATGGTGAATAGGTTAGGAAGATTATTTTTGATTCTTTTGAGTGATTTTATCTTCAATAAGGTCTAACAAGACCATTGAGTAAGATCTAGGGTGAATCTTTAAGTTTTGGAGTCAAAATGTAGAAAATTGCAATCTTGCAAAAATGTAGTCATGTAGCCTTGAGAAGGCAAAATCCTAAATTTGTAATTGGATATGCAAGATTGAGGTCTTAAGGATGTAATAAGGATATTTTTAGTCCATTAGAATGGTTTTAGAAGTCATAGGTCTTTAGGATTAAAAAGTTACTTCAAAATTGCATAATTGCCATAATGTGATATAATGTAATTTCAACATTAAGGATGTAATCACACTTTCCAACGGTTCCCTCCTTAAAAAATCAGTTGAGGGTCATTGGTAATGATGTGTACAAGTTTAAATAGCCTCCTTTTGGTCGAGGCAGGTTGTTGGATGAAGTTTTGAAGCATTAAATATAATAAAAAACTCAGTTTTCCTGTTTTTTCCAGCGTTTTTCACTGTTCCTGTGTTTGGTACGGTCTGGTACAGAATTGTACGGACTCCCAATTAGAATTTTTTGAAAGAGGGAAGAGTCTACTTTATTTTGGTGGTGATTTGGATCATTTTCATTAAGTATTGAGTAAGTTACATCAATTTTAGTGAAAGTGGGTCTGAAACCTTGCAAAACAAGGGTTTGGTCACCAAAATGGATGTAATTCCCATTTCCACCATGGGAAAAATCTGAAAATTGGTGGAATGATAGATTTAGGGATCATATTCATGTTTCAATTTTTTTTAGAATAAAATATGGAGCTTTGCAAAATTTATGTGATGCCCTAGGTCTGGTTTTTGCTTTGTACAGTCCAAAATGTGATCATTTGAATAGAGTATTTGTTGTTTTTTGAGTATTTGAGAAAATATAATGGATGGAAAGCATGGAAAAGGTCTTGGGGAACCTTTTGTATTATTTTAAAGGAATTAGGGGTGTTGGCGTGTGCCTTGACAAGTTGGAAGCTTCCTTGTACAGGCCAAGTTAAGCCTTGTGTATGGCTTGTAAATCAATTTTCTGATACATTTGTTTTGGGTGTTTGATCCTATGCTTTTGGGAACTTGTGGAGGATGGTGTTAGGAGTCTAAAACCATGTTTTATGGTCTGGTTAATGCTTTTAATCAGATTTTATTTTGACTTTCCTATTGGTGAATGTTACAAAGTTGCATGGGCTTGTTTAGGAGCAATGGAAGAATGGATGTTTTTGGGTGCAAGGTCTGTTTGTTTGGTCATGTTGTGCTGTGTGAAGAGTATTTACATCATCCCCAAGTCTTTTTGAGATGTCTGGTTGTGTGAGTCAAGTTGAGTGGTCAAGTTGCTTGTTGGAAGGAATAGTGAAGTTCATGTGTGCATTGAGAGAAGCTTTTAAAAAAAAAGGTGTTGCTTCCCCTGCCACTCTGCATCATAGTGGTATCAGAGCTCAGCGAAAGGTCTGGGCTAAGAAAGAAATTGGTTTTGGTATTGTGGTTTTGTAGTTTTGTTTTGGTTGGTTGTAGGTTATGTGAGAACCTAATTGCTGCCATTGAGAAGGCAGAGAGAAAAGTGAGTTTTGAGCAAGGAGATACTTGCTGAGACCATCTAGAAAAGATGGAGAACTTGAGAAGGCATTTGCAGGCAAAGGAGGAGAGAAAGAAGAGAAAAAGACAAGAAAAGATGGATAGGGAAATTGCTGAGTTGAAGCAAGAAATGAAGAGGTTGGATAAAGAGCTCCAAGAATCTATGAAGAGGATAGAACAAATGATGAAACAAGAGACAAGTTGGAATTTGAAATTGAAAAGGAAGATGGTTTGGCCTATAAACAAGATTGTGAAAAGAAGAAGAAATGAGAAGATGAAAGAGGAAGAAGAAGCATATGAAGATGCACATGAAGAATTCCTAGATGAAGACAAAGATGTTCCTAAGCATGAAGATGGAGGATGTAAAGTTGTTGCAGAGATTACAAGGCAAGAAGGTGAATGTATCATTGAGATAAGAAACCTGATTTCAGGACTTGAAGATGTTGATTTGATTAAGGGAATGATCATGGATGAATTGGTCATAGAGGTTTGCAAAGGATTGATGAATGATGGAGGTATTATGGTAGAAATCTTGTTTCATTTCATTATGTTACTAATGATTTGGACAAAGAATAATTTTCAGATTGAAAATACAAAGGACAAAGTGCAAAGGAATTGGATGATCAAGAAGAATACAATTCAAAGGGGCTTGAATTCTTTTGCCCTTGAGAGTTTGGTGCAGGAGCACCTATTTGATTTCTTGCCTCCATGAGGCCATTTGTAAATAGTTGCTCTATGTTGTGTATTGGGTCTTATAATAAGGTTTATAAAACCATTTTATAGGTGTTTGAGTCTTAGGAAGTAATATTTGAAGTCATTTGTCAAATAATGTTTAAAGTTGTTCCATATTGTAAAAATTGTAAAAGTTGCTCAAGAAAGTTGTCAAGCAACTTGTCAAAAGTGTCATTAAGGTGTTTTGTCAACAAAATAACTAAAAGGTGGTTGAAAATAGTTGGTTTTGGTTGTAAATGTATAAGTACACCCTCCAAAACTCGAATTGGAGAGGTTGGAGACATTATTTGTGAAGTTTGATGAATGGCAACCTCAAGTTTGTGTGCATTTTCTGATTTTACATTGTTTCCAAGTTGAAGTTGTGGTTTGTACGGCCTGATATGCATCATTTTGGTCACGGCTGCAAAAAAAAAGCAGTCGAAATCTTAATGAGAGATTTGCATTTTATTTTTCTTTTAACAATAAATAACATGAGCGCATTATAACGCACTCGCATTATTGGTTTGTAGTTGCTGAGCGTCAGGCTCGACATAATGAGCCATAATGCAAGCGCATTATAATGCACTCGTGTTATGGTTTTTCAAATATTTTTTTAGGGGGTGTCCACAGAATTGCTACCCATTTCCATGCACCCACCTAGGTGGTAGAACATTATTGCATCATGAAGGATGTTCCCATCATTTTAGTAAAGCAAGGTGAAGTAAATATTTACTCGATGAGCAATGAACATTCAGGACCATCTGATGAAGATCAAACGGATATTGTTTCACCTCTTCACATCACGAGAATGAAAAGAAGTGCTCTTCGAAAATAGTAATATGTGATGGATAGTAGAGATCAAAAAGGCATATATCTAATGGTGATCACTATGTCTCTTCAGATCGTGTAAATAGATGTGGAAGCCCTAAGTGAAGCAGCAATACACAATGGCTATGGTTCCAAAGGGAAAGTGATCAATGGCAGAATTTTAAAGGAGATTAGTCGAATGATTGTGTATTAAAGTTATTGAGATCAAAGGTGAGACGAAGGATCATGTCATGAAGACTATAGATCGATGGCCCAATTTAAAATATGAAGATATCAAGTGGCTAAGTTCATGTAAACAAGGTTTCAACTAGTAACCAACTTAGTGAACAAATTTAATTTGTTCAACTGTACCTACAACCAATGTAGATGGATATTTGATCTGCTAAGCAGTGGCATAGATTTCTAAGATGGTGAAGATCATACTAGGGTGAATGAATAGAGGAAAAAATTATATGCATATCTAATTCTAGGGTTTGATTGAGAGATAATGAGGGGAAATTATCTGCACCAAAAATTAATGATGTGCGACTTAATGCAAAAGTATGGTAATGAAGAAGATAACCTAACCCTATTAGAGGATATGTAAATGATAGGTAATCTCAAGGAAATCACCGATGGTGAGAAAATACACAAAATAGATTAGTAGAATATTGAGGATGTAGTACCTATGTGAGGAAGGAGGAGAAGAGTTAGTGTGGATTGTACAAAGTGTAATCTGAGCTCTTTAAGGTGGATAGAGAATGCACTAAGAGAAAAGGATAAGAATAGAGCAGGACAGAGGGGTGCAAAGCATAGAAAAGAGTTGTTGTGGAAACAAAAAAACCTTGAGTAGTTACAAAGTAAGTTGTAACATTGATTTGTGTTCTTTATGAACAAACTGTAATAATCCTTTAAGTTGTAAATTTGATTGGTTGATGACATCAGATAACTGAGTCAACATTTAGAATAGGGGATTAGTGTCTCCTTAGGTTTGGTGCCCTTAAAAATTTTAACAAAAGATTTATTTGTAAGACTAGATTAGGATGGTAGCTCCTAGCAAAATTTTCTCATTGTGGTTTTTCCCATCTTGGGTTTTCCACGTATATCTTGTGTTATAAGTTTTTTAGATTGTGTGCTTGTTTAAATTTTTGTATTTCATGTTTCAATCTACACACTAAGTGTTTAAGAAGTTAGTCTTCTCTAAAAGGTTAAAGGGTTAAAATTTTAATATCCATTAATTCACGCCCCCTCTTAGTAGATTGTTGTGTTCCAAAAATCTCTAATAATTCGGTGCCTACTTCATGATTGTAAGTGATTTATTATTTTATCAGGTTGGATTTAGACAATAGCTCTAAGAAGCTCGTATCACCATGGTTTTCCCCATTCTGGGTTTCCATGTATATCATGTATTATTTGTTTGAATGTGTGCATTTGTGTTGTTTAATGTTTAAGAAAAATAATACTCATTGATTTTATGTTTTTGAGGTTCATGTTTGGATAAGTTAATAATTTTAATTAATGTTGAATTAAATATTTTTTGCACATAATAATTCACCCCCGTCTTAGCATATTGTGTGCCCTTCAATTGGTATCAGAGCTAAGTTCCTTTGAAAAAACTTAACTTGAGGTAGATTCAAAATGGCACATTCAATGACCCAAGAAGGTTTACCTTCAAATAAAGAAACACTTTTTGATGGATCCAATTATGCCTTTTGTAGTGTAAGGATGGAATCATATTTTATGGCCCTAAGATTTGGGGTTTGGTAATCAATTGTGGGTTGATATGAAATACTTGAAAGCCCCCCAAGAGATCATGCTGGAAAGAAGGCTTGTGAGAATAATTTTGAAGAAAGAAATTTTATTTTATGTGGTTTATCTAACTCTAAGTTTGTGAAGATTATGCATTGTAGGATAGTAAAGGAAGTATGGTTCAAGTTACATAACATTTATTAAGGTGATGACAAGGTCAATTTAAAAATATGAAAATGAAGGAAGAGGAAAACATTGGTACATTCCTACTCTGGGTTGATGAGGTTTTCAACTCTATCAAAGGCCTTTGTGAAGAGATGAAAGATGGTATGATTGTGAAAAAATTACTTAGAGATCCCTTTCTCAAAAGTTTGATGTAAAATTTTATGTTGTTGAAGAAGCTAAAGATTTGAATACTCTAACTATGGATGAGTTACATGGAATTTTGATTTCCTATTAAATGAGAATTAATAATGATAATTTTTAAATGAAAGAGGTTTTATTAAAAGTGCCTAAGAAGCAAGATGATCCAAATTTGGAAGATGGATCAGATCTAGAGGAAGGAAAATTTATCAAAAATTTATAAATGGGTTCCAGAAAGTATAAAGGTAAGTTATCTTTCAAATGTTCTAATTATGGTGAAGTAGGACATTTCATGACTAAGTGTCCATACAAAGATTCTGGAAATGATGGGAAGAAGTCATTTTTAATAGGAAAAAGTCCCATAAAACTCAAAATAGTTTCTTTAGCAATGAGGAAGGCTACTCATCTAATGATGAAGAACAAGACACTTCTGAGAATGAAGGAGAAAAAGATCTATTCATGACTATAGAAACTTTTGAAGATGATGCAAAAATGAAGTCGAAAAATGATGATGATGTTGAAATAGATATTGTGGAAGAATCGATTTGTGCTAGAAAATAAGTGTTGAAGAAGTGAAATTTAAAGACAAATTATCTTAGAATCTTGAGAAGGCGGAGAAGATGGTCATTGAATTAAAGATTCAAGTGGAAGGAGCAAAGAGTATTGAAGAAGTTATGATAGAAATACTATTGAGAAGAGATAAGGATTATGAAAAACTTGAAGCAGAGATTGTGTCATTAAGGGAATATCTTGAAAAATTAAATCATCAGCTAAAGTTGAAGTTTAGGAAGAGCATTGAGATCTTAGATCAGATAATATAAATTTAGATATCACCACATATCAAAATTGGAATTTGTTTTATCAATATACATTAATATACATAAGAATACGGTGAATGAGAAACCCATGAATTCAATTGGTGAGAGTCCAAAAGAGAATGGATATGAAAGTTCAAAATTTGAACAGGTTGTCTATAACCCTTTTGTAACAACTCAATTGCTAAGATTATTAGTTAGGGTATTTTGTGTCTTGATGGTGGAAAGACAAAACATCATGATTCCCTATGTAGTATCATAAATTTTCACCCTTGAAAATTTCAAACTATATTTTATCCCCCCTAAATTATTGAGCCTAATTGAGTCCCTAATTTCTAAAATTATGCATTCTATAGCTCATTTGTACCATTCTTCAAGAAATTGCAAGCATTAAACAAATGAATCCATTTAATGTTTTTCCCCCAACACCTTATGTGTTGGAAAATGGGGCCAAGACTGGGATTCCCTAGTGTGCCTAAGTCCTATTATGTTGGGACCCAATTTTTAATAATATTAGTGTCAAGAATTTAACATTTGAAACCGAACTTGCAAAGGTTGGGTATTGGGATCTATTTTTTTAGAAATTGAATAAATCCATGTAAGTACCTAGTCATTTCACCATTTGAAATATAAGTGAAAGAATCTAGAAACAAGTGAATATTAAGAACAAGAATTATTGTCGAGAGAAATTTAAGAGCAACATTTCAAAGCTTTATTATAGAAATTCAAGATCCTAACATCATGTCAAATCCTATGTGAATTCATGTGTGTTCATGTTATCATTGTTTTGTGAACGATAACACTTTTTTAGGTATCCAAAGCAATCCAACCAATCAATATAGCAAGATTCAAGATCTTGAGGTGGTATGCATGACTTTAGTCCTTCAAGGAAACCATTGAAGGGTGGTGAGTTGGAGCACTTTGTGATTTCATCATTCTTTTCTATATTTTATTAGTTTATTATTAACATTACCATTGTGGAAGTGGAAACACTAATATGGGGTTTGACTAAGACAAGCCCCTAAATGGAATGACTTTTATCTCTTTGTGAATGTGCATATTTTAGGTTTGAAGATGATTGAAATAAGTTTGAAGACAAATATTTCAGTGTTGCAATTTAAGCCTTACATCTTGTCAACTCATGAAAACTCATAAAATTATATTTGTTTTGAAAATTTTACAATCAGGAATCAAAATCCCAGATCTATCATCAAAGGACCTCAAAAATACATCAAGAAAAGGTGTACATGGACTCATATGCCTTAGGGTGACTCTTTCCTTGTATTCAGACCAACACCATTTTTTTTGGGTAGGTACACACTCCTCTCCACTTCCTAGATATATCTACAAGTTATTGTTTTAGTCTATTAAATATTGGATTATTGCAATTTTTGTATTAGGGTACAAAGATGAATTAGGTTAATCATAAAAAAATAACTCCAATCCATTCCAATCCCCAAGTTGATGGATATACAGGTTTGATTGGCTCACCTTCATGGTTGAAATTCAATCTAAACACCTTTTTTATCTCTATCTCAATGAAACCCTAGGAAAAGGCCTTGAGTCCTATTGTTTTGGTGCAACCACGGTAGGAGGGTTCCAGAAGGAACAATCCAAACTATGTAGAAATGAGTCAACACAACAAAAATAACACAAGGAAATGATACATATGTGAACATGAAACTTTATTGAATTAATGATCTTACATGCAACATATGTCTCATGAGTGAATATATAGGGCTCATAGTCTTACCAAAAGGGAATTCAATAATATAACTAGCCAATGTGCCTTATTACATGGCCCAAAGGGTTTATATGAAAATTTAACTACTAACCTTATTCTATCTAAATTAACTTATTATTAAATGATTAAAAATTCTTATAAATAGACTTCTCAAGCTCCAAAAAAGGTCTATGTCGACTAGAAAGGTTAATATCCCAATAATGAATATACATGAAGGTCGACATCAAAATATGGAAAGATAACTCCATGTGAAAATAAATAAATTTTTAAATCTCTAGGGAAGGTCCCAAGGAACCCAATAGTTGTGTATGATGTCCCATTAAGTCTTTCCCAATATAGAATAGGTCCACACTAATATATATGAACTATGTCAGCCTCGATGCTCTAATTAGAAAATATAGTAAAATTTTGAAGCGATAAATTTTGGTAGATAGATGCAAACAATGTGAAATTTGGATATGTGATAGATGTTGATGTGAAGATGCTATATCCTACTCTATGAGATAAGAAACAATAATGTGGTAAAATATGGAATTAAATACTGAAACTACTACTGAATGCAATGCAAGAAAACAATTTCTTTTGGTTGATACATGATTTCCTTACAACCAAGGATGCTCCTACATCAGACACCTAGGGTTGGAAGAAAAATGAGTCCCTCACTTTCTAGGGCTAAGAGGAAAACTAAGAAGGTACACCTCAACTTGAGAAATCCATGATGAATCCTCCACTAGTCTACCTTTCCACTTCACCAGATATTATTTGTATTTCTTGTTCCTAGTGCTCCTTTCAGATTTGGTATCCAAAATCAGTTCAATCTCCTTTGGTTCTTGATGTGGTAATTATTCCTTCAAATATGATTCATCACTACTACCACTTGACTATCCATGAAACTAATATATGTTTGCAACATTAAAAATAGGTGATATACCCAATGTCTTTGGTAACTCCACTTCATATGCATTTCCAAAATCAACATTCCTTAGAATCTTACAGTGCCCAAACTTCCTCATATTCAACTTATTGTATATGCCAACTAGAAATCTCTCTTACCTCAAATACACCATCACTTCATCTCTAACAACAAATTCCTTAAGTCTCTGGTGCCCATTTTTCTTCTCTTTATACTTACTATTCATACTTTCTAAATGATTCCAAAACTGATTATGTAATGTCTCCATGAAATTTGCAAAATCTTCTACCTCCACACTCCTTTTATGCTCCATATTGATGTCTCTTAACTCTACAACTCCTTTAGGATTTTTCTGGTAACAATCTCAAATGGTGTCTTCCCTGTACTCTAGTTAACTGAATTATTGTATGCAAACTCTACTTATGGTATAACTATATCCCAACTTCCTATCTTATCCCCAACCAAACATCTCAATAAGTTATCCAAAATTTTGTTTACTACATCTATTTGTCCATCAGTCTATGGGTGGTATGGTAAACTTATCTTCAACTCTATCTTCATCTTCTTCCACAATGTCCTCCAAAAGTATCCAATGAAATTAGTGTCTCCATTTGAAACTATAATCTTAGGTAATCCATGCAGTCTCACAATTTCCTTAAAAAATAAGCGAGCAACATGCACAATATAATTAGTCTTCTTACATGGAATGAAATGTGCAACTTTAGAAAATATTTCCACTACTACAATGATTGAATCATAACCTCTATGTGTTCTTGGTAATCCTAATATTAAATCCATGGTTATGTCTTCCCAAGGTATCTCTGATACTATCAAAGTTTTGTACAACCCAATGTTTTGACTACTCCCTTTTCAAGCTTGAAAAAATATACAACTTTGTACATACTTTCTTACATACTTATATATTTTTGGCCAAAAATGATGTTCCCTTACTAAAGCTACTTTCTTATCTACTCCAAAATGTCTTGCTAAACCTCCACTATGTTTCTCCTTTATCAAATTATCCCTCATTGAACTCCTTGGTATACACAAATGATTACCCTTGAATACCATAACTTCTTGAATGAAATAGTCCAACCATTGGATTTGGTTTTTCACTACTGGTTCTTTGCATGCTATCCATGCTTCACCAAAATATGCATCCTCTTCATACATATGCTTGAATTCCTCAAATCCCAATACTTCCACACTCATTTTTGTCAAAAAATTCCTTCTTCTACTTAATGCATCTACAAATTTATTTGATTTTCCACTCCTACACTTCAACACAACCCATCTCATATGTCTTTGATTCAACTTTCCTTGACTATTCAAATACTGCAAAGCTTGAATATTTGTATACAACACAAACTCCTTAGGAAACAAGTAATGTTTCCACTTCTTCAAGATGGCTTGAATTATGGCATAAAATTTTTGATCATAAATTGAATATCTTCTTTTGGAATCATTCAACTTCTCACTGAAATAGGATATAGGTCTTCCTTCTTGACTCAATACTACTCTGATTGTGTTTCCTCTTACATCACAATCAACCTGAAATACTTTATCAAAATCTAGTAATTCTAAAACTGGTTGTTTCATTACCTTCTACTTCAACAATTCAAAACTTATTTGTGCTCCATATGTCCACTTAAATTCCTTTTCTCCTCTCATTATTTCATTCATAGGGTTAGAAATGCTACTAAAAATTCTAATAAAATTCTAATAGAAACTAGCTAATCCATGAAATGATCTTACCTCTCCAATGTTTATCAGTGTAGTCTAATCTACATGAATTGATTTTACTTTCTCAGGGTCCATATTCAATCCTTCAATAGAAATAAAAAATCCCAAATATACCAAATTTTTCTTCATGAAACTACACTTCTTAACATTAATCAAAAAATTCTCCCTCAACCTCTGCAATACTTGTTAGATGTGCCACAAATATTCTTCTCTAGTCTTACTAAAAATTAGAATATCATCCAATTAAATAAAGACAAACTTACCCAAGAAATTCTTTAGTACCTCATGAAAGTGCTCAGTGGATTGGTCAATCCAAAAGGCATCACTAACCACTCATACAATCCTTCATTTGTCTTAAATGTAGTCTTCCATTCATCTCCTTCTTTGATTTTGATATGATGATATCCACTCTTTAGGTCAATCTTTGTGAAATACTTTGCTCCACTCAAACAGTCCATATTATCATCCATACTTGGAAATGGAAATCTATATTTGAATGTGATCCTATTGATTTCTCTTGAATCAGTACACATTCTCCACTCTCCATCTTTCGTGGGTGCAAGTACAGTAGGTACCGCACATAGGATCAAACTTTCTCTAATCAATACTTTCCTCAACAATTTTCATGTCTCAAAAAAATTATTGCATTTAATAAATGTTAAGTTATTTAAATATTTATGGAAAAATGAAATTTATCAGTTTGACTTGTGATAAATTTAATATTTCATAGTCATTTGAAATATATCTATATTCATATGATTGAATATAAAAGATAAATGTTATGATGCGAAAAGGAATCTTTCGTTTCAATCATTGGCTAATGGTTACTAATGAAACTCTACAAGTGCAAGTATGTGACTGCAATAATTGGTTGAAGACTGAAAACATGGTTGAGGAAGGAGCATTTAATCAAATTATGATCGGTAATCATGATGGAATCTAGAATGTGCACACACGACTGAAAAATATAGCATATACATTTAACTTGCAATTTGAAAGACATGATTTTTCTTGTGTGAAACGTATGAATGATTGATAGGTAATCTTATGGAAATAAATTTATTGAAGAATTTTCTTTACCTTGTCTATTTGATGTAAAATTTCATTTAAAAAAATTGAAATGAAAACATATATTGTGTGGTAAATTGTTTTCTTCAATTAAAAATGTTGAAAAGAATTCCTTTTGTGAAATTAGAAAATGATTAAAAAATGTCACATGAGAAAATAATTTATGTTATCATTTGAAAAATAACATTCAAATGATAAAGTGATTAAATGAAAAAATAATATTAACTTAATAGTTAATAATTAATTTATTTACAAAATTGAATTGAAAATGGGCTCCGATGGGTGGATGGCCACCCATAATCCCCAAAAAAAGGAGAAAATTAGAGTGCAAGAAGTGGGTGGCTACCTTATGAAAGCCTTCCAACTTGGGAAAAACACAAAATTATAGAGGAAATAAATCACACAAAAGGCGAGAGAAAAACTCAAGATAGAAGAGGGGGAATCTTGGTCTAAAATGTAAGGAAAAAGAGATCAATTGTGTTAGCCAAGAAGGGGAAACAACTATTTCCATAGCCTTCAAGAATTCTTCACCTCATATCTTGGTCAATTTTGTGCTTAAATAGAGGTATGTTCAGATCTTTTAGAATATTTGCTTTGTAAACATGGAATTTCTATTTCATCAAAATCCTTTGATTTTCTATCAATTATTATGATTTGAAGAAAATCCATTTCTTTATATTATCTTTTAATTCAAGTCTCTGTATATGCATGTTCTTGGGCTTGCCATATCAACATTTACCTCCTTTCTTTTAGTCAAGGACAAGAAAAGCCACAAGTCTATCCATTCCATGGGCATTGCCTCCATGGTTGGATGTATTCCTTTTGTTCACTCTATCTATGTGACAAGAGATGGGTCATATTGAACCCTTCATGTAAATGCATGTGTGATGGGCCATTGACGAAACCCTCTTTTACCATAATGAAGCCTTAAGAGGCTAAGCGATGCTATCAACATCAATTCTATAACATTGTTTCTTTTGAGTGGTGTTTAAACCCTCAAATTGGCCCATGAAAACAATAATTCCTTAGTTCGAGTGAATAAACCTGAGAATGATACGATTGTTCTAATATTTATATGTATCTTCTTACTATAACATGGTGTTTAGTTCAAATTTTTTTCATCATTCCATTTGATAAGTTTAGATTTCAAAATAATGTCAATTTATTCAGTAATGTTAATCGAGCATTAATAAGCCAAATGATGAAGTTCCATCATTCCATTAATCAATTTGAGTGATTTTTAAGCACTATTCTCATATCTCTATTTTGAGGGTGACTTTATTTTCTAGTCGATAGTCACCATGTCGATCTAAAACACATTAAGTGTGTTATATGGAATAAAATGTTGAACGATAGTATGCTATCGTTCTAAATGATAACATGCTTATTGTTCCTAAACTTGATAGAAAATGTTTATAAGAATGAAATAAATAAAATGACAATCTTCTTATCATTCTGAATGGTATTAAATGATTTCAATAATGTTTAAATTGATATGACAATAATAGCATCATACTTGGATGTTGATTCCCTAAAAATAATGAAAGGGGTCTGATTGATATGTTTTCTTTGAGTAAAATAATTTATCTTAGTCTCTATTTAAAAATAGAGCAATATCCATATCGTCTTTAGGGAAAGTTTGATACTTTCATCTATGACTAAATTTCTTAAAAAGTGTATGTCTTTGACCCATATCCGTTTGATGTCTTGCAATAAAATGAATAATGAGCTGGTTTTTATTTTCTGAATGTTCTAGTTAAATAATATAATAGAATGACTCAAGAGTTAACTTGTAATAAACTTAAACAATTGAATGGCCATTTTTGAAAGGGAAAACATATTGAAACTATAATGTATAGTCTCTGTTAAACATAGATTAAGTTTTAATGTCAATTACAATTGTTTTCTATGTAAATTCACCTTGTGATGTATTATGTATGGAAATTCAGAGTGACTGATTCTTACTTATTTTCATTATATTTTCATTTGAATCTAATTGTGCATTTGATGAAAGTTGAAATCTTACTAAAATTTCAAATCTACATGTAGAATGGATATTATTTTTTAATCAAAAGAACCTATACAGGTACACAATTTTCAATAGAATGTCATATATGTGTGTGCATGCATAAATATTTCATTTATTCTTACAAACATACATGTGATATACCTTCTTTAAAATTGTTTTATTTTCTTTATCTAAAATGTAGATTTCATTCCCAAGTAAGAAGGAATAAATGAAATATTGGAATTCTAAAATTATTGATGTGTGTTATGTGATATTCTTATCGTAATTGATGAAATGAATCTTGTATTTTGTTTAAAATATAATTTCTCAAATATTAAATCTGGTTATGTTCTTTCCTATGCATGTTGAACGGAGATAGCCAAATGAGTCATACATAGACTATGTTGTAGATAGTTTTATTCTTAAACATGAAACAATTGGCTTGTTAAAGACTATTGGAAACCAAGTTGAATGTTTGAAAATTGTTAAAGCTGGATGAGATGTGTGTTATCTTATGTATATGGGAGGTTATCTTCCAAGATGGGTGCCAAAAATGGGTTAACAAAGAGTATAGGTTTTTCTTTTTTCAAAATCTATTATTTATAGTTGTATACAACATATGCTTGGCCAAAAATTTATAGTCCATTATGTTGAATGGTCTAATTTCTATAATGTAACTCTCTTTTCCATTTCCTAACATAGATCTTGCGTGTTCTAAATGTAGATAGAAATTCATGTAGTTGTTAGGCATGCACCAGATTCTACCTTGTATACTATATCTCTTCTAAGTATTCCATGCAAGGTTTGGTATTCTTCAAGTAGGAATAATTTTGGAGAAGCATAGCTTCATGGTTGGGTGGAATCACATTGAGTTCCATTTGATTATTTTACTTTGTATTACATGATATAACTTGATTTGACTATGAGGCAATGTTGGATTAAGTCAAACTATGCAACTTGTAAAATGTACATTTGGAAATGAATATAGATTATCATTTTTGGACATATTGTGCTATGATGGAAAATCACTAATTGCTTATGTATTTAATTTACTATTCATAATATCATATTTAAATTATTTGTGTTAGTTTTGTATCACACATTACATTTGATATTAGAGATTAAGGTTCATCTCTAGGCCTATGAGTCCATAGTGGTTAAAACTAGGGTTAGTCAACCCTTAATTCAATTTTGAGTTTAATGAAACTTAATTGAATGAAGGTATGGGAAGGTCAAAGTCTGAGAAAAAGAAGGGGAAATCATTAGGACTACTAAAAAGAAATTTATTGTGAAAGAGAACCCAACACTTGAAGTCCACCTTAAGATTCTCGATGATGAGACCTTGGCACACACCCTCACTCGACTCAAGTTAGAGAGGGGAAAGAAAATCAAAGAGTCTAAGAACACTGTTAAAACTAAGAAACCTTCAACAATTCAATATTGGTCTTTGGGGTGTGGGCCCAAATTACCCATTTTGACTAAAGAGGAAGAGGAGTGCCTACGTTCACATCCTACCTCTTCCAAGAAGGTTGTAATAGATTTTAATGAGGACCCTAAGGAGTGGCATATATATAATAATGAATAACCTACCTAGCAGGGGAAATTATTTTAACTCAGGATCTTTGTAATCCGATACTATAATAAAAAAAGGAAGTATTTCTTGTGTTCATAGTTGTGAGCTTGAATGACTTATTATTTTCATGAATGAACATGAATATATTTTTTTTAAAGATTGCATGTCATAATACTTAGTATTATGTGTTGAAATAATTGAACATAGAAAAATTGTGTCAGTTGTGCTAAACATGGGCTATGACATAGGTCATTCGTGAACCATCATGGTAATCCCTAGGAATGGATGTTCAAGTGGTGGTCAAATTGAAGGTCAAAATGAAAGGCTGGATCAAATCCTCAACCTCTTGAACCAATAGGAAGATAGAATGAAATATTTGGAAGGGAAATTTTGAGGTATGTGAGATGGTCATAACCAAAGAAATGAGAAGCAACCATAATGAAATAGAGATCTAGATGTCAATAACCAAGCTAGAATCGAAGGAGATCTTGGAAAGGACCTAGAAAGGGAGGATTTGTCAAAGTTTGATGGAAAAACCATCAGAGATGAAGTGGAAGCATGGATCATTGAAATAGAGAAGTACTTCAAGATTTTAAATTTATCAAATGAAACTAAGGCTATATGGGCAACATACCATCTCTTTGGTGAGGTAGCCACATGGTGGGACAATGAAATGGCAGAATAGAAACTGTATCCTAGAGAGACCACATGGGAACAATTTCTCTAGCATTTATAGAAAAGGTGGCTCCCTCAACACTTTTTTGATGAGAAGATGAGAGATTTCTAGAACTTAGCTCAAGGTAGCATGTTAGTAACTCAGTATTGGGAAAATTTCACTCATTTTCTAAAGTATGTACCTCAATACTAGACTAATGAGCACTTTCAAATCCAAAATTTCATACTAGGGTTAAGGACCCAGGTTGAAATAGAGGTGGATATACATAAACCACTTGAAATAGAGGAGGTATTTGAGAAGGCCAAAAATAAAGAATAAAAGTTGCAAAAACTATCAAATTTTTGAAAGAATTCAGATTCTAAGTCTTGATTCAAGAATAAGAAATTTCATAAAGGAGACAAACGCCACTAGATCAAGAATCTAAAGAGGAGAAGTGACTCATAGGATAAATAAGAGGTTAGTATTGGTAGAAAGAAAAAGAAAGACAACAAAAACAAAGGTAACTTTGGTAATAAAAAAAAGAGCTCCAAGGAGGATAGGTCAGGAGGTCAGAAAGGGCCTCATGATGGGTGCTACACTTGTGGAGGTGACCATTATGCCTCAGGTTTCCCATGACATTCAAAGGCACAAAAGGAAGGAAACCAACATCAGATGCATGTAGTGGTGGATGATATGCAAGCTAAATATCAAGCCTCACCAATCCAACTATCAAGTAAGCAATATGGAAAACCTATTTCTATTTTAATTGATATTGAAGCCATTAAATTTTTTTGTTGATTCAAGTAATTTATAAGTTTCCCATTAGACCTAGACACATTGCCAATTCATGGATGGTCCAGTATGGAAAACAAGAAATTGAAGGGTGGATTCATGTCTCTATTGCAGAAAGTTAGAACTTCCCAGTTTCTAGACTCAAGTCAACCTTTACATGGAACCCTAAGGTTCCTATGATGTGATCTTAGGGATAAATTGGTTGACTAAATATAAGCTAGATCTTGTTAGTTTTTGTATGACTATGGAAACTTCATTGAGGTACACACATTAGAAAGACCACTAAAGCTTAGGCAGATCTTGTCTATGCAGCTCAAGAGGGCTCAAAGGAAGGGTTGTACCATCTATGTGGTACATGTTAGTGAACATAAAAATATGAAGCCTTATTTGGATGATTACCCTATTCTCAAGGAGTTTTGAGATGTATTTCCTAAAGAACTCATAAAGCTGCCTCCTAAGCATGAATTTTATTTCTCTATTGCTCTAGTACCAAGATTTGAACCATACTCTAAGGCCCCATACATGATGACTACCACCGAGCTATTCAAATTGAAGGCCCAATTGTAGGAATTGTTAAGCTAGGGGCTTATTCGACCTAGTGTGTCTCCTTGGGGTGCACTGATTATCTTTGTTAAAAATAAGGATGGAACCTTGCATCTATGTATTGACCATCATATGCTAAACAAGGAAACTATCAAGAATAGATATCATCTTCCCATGATTTTTTTGACTAGATTAAAGGAGCAAAAATGTTCTCTAAAATAAATCCCAAATCCGGTTATCACCATTTAAGAATAAATGAAGAGGATATCCCTAAGACTACTTTCCAAAGTTGATATGGAGACTACGAGTTCACGGTTGTACTTTTTGGTTTGACCGATGCACCAACAACTTTTATGAATCTCATGAATAGTGTATTTAGAGATTGTTTAGATGATTTTGTCTTGATCTCCATTGATGACATTCTAATTTATTCCAAGCACATTGAGGAAGATGATAGACATTTGAGGATAGTCTTAAAATGTTTGAGAGAGAAGAATTTTTTGGAAATCTATCCAAGTGCTCATTTTATCAGGATAGGTTGCATTACCTAGGTCACATCATATTAGCAGAGGGAGGCTTTGTAGATCCCAAAAAGATAAAGGAAATAGTAGAATGGCCAACACCTCAGGGTGTGACAAAATTTTGAAGCTTCATGGGACTTGCCAAATACTATAGAAAGTATGTACAAGGTTTCTCTCAAATTGTAACCCCAATCACATCTCTTCAAAAAACAGAAAAAAAAGTTTGAGAAATATTGGCAACTCTTGAAGGAGAAGCTCACAATATCCATAGTGTTGACTATACATAATCCCCATGGTCAATTTATAGTGATCATGAATGCTTTGAGAGATGGTGTAGGAGTTGTATTAGTGCAGGATGTGGAAGTGGTGGTGTATGAGTCAAGGAAGTTAAAGAAACATGAAATGAACTACACACCACATGATTTAGAATTGGCTCCAATATTGCATGTCTTGTAGATGTGGAGGCGCTACCTATTAGGGAAGCCATTTGAGCTTAAAATGGATCATCTGAGATTGAGATATATATTTACCCAGCTAAATCACAATGCACATTAGAGAAAGTGGTTGAAATTCCTTAGTGAGTATGACTTTTGAATTGATTATATTAAAGGAAAAGAGAATAGATTAGTAGATACCCTTAATAGAAGAAAACATCTCGTAGCCATGACCTCGACAAGGTCGAATCTAAGGTAGCAAGTGATGCAACACTTTCCAAGGGATGAGCACTATGAAAGGGTAAAGAAAGATCTATAGGTGAAACCTTCAGACTATTGATATGAAGTGTATGAATTTGAACAAGATGAAATCCTAAGATATTAGAGGAGGATGTATATTCTAGATTCTAGAGATCCCAAAAATTTGGTCTTGGAGGAAATTCATAATGCACCTTATTTAGGACACCCCAAATTTGTCAAGATGATCACAATGTTGAAATCTTTGTATTTATAGCCTAAAATTAGGAAGGATGTAGTTGAATATGTAGCTAGATGCTTGGAATGTTAGAGAGTCAAGGTTGATCATGTGCATCCAACAAGGCTTCTCTATCCTCATAAAATACCTAAGTATAAGTGGTAGGTGATCAACATGGAATTTATTTAGGGGTTACCATTGAGGAAAAATAGGTATGATGTCATCCTAGTAATAGTCAATAGATTAAAAAAGGTGAAACATTTCATTCCAGGGAATCTTAAGGATGGATCATTGACCTTGGCCAAGAAATTTGTCCAAGCAATCTTCCATTTGATTGAAGTGCCAAAGACTATCACATCCGACAGAGATACCTAGATGACGTCCATATTTTGGACAACTTTGAATGCATCCTTGGGAACTAAGTTGAATTTTAGTTCAGCATATCATCCTCATACCAACAGTCAGATATAGAGAGTCAACTAGGTAGTAAAGGATATTCCTTGAATGTATTGCATGGACCAACACTATAAGTGGGAAGAGTATATACCATTAGTAGAATTTGTATATAATAAATCTTTCCATGTGTCCTTAGGTATGAAACCTTTTGAGGCTCTTTATAGGAGAAATTTTTGTACACCCATTAGTTGGTACAAGTTGGAAGATATGATCACAGTGCATCCTGAAATGCTCAAAGAGAAGGAAGAGCAAATAAAATTCATTAAGGGTGGATTGAAGGAAGTGAAATATAGGCAGAAAATCTATGCTGACAAGAATAGAACCTTCAAATAGTTCTAAGAGAAAGATAAAATCTTTTTGAGAGTCAAGCCACACAAGAGATCAATTAATTTTGGAAAATCTTCCAAGTTGGCCCCTAGATATGTGGGTCCCTTCGCTGTGTTGGAAGTGATTAACTTGGTTGCATACTAAATTTCTCTACCACTTGCTTTAGCTCAACTCCATAATTTATTTCATGTTTCTTTGCTTAATCCATATCATCCAGATGCATCTCATATACTTTATTGGCATTCTTTATAGGTGTAGGATCCAAGAGTGGTGTTGGTGGAGCCCATTAGAATACTAGATAGACACAATTTTAAGTTGTGAAATAGAGACATTGTCCAATATAAGGTTCAATGGGACCAATATTCTAAGGAAATTTCTACATAGGAGGATGAAATAAATAGAATGCTCCTTTCCTCATTTTATTTCTAGATAGACTCTTAATTTTCTTTGAGATACTATTTTCTTAGCATTTTGAATTAGCATGTTATGAAATTTTTTCTTGAATAACATTATGATCGAATTTTGCAATAGACATATATAATTTAGTGTTGTATAATAAGACATCAGACAATGTCTCTTCCTAGTGGGGAAGGATGTCATGTCTCAAAATTTTGCTTGCATTTAATAAATGTTAAGTTATTTAAATATTTATGAAAAAATAAAATTTATCAATTTGACTTGTGATAAATTTAAGATTTCATTATCATTTGAAATAAATGTATAATCATATGATTGGATACAAAAGATAAGTTTTATGATGTGAAAAGGAATATTTATTTTTGAACATTGGTTAATGGTTACTAATGAGACTTTGCAAGTGAGAGTGTGTGAATGCAGGAACAGGTTGAAGACTGAGAACATGGTTGAGGTAGGAGTATTTACCCAGATGACAATTAGTAAGCATGATGGAATCTAGAATGTGCACACACCACTAAAAATCATAGCATCCACATTTAACTTGTGATTTGATAGACATAATTTTTCTAGTTTGAAATGTATGAATGATTAATAGGTAAGCTTATGGAAAAAAAAAAATTGAAGCATTTGATTCACCTTGTCTATTCGATGTTAAATTTCATTTTAGAAAATAGAGATGGAAATATATATTATGTGGTAAATTATTTTCTCCAATTTGAAATGTTTAAAAGAATTCCTTTTGTGAAATTAGAAAATGATAAAAATGGTCACATGGGAAGAATAATTAATTTTATCATTTGAAAAATAATATTAACTTAATAGTTAATACTTAATTTATATTCAAATTTGAATTGAAAATGGGCTCAAATGGGTGGATGGCCACCCATAATCCCCAAAACAGGGGAGAAAATAAGAGTGCAAGAAGTGGGGTGGCTACCTTAACGAAATCCTTCCAACTTGGGAATAACGTAGAATTAGAGAGGAAATACATCATGCAAAAGGTGAGGAGAGAAAAAATTGAAATAGGAGAGGGGAATCTTGGTCTAAAAAGAAGGAAAAAAAAGATCGATTGTGTTAGCTGAGAAGGGAAAAAAGTTGTTTCCATAGCCTTCATGAATTCTTCACCTCATATCTTGGTCGATTGTGTGCTTCAATAGAGCTATGTTTGTCTCTTTTATAATGTTTACATTGTAAACATGTTTTTCCTATTATAAATATGCATGTTTTCAGGCTTGCCATATTGGCATCAACCCCCTTTCTTTTAGTTGAGAACAGGAAAATCCACAAGTCTGTCCATTCCATGGACATTACCTCCATGGCTAGTTGTACTCTTTTCATTTGCTCTGTGTATGCAATAGGAGTTGGGTTATATTGAACCTTTCATGTAAATACATGTGTGATGGGTTGTTGATTGAATTCTCTTTTACCATAATGAAGCCTTAATAGGCTAAGCAATGCTATCTACATCGATTATGTAACATTGTTTCTTTCGGGTGGTGTTTAAACCCTCAAATCGACCCATGAAAATAATAATTCCTTCTTTCGAGTGAATAAAAGTGAGAGTGATATGATTGTTCTAATATTTGTATGTATCTTCTTACTGTAACATGATGTTTAGTTTGAACTATTTTCATCATTCCATTTGATAAGTTTAGATTTTAAAAGAAAATTGATTTATTCTTTGATATTAATCAATCCTTAACAGGTCAAATGATGAAGTTCCATCATTCCATTTTAAATGTTCTAAAAGAATTTATTTTTTTGTATATATTTAGATATATACATTCATTCCATATGAAAGGATTAAGCAGTATCGAGTGATTTTTAAACAATGTTCTCATATTTATATTTTATGGTGACTTTATTATCTAGTTGATAGCCACCATGTTGATTAAAAGACATTAAGTGTGTTATATGGAACATATTTCCAAATGATAGAATCCTATAATTCTAAACAATAACATGCTTATCATTCCTAAACTCGATGGAAAATGTTTATAAGAAGAATAAATAGAAGGGTAATCTTCTTATTGTTTTGAATGGTAATAAATGATTTCAATAATGTTTAAAATGGTACGACAATAACAATATCATAATTGGATGTTGATGCCTTGAAAATAATGAAAGGGGCCCAATCAATATATTTTTTCTAAGTAAAATCATTTATCTTAGTCTTTGTTTCAAAATAGAGCAATATCCATATCATCCTTGGGGATAGGTCGATACTTTTATCTGTGACTAAATTTATTAAAAATTATATTTCTTCGACCCATATCCGTTTGATGTTCTTGCAATGAAATGAATAATGGGTTGGCTGTTATTTTCTAAATGTTCTAGTTAAATAATAGAATATAACGAATTAAGCATGAACTTTTTATAAACTTAAACAATTGAATGGTCATTTCTGGAAGGGAAAATAGATTGAAACTAGAATGTATAGTCTCTGTTAAAAACATATTAAGTTTTAGTGTTGATTACAACTAGTTTCTATACCTTGTGACATTTTGTCTAGAAATTCAGAGTGGCTACTTCTTACTTATGTTTATTATATTTTCATTCGAATCTAATTGTGCATCTAATGAAAGTTTCCATCTTACTAAAATTGCAAATCTACATGTAGAATGAATCTTCTTTTTTAATCAAAATAACATATACACATAAATAATTTTAAATAGAAGACCATATGTGTGCTTTCATAAATATTTCATTGATGCACACACACATATATGTGATATACCTTCTCTAATTTTATTTTATTTTTATCTGATATGTAGATTTCATTCTAAGTAAGAAGGAATAAAGGAAATATTGGATTACTAAAACTATTGATGCATTGTCTATGATATTCTTATTAGAAATGATGAAATGAATCATGTATTATGTTTAAAAACTTGGTTTCTTAAATACTAAATCTGGTTACATTCTTTCATATTCATGTTGAACAAAGATAACCAAATGAGTCATACATAGACAATGTTGTAGGTAGTTTTATTCTTAAACATGAAATGACTAGCTTGTTAAAGACTATTGGAAATCAAGTTGAATGTTTTCAAATTATGAAACTTGGATAAGATGTATGTTATTGTATGTATGTGGGAGGTTATCTTTCAGGACAGGTGCCAAAAATGAGTTAGCAGGGAGTATAGGTTTTTCTTTTCCCAAAATATATTATTTATAGTTATATACAACACATTCTTGGCCAAGCATTTGTAGTCCATTATGTTTAATGGTCTAGTTTTTATGATGTAAATCTCTCCACCATTTCCTAACATAGATCTTGCATATTCTAAATGTAGATATAAATGCATGTACTTGTTAGGCACATACCAAATTCTACCTTGCATACTATATCTCTTGTTAAGTATTCTATGCAAGGTTGGGTATTCTTTGAGTAGGAAGAATTTTGGGGAAGCGTAGCTTCATGGTTGGGTGGAAAAGCACCTAAACCATGTTCACATCCACCAAATGCAGTGAACGTTGAAGAGGAATCACATGGAATTCCATTTGATTATTATACTTTGTATTACATGATGTAACTTGAGTTTACTATGAGGAAATTTTGGCTTAAGTCAAACTATGTAACTTGTAAAATTGACATTTTGAAATAAATATAAATTATAATTTTTGGACATATTGTGCTATGTTGAAAATAGCTAATTGATTATGTCTTTAATTTATTATTCATAATGTCATATTTTAATTAATTGGTTTTATTTATATATGACACCTTACAAAAACTCTTGTATCTACCAGTTCAACTCTACATTCTCTGTCGATGTCATTCTATGTGTTGCTTTGTTTGGAAAACTCACTCCTAATATATGATTATTATGACGAGTGATACTTTAGATTAGCTAACATCCCTCTAGTACATTCTTTGACATGATGTCTTCACATTCTTTCAAAAATTTAGATACTTCTTCACTCTCTGCAGTCAAATTCTCCACCCTTAGATTGCCATATGTCCTTGGAATCAATGAATAACACATGTTCTTATTCCTTAATCCATTACGAAATTTTCTTCCATATACTAAACATAGTCTAGCAATACCACAAAATTCACTCTTCTCTTCTTCACCTAAAGGTGTCAACTTGATTCTCTTTTCATTTGATGTCATAGTAGAAGTATTTATTTTTCCATCACGAATTTATTTCTTATCATATTTCCACAGTCTTCCTAACATTAAATGACAAGAATTCATAGGAATAATATCACACAATACTTCATCTCTATATGATCCAATATGAAATTTAACCAAACATTGATCATTCACCAATATCTTATGATTGTGAACCCTTAAACCTGCAAATGCACAAAGATGACAAACATTGTTAGTGTTAGATCAAAATGCAATAAAATATGAAGGATTCCCCATGAAATCCACCTATTTAAACTAGTATTAGGAAATGAAGAACAAAAATCAAATATAAAAGAAGGTAAATCCTAATCTAGCCAATAGTATGATGATATTATGGGGGAATTGGTGCAAATGATGTGTTGCAATTGGCCCTTTCCCAATTCCTATGGTTGCAACTTAGATTGATGGAGAAATGGTCAAATCTAAAGAGATTTAAGCATAACCTTGGTGCAAATATGAAAATGTGAGGTATGCTTGGATGAAATGGGCAAAATTAGTTCTCAATTGAAGAGAGTAACTTTGCATGTGAATTGTGGATGAAGATTGAGGAGAAGAGTCTCCAATTTATAGACTTCTATTTGGAAGAAGTGAGAAAGATTAAGCAATTTGGGACAAAAGATAATCCAATGGCATTGTGCCACTTGTCCACATGTGATTGGATGAGGAATGAGAACATTTTGGCCAATGTGCATGATAAATGCATAAATTTGAATTTGAAATGTTGAGTTGACTTGTTGAAGGGGGAAGGGAAGTGAAGTAAATATCACTATCTCAAGGTCAAGGACATGTAAGAGGCATTGAATGCCTTGTTGGAAGGACCAAGTCCACTTGGCCTTTTGAATTCAAATGAGGGAATATTCCCTTTTGATGCTTTGTGAGGGAAAATAGAAGAATTAATAAATCAAAGTAATTTGATTTATTGTGCAACTTGCATTCTCTAGAGGATTTTAGTGAGAAGGATTAACTTAATCAATGTTTTGATTAATTTAATGAAGAATTAAATGATGTGACAATTTTAGACTTAGATTTATGAATTGATTTAAGTCAAGAATTGAGAGAAAATGATTTATCAAATAAATGATTTGATTTATTTAATCAGGAAGGAATATGTTAGATTAAATCAAATAAGGTTTTAATTTATTTAATTTAATAGGAGGACTTTAGAGATTTTAATTAAATAAAATGATTTATTTAATTAAACAGATATGTAATGGTTAATTAAATTAATTGATTAATTTAATCATTGAAAGAGGAAGACTTAATCCAATAAATAGTGATTTATTGAATTAAAAGATAGCAAGTAATGAAATGCTGAGAATGTGAGGAATTGTTGTTAATAATCAGGATCAGGTGTGCCAAAATGAACTTGTACATTTTCCATGTCTACATTTTGCCCCTCTTTGAAGCAATGTACTTGTTGCATTGATTCAAAGAATAAACTGTTGTGATCAAAGGTTCAGGATTTTTTTGAAATTTTCAGATGCCCCACTGCTGCCTCAGTGGAAGGATATTGCTGGATATTGCCCCCTTGAGAGGTCGGATGAAAATTTTGATTTTTTGGATGATTTCGCAAAAAAGATGAGAAGGTGCCTGTCAGGCCAGAAATGCCCCAGAATGCCAGAAGGGATGCAAAATGACTCTCGGTTAGGCGAAAATGGGATCAGGGTATTAAAAACCCTATTTAGAAGGTCAAATTAGGTCAAAAAACCCTAATTTTTGAGCTTAAATAGACCTCGAGGGGTCACTTTCAAAAAATTTGCACTCTTAACCTTTAGAAAATTGACATTTGAGCTCTGCGTCTTATACAAAATGGCGCAACGAGAGCTTCCCCTACACGTGTCAGAGCGGGTACGAGTATATCAGCGATTAGTCGCCGCAAGACCCACGGTATGTACCCCTATCTCACTTTTATTTTTATCGTTTTATGCACATTTATTAGGGTTTAGGTACGGTTGAGTTGACGTAGCACGATATTGCACCGCAGAAAATCTCCAAACTGGCCCGTGCGGTCCTATATAGGGTCGCATGTGCATAGAGCACTACGCGGTGAAGTTTGTACTTAGGGATTTTCAAATTTTAAAGCCAGCCACACACTCAAACAATGCCACGTAGGCCAATCAGCTATCTAAGTCCATTGAGCAGTACACTTTGCAAAATTTTGCTATCTAACTCTGCCACATGGCGTAGTTTGGAGACTTACAAACTGCATCACTTTTGCAAACAGCGTTGCTTTTGCCATTTCAAAATCGAAAGGTGATACGGACACTATATTTTTTCTAAGGAAGCTGACGCAATACTTTTCCTTGCACAAGAGACACCCAAGGTTATTCATTCAAGGGAGCACCGATGGCCAGTACTTGAGCGATTAGCTAATATGCATGCATTTCTATAGGAGCAGCTTGGGATGCTTGGTCTATGGTTTGTTGCCTACATCCCTCCCGTGCGAGTACATCTGGGTATGATGCATGCTTTGGCTGAGCAGTGGCATAGCGAGACCTCATCTTTTCATCTTCCCACTGGCGAGGCCATTATCACTCTTGAGGATGTCTAGCGCATCCTGTGACTACCTATTCATGGAGAGCAAGTGATTTATGATTTGGAGGAGGGGAGGAATGCCTGCTTCGGTGTCATGGGTGTGGACGAGCTCATTCTCTATGACGGTCAGATAGATTTGGAGAGGTACCGAGGTATAGCCCCTACTTACAACCTAATTGTGGCCGCCATTATTTTTGGCCTTGTAGCCCCTGATCAGCGCGACCGATATTTCAGTCCAGGTTGGGGACTAGCATGGCAATAGATGTGCACTCGCCGAGTGCATTATGCCTATGGACCAGTGCTACTGGCCTCCTTATACAGGGATTTACATGAGTTTGCTTACTTGGAGGGTCGAGCCCTTGGGGCTGGATTGACTCTTCTTCATGTTTGGGCATTTGAGCGGATTCCAGTGCTTTGCCCATTTGTGATACCGGTTGCTTTAGATATTGATGATCCTTTGGTGTGGCGGTATGGTGAGGTGACGATTCGATTCACTCACATGGGTACAGATGACATAGCTCACTGCCGGCGGGTTCTAGATGAGATGACAATATTTGTTTGGAGGCCATGTATGGGTATGGGCCCATGGATGGATGATATAGAGGAGCTCTTTTTTGCTCACCAAGATAGATTTATGCAGGGTTGAGAGCATACTTTGATAGAGAGATACCTTCTTGATTGGGTGGCCAGATAGTTCAGGGACATGCAGGATATACTCGATGCTCAGTATACAACCATCTTTGCCCGTTCAGCAAAGGAGATAGCTTGGGGACAACCCATTCCTGCAAACGAGGCAGTGACCTCTTTTAGGTAGTTGGTGGCTCAGCCTTGGGCATATGATCAAAGGCCAGTAGACGCAGGGATGACTCTAGCATTCAAGGCATGGTTTAGGCCACCAGTGAGATTGACAGTTCTGGGGATAGTGCTTCCACATCACAGACCAAGAGGTAGGTCAATAAGCAGGGTTCAGGGAGGTATACCACCTCCTCAGCAGTCACCTCTGAGGGATCACGCACAACATGCGATAGAACAAGATGGACAGCCCCATGTGGTAGGATAGGATGGGCAGCCCCATGTGCCAACATAGTAACAGCCAGTAGTACAACTAGCAGGACAGCTAGTGGGACATCCGGTGGGCTAGCCAGTAGGATAGCTATCAGGGTAGCCAGCGGGCCAGCCAGATGCCCGTGACATGTTGATACAAGTTTTGACGGCTAAGCGGGATGAGGCTCGACAATAGGTTGCTATAGTTACAGTAGAGAGAGAGCAGGCACGATCTAAGAGGGATCAGGAGATAGGTTGGCAGAGACAGTTAGAGAGTGTTGCTTCCACCTCCCAGGGCCGATCAGTTAATATCTGAGATTATAGGGATGCTATTAGATGGGTTGAGTACTATTGGCACCATTATCGACAGGTAGTACCATCAGACCGCTGAGTGCCAAACTTTTCCCAATAGACAGGGAGGCGACTAGCAGAGGCCCATGGTGAGAGGCAAGATGGGGAGGGTAATAGCCAGTAGGGCCCACCCCCCTTTTGATCACAAGACAGTTTATTTCATTTTTGATATACGGGCTGTAGTATTTTGGCCTTATTGTATTATGTACTTGATGTACACCTAATCTGATTTTGTATCATAATAGTATTTTTTGATGATATACATGAGATGATTCACCCTTTTATGATATGTATGGTGCACATGTATGATATGCAGATGTATGATGCTTATGAGATGTTTTTATTCTTGCGCTTTATGTTATGCAACGTATGTAATGGATGCATTTATTTTTCTATATTTTTCTTGTTTTAAGGATGTAATGCATATTAATGATGGTAATGGATGTAAATGGTAATAGATGCAAATGATTATGTATGATGTAATGTTGTCTTAAGATGTTTAGAATAAAAAATTTATATTATTCCTCATAACTTAAAATAATGATATAATGCCATGTGTTTTGATGATTATGTGGATGTAGGGTGTAAGCATGGGTGATGCTTTGATTACCGTTATGATACAATTTTAGTGTGGAAAGAAGGCAGAAGAAGAATGCATAATTAATGAGTTAGTTATGATGGTGATTTGTATTGCTAGGAATTTGGGATTTTCAAAGGGTCAATTGCGTTATATTTGATAACACACATAGGTACGATGCATCAAGATATAAAGGACCAGGATGTCGTCGGTACCTAGTGTGATGGACTTTGACTCAAAAATCAGATAGGAGTATTCTTGTTCACACTTAACATACATAATTTATTCAAGATGTAGCTTAGACATTCTAAAAATCTCGGACCAAAACATAGAAAATCAAGCTTTCCTATGTGGTCAACAAGATACCTAAAATATCCTCCCTACAAACCAAACAAAATATACATGACTAAGTTATTTTACAAGCGTATTCCACAAGCACAGTAGATAAAAAAGATAATGATCATTGCCCCATTCCTTTCTCTCTAAACCTGTTTTGTTTAGGCATCATCGAGAGGTCCTTGGAATGAGTGCAAAATAAGATAAGTCTAAACAAGACCAAGATAAAGTAAACAAACAAGTTAATGTTCTTCATACCGCTAGCCAGGGCTAACTACTATGGGGTACCTAATGCTTATGTCCATTGCAGGAAAGCTTCATCCTAGGACATGTAGTGATCAGGGTTTTAGTGGGACTGATTAGATGATAAGCTATTGATACTCGGGGTTGACCAACTTGCTTGCTTACTGACTTAGAATTCCAAGACTTTTAACAATTGGGTGTTCACTTTAGAACCTGCTAAACTTGTTTTTGACTGACTCACCAAAGGGTGAAGGTGACGATTGACTTTATTATGAGTGATGACAATCACGGGTGAAAGCGAGATGAAATGGATACACCATTTTGGTTTTTTCAAATGTTTTGAGATTGTTTTTGGTATTTTCACATTTTTCAATGTTTTTGGTATTTTCAAGATTTACAACAAACGGACTAACTTAAAGACCTATCCTAGGGGTCTCGGGATCTGATCCATAGATTAGCCTTGCCTACGTTATATATGCAGAGACCACGTAGTTTGACTGACAACAATCTTGACTCAATGACAAGATGGACAAATGGATTGCCATTTTATTGCTTAAAGGACTGACTCAAAATGCAGACCAGATGAGCAAATAGATTGCCAATGCGACAAACGCCTAAAGGACTGGCCCTAACTATCTTGAAGGATGATCAAAGATCAGCCTTGCCTACGTTCAAGCTCAGAGATGACGTAGTTTGACAAGGTAAAAAATTGACAAGACTCAATGATGAACTTTTTTTGAATATTTTCTGATATTTTGACATGTTTTTTGGATTTTTGAATGATTTGGATGTTTTTGGTTTTTTTGATGAATTTGAAGTAGACCTCGAGAAAATAAACAAGTCCGATCCAATGCCAATATAGGAACATTCCCCCAGTGTGGTGTGATAGAATACTTCAATAAAAGCAGGACAAACCGACCTTAATAATGCCAAGTAGTTCCATGGTGGAATATGGTATAGACACCAGCTCAGGCTATGGTACGGATGCGAGCGAATGGGTGGATGGATGATTTATTGAGATGTACTGGAATGAGTGAGTTGTGTAGATCCTGGTAGATGGGGGGTGCTTTATTTACACTCGGTGCTTGTTTTCCAGGTTTTCACCAAGGTACTTTGCCCAAAGCGTCACCGAAGTGGTTTTCACTAGAGGACGAATTTTTTCTCTTTGCTATTTTCAATCCTTATCTGATTTGGATTTTTTGCATTTTTTGATTTTTTTGTTGTCACCAAGATGCCTGTTTGCCAGGTTTTCATCAAGGTAACCATTTTTTCAGAACTCTTTCTGATTATTTTTTTTGTATTTTTGGGTTCTATACCTTGCAAGATTTAGGCAAAAAAATTTTTGAGGTGAGATCTATTCATGGGCTCCTACAGGGGCTCGCCTTCCGGTGTCGACAACTGATATGCCCCCGATTTGTAACTTGCAGTGATGAAAAAGGGTCCCAGCCAGTTGGGCTCAAACTTTCCTTTTGTATCCGGGTTTGGCACATTCTTTGGTTTTCTTTCAACACAAGGTCACCAACTTGGAAAATGTGTTGTCTGATCTTCTTGTTGTAGCTCCGTTTCAAGTGATTCTCATAGACCTGTAGATGATTCAAAGCATCCATGCATCGTTCATCTAGTAATTCTAGCTCATTCAGTCTTCTAACCCTGTATTCCTCATCCGTGATGAGGTTTTGCAATGATATCCTCAGTGACGGGAACTCGATCTCAATGGGAAGGATGGATTCTGATCCGTAGACCAGGGAGAATGGGGTGGCGCTTGTTGGCATGCAGATGCTGGTGCGGTAGGCCCATAAGGTGGGATTTAGCTACAGATGCCAGTCATGACCAGAGTCATTGACTATTTTCTTGAGGATTTCCAGGATGGTTTTGTTCGTAGCTTCTACTTGACCATTGCCTTGTGGATAGTATGGAGTGGAAAAGCGGTGCTGGATTTTGAATTTTTCACATAAATCATGGACATCCTGATTCTTGAAGGGTGTCCCATTATCAGAGATAATTGATTGGGGAACACCATATCGGCAAATGAGGTAGTTCAGGATGAACTTGGATATTTGTTTTCTCATGATGTAGGTCATGGGAATTGCTTCGACCCACTTTGTGAAATATTCAGTGGCAGTGATAATGAACTTGTGGCCATTGGATGAGGTGGGCAAGATTTTACCAATGAGATCGAGCCCCCACTATGAAAAGAACCAAGGTGTAACAATGGGGTGTAGTTCATGAGCTGGTGCATGAATAATGTCTTCATGGTGTTGGCATTATAGGCATCTTCTAACAAAGTTGTGTGCCTCTCTCTCCATTGTCGGCCAGTAGTACTCGGTTCTCAATAAATTTTTAGCTAAGGTCATACCACTCGAGTGCGAACCGCATGTGCCATTATGTACCTTAGTTAGAGCAGTCATGGCCTCCTCAAGTTTTAAACATCGTAGCAAGGTTCCATCGATACTTCTACGGAAAAGGGTCTCTCCTAGGATGATGAATCGTAAGGCCCTTTTGAAAAAGGTTTGCTTTAGGTTTGGGGTGATGTCAGTGGGGAGGATTCCTAACCTTAGGTAGGTGTATATGTCATGATACCAAAGATCACCGGGACCAATGAGTTCACACGCGTATTTTGACTCTGGTACCTTGAGGGTGGGTACGAGAAGCTGCTCTACTAGGAATTTGTGTTTCGAGATGTTGTGAGGAATATCTAGTAAGGATCCGATGGTTGCCATTGCATCGGCTGCTCTGTTGTTTTTCCTTGGTATTTGCTCAAAGGCGATGTCGATGAATGATTCCTTCAAGCTTTCTACCACCTTCTTGTATGGTGCGAGCTTATCATCCTTGGTTTGGTATTCACCGTTGACTTGGTTGATGATAAGTTGCGAGTCCCCATAGACTTTTAATGCCATGATTCCCCACTGTGCTACAATTTTGAGGCCTATGGTCAAAGCCTCATATTCTACAATATTGTTGGTATAGGGGAATGCTAGTTTATATGATTTGGGTATACAGTCTCCTTGTGGGGTGATAAATAAAACATCGGCTCCTGATCCATGTTGTGTGTGGGAACCGTCAAAGTACAATTTCCAGTGGTCGGCTACACCAAGGTTGAAAAGGGACTCATCTAGGAATTTTGATATGAGTGGGTTGTCTACATAGATGGGAGCTTCTGTGAGCTGATCTACAATGACTTGTCCCTTTATGGCTTTTTGTTCTACATACTCAATATCATATTCGGATAATATCATTACCCACTTAGCCATTCTACCTGTAAGCATTGCTTTTGACAATAGATATTTTAGAGGGTCTATCATGGAAATCAACTTCATTTGGTGAGCTAGCATGTAGTGTCTGAATTTTTGAGCTACAAATACTAGTGCTAGGCAAGCCTTTTCTATTGATATGTAATTGAGCTCGTGCCCCACCATTGTTCTGCTGATGTAGTAGATGGCCCGCTCAGTTCCCTTTTCATCATGTTGGGCTAAAAGGGCACCAAGGGCGACTATTGTTGCTGATATGTATAGGATTAATGGCTTCCCAAAAATTGGTGGCATCAACACAGGTGGTGTAAGTAGATATTCTTTTATTTTACTGAATGCTTGTTTGCATTTGTCATCCCATTTGAAGGCTACTCCCTTGTGAAGCAGGTGTGAATAGGCAATCTGCTTATTTGCTAGTTGTGCTATGAATCTCTAGATGGACTAGAGTCTTCTTTGTAATCCCCTGAGTTGCTTTAACATTCTTGGTGCTTCCATTTCAAGGATTGCTTTTACCTTTGCAGGCTCTACTTCTATCCCTCTCATTGAAACTATGTATCCCAGCAGCTTTCCCGATTGTACTCCAAAGACACACTTCTTCGGGTTGAGTCTAACCTTGTATTGTTCTAGCCTGTCAAAGATAGCACTTAGAATTGCTACATGGTCCTGTCTCTTCTTTGATTTAGCCAATATGTCATCCACATAGTCTTTGACTATTTTATGGATCATGTCATGGAAGATCAATGTCATGGCTCTTTAGTATGTATCTCCTGCATTCTTTAGCCCAAACGGCATCACATTCCAGTAGTAGGTGCTCCAAGGACATGTAAAGGCTGTTTTATGCTAGTCTTCCTTTTCTATCATTATCTGATTATATCCTGAGAAATTGTCCATTAGGGACAACATCTCATGTTTGGCCATCATATCCACTATCATGTCAATGTTGGGTAGTGGCAAATCACCCTTAGGACATGATTTGTTTAGGTCTCTGAAATCAGTGTAGATGCGGATGCCCCCTTTTGGCTTTGAGACAGGTACAAGATTTGATACCCATTCTGGATAGTCAATCGGGCATATGAAACCAACATCCAGAAGTTTCTGTAGCTCAATCTTGACGAGCATGGCTATTTGTGGGTGCATCTTCCTTAGCTTTTGTCTGACTGGTTTTTCCCCAAGGTAAATAGCCAAGTGATGAACCACTACTTCAGGATCCAAACTTGGCATGTCAGCATAGGTCCATGCAAAATTTACCTTTCTTTCTTTGAGGAATGCTACCAACAGTTCCTATTCTTCTACCAGGAGGGACTCTGCGTAGAAGGTGATTTGTGGTTCTGATTCTACTCCTAAGTTCACCGGGTTGCATTGTTCTGCCAATACTGTTGATTTCTCCTGATGTAGAGCAGTAGGGGGGAGATTGAACTCTTCATCCTCTGGTGCCTCAGAGAGGTTTTCACCATTGGATGCGTCCTTTATTTTTACTGTTTTATGGTTAGAGAGTGCCATGGTGTGGTTTTCACTCAATAACTCTGAGCTTATTCTCGATATTTTTCTTTTGCGACTGAAGGATTCAATCGTCTCCCCATAGTATGCTTGTGTGTCCAATGTGATGTTGAATCCAGCCTTGTGATCCCCGCACGAAACTGTATCCCTTAGTCCCATGAATTCCGAGAGAGCCTCATCATTTTCGAACGAGTCTAGAATCGGTGGTCCCCATTGGTCATGATGGATGAGTTGGAGGTGTACTAAGGTGATTCGGTGGGTTGGTTGGTTTGACTTAGCTATCGAGTCAATTATCATTAACAAGGTGGAATCCTTGAAAATCCTAGGGAGACTTGCTATGGTATCATCATCATCACTACTAGCACAAACATCAGTGACGTCAAAGGTGTAATTATCAAGTGGGATTCCTAAGCAAATGGGTGGTCTTGGAGTGGTTGTTGTTATCTGAGGAGAAGACCTGACTGCTCTTCTGGGAGTACCTCTTTCACGTACGGTTATACTTAGAGGAGCATACCCAAGGCCAAGGTTCTGCATTCTTCTTTCTACAATGATGGGCTCCAACCGTCCATCATTGTTTCTTCCTAGGCTCTCATTCCTATTATAGCCCATACCAAACATCATTTGTAATCCTCTGTTAGTTTCCTCCATGGGTAGGTTGGGAGTGGGTCCTCCATCTTGGTATAGTGTGTTTGTGATGTCCTCTTCATCCACATTCTCCCGACTGAGGTCCCCCCAATGGTGGAATCCAGAGGGTTCTGCTCTAACAGTTCGAACAGGTGTTTGAACTGGCTGGGGTTGTCCATGCAACCTAGGATATTGTGGTAACTCTCCTACAACAAATGAATTTCTCTTCATTTTGTAATCACCGCATCCATTGTCTTGGATCATATTCTTAATCTCAGATATGATAGGGATGGCGAGTGCCTTTGTCGCAGAAGTGGAGGCAAGATTGGATGGGTCTATGTATGAAGTAGATGGTCCTTCATCCCTTTTCGGGACTTGGGAGATTTTATAAAACTTGGCTTCCAATGTTTTGTAGTAGGCAAAGGGTTTGGGATCCCCATATATAGTGACCTCCTCATTCTGATGTGAGAACTTGATGCATTGGTGGTAAGTTGAGGCCACTGCCTTCATTCAATGGATCCACGGGCGTCCCAAGAGGATGTTGTATGGTAGTTCAAGGTCGAGGACCAGACAGGTGGTTTCCATGGTTTCCGGCCCCACTTGGATGGGAATTTTGATAGTGCCCTGAGAAACTCTTTCTTGGTTGTCATAAGCCCTTATTGTGATGCTTTTGTTCTTATTGATAGAATCCTCAACGAATCCCAGTTTCTTTACGAGTTTTAGAGAACAAATATTAAGGCCTGCATCTCCATCTACTAGGACTCATTTGACTTTCTTTTGGTGGATTAGGACTTGGAGGTGGAGTGCGCAGTTATGAGATGGTTGTGGAGGGAAATCTTGATCTGAAAATGTGATGAGATTTGGGGTAACGATGTTACCCACCATAGCCTGAAATTTCTCTATGTCAAGGGTGGCAACAATGGTAGATGTAGCTAATGCTTCATCAAGGATCTTCCTATGGGTGGCGGAGATTTGGGCAGGTGTTCTTTTCAGCTGGTCAATGACATTGTAATCATAGGGGATGGCCTTTGTATTAGAAATGGGGATCTTAGTGGGTGCCCCAACAATGGTAACCTTTCTGCCTCTTGTGGTGACTCCACAGTCATTGTTGGCTCCCTTAATATTTATGATAGTGACCATTTCGTCGACGCATCCAACTATCTCCTCGTATACTAGATTAGCACTAGCATACTTTTGCTTGCCCTTATTATTTCCTTGGTTATTTCCTTGATTGTTCCCTTGGTTATGATTCGACATCGGATTCATGTATATTTTCAGGTCTTAGTTTCCAGCCGGCTACTCGATGTTAATGACCTTATCCTCAATGAGGTCTTGGATGATGTTTTTGAGTCTCATGCAATTGGCGGTGGTGTGTCCTTTGACTTTGTGAAAGTCACAAAGGAGATTCTCATTATACCATAGTGGCTTGGTCATGGGCTCCCTGTACTGCTCGGAGTTAGAGATCTTGATTAGATTCTCTTTGACCAGCTTCTTCATTATGGACTTAATCAATTCGCCAAGAGCTGTGAACTTCCTCTTGGGGGGAAACTTGTTGCGGGGAGGTGGTCCTCCTTGATTACCCAAATTTTTGACTTGATTGGTGGAAGATGGTTGTGGCTATGCTACTACCGCATTAGTCTGCACATTGTTGTGATTATGATTTTGCGGTTGATGATGATTTTGGGTATTCTGTTTAGGGGCATTGACGACCACTTTAGCATCGACCATGCCGTCATTCATGATATTTTTATTCCTCGACCATGTTTGAGGTTTATCATTGTAGTTGTTAGACAGGAAATTATCCTACGATGGAGTGAATGTTGGTGTGCCTCCTTGCGCAGTAAGGGCTCTTTCGATGTTGAGCAGCTTTGGAATTAGTTGATCATAAGATGTGATGCACCACATTTCTAGGTAGAACGCCAAGTTTTGATCTAGATTGGCTATGATGTTGCAAACTTGTTGTTCCTCTAGCATGGTCCAGATGCTCTGATTGGCCTTGGATCACCATCTTTGCAAGAATGATGCGAATAGCTCTCCTTTTTGTTCTTTGAGTGTAGACAGTTCTTCCAAACTAACATCAACACCCATATTGAAGGCGTAATTTTTAAGGAAAGCCTCCACTATTTCCTCGAATGTTTTAATGCCCATGGGTAGGCGAGAAAACCATTCCATGGCTGGACCAGTCAGGCTTCGGGGGAAGAGTCACATTAGATACGTGTCATCATATGTGACCTCCATGTAGTGCACCTGAAATTCCCTGACGTGGTTTTCAGGGTTGCCCGTTCCATTGTATTTTTCAAATTTGGGGATCTCAAATCCCTTTGGGAATGGTACCATGGTGAGACTCCTATCAAAAGGGTAAGGGCATAAGTTCCCTGGTATCCTTGTATTTTTTCCTACTTGTAAGTCCAACACTTGTTGCGAGAGCAGTTTGATCTATGTTGCGACATCCTTGCTTGGATCGGGAGGTGGGATGAATGAGTGGTGAGGTGTTGGAGGTGTTTGATGGGTGGGGAAAGTACTAGTCGACATTTGTTGTGAGCTTGGTTGTGCGTTCAAAGCCTGATGGTATGCTTGCATTTGCATCAACAACGTCTGTTGTTGTTCCAACAACGCTTATTGTTGGTCCATCTACTGTTGTTCCCATGAAGCCTGTTGTTGATCAATCTGTTGTTGAGCTAGTAAAGCTTGTTGTTGGTCTAGCTGTTGTTGAGCCAGAAAAGCTTGTTGTCGGTCAACCTGCTCTTGTACCTATTAGAATTGGCTATGGATGCCAAGATCTATGGACCAAATGGAAAGCACAAAGAAGAGAGAAAATAATATGACAAGAATAAACTATATTCAATGTCAATGATAATGCTTGATTTTACAATGAGATACCCCTTGGTTATATAGCCAAGGTGAGAACATAGGAGTGCATAAGATTATGAAAAGTGTCATAATCTTATGACATGAGACAATAATGAAAAGCTATCACTCCACCTAAAGTGGAAAGGTGATAATGTGATAACCACCACAAATAGTGGATCTACCACAAAAGGTGGAAACCTAATCACATGATATGTCCATGAAAGGTGGAGGTGATAAAGTAATAAGAAGATAAGTCCACCAAAGTTGGAAAATCTCCAACAACTCCTATGTGATCCCTAAGTAAACTTAACTAAGGTGTAATTATGACCTAGGACAAGGTACAAAACATTTAATTACACCAACAGTGCCAACAAGGCTTGTTGTTTAGCTTGTTGTTGCATCTGAAAGTCTTGTAGGGCTTCTTGGTAGGCTTGTAGATGAATCACTTACAATTGCGCTTGGTACTGTGCTTGTGCTTGTTTTTGGGCTTGCGCTTGGGCTTGTGCTAGAGCTTGCACTTGAGCTAGAGCTTGGGCTTGTGCTTGTGCTTGTGCTTGGGCTTGTTCTTGAACTTGTGCTAGAGCTTGGGCTTGAGCTTGCGCTTGTGCTTGTGCTTGCTGCTTTTGCTGGAGTACTCTCTGTTGGTTGGCCTTTTGAAGGGTTTTGATTAGCATGATGAATGAGTTTGTCGTAGTGGCCTTTGGTGGAATTGGTGGTGGGATAGGAATCATGCCAACTATCGTGACGGGTGGAGGAATTGTGGTGGTGATTAGGATTTGGGTCGGTGGAGGTTTGGTTGAGATGATTTGTCCTTGAGATGGCATGCTTTGGGATATTTGAGGACCAATTATGGTGGTGGATTGAATGGTTTCCACTTGTTGTGTTGATGTGGGTGAGAAGAGGGAATTGGGCGTGATGCTTAGATTGCTAGGTTCTGAGAAACCATCGATGTTGAGAGGAGGAAAACCCAATCCCAGAGGTGATGTGGTGGTGAATGAAAATGGGGGAAGAGGTGGAATGTTACCTTGGAAAAAATGATTTGTAACACCAATTGTTTCAAACAAGCTTCCTTCTTCAAGTGGTAGAGAAGTTTGTATGTTTGATTGACAAGCTGGTGTTGCATGGAATGAAGATAAGCCAATGTGGTTATGGAAGGTAAGCGGGATGTATGGGTGGGATGGATTTTACGGAATAGACATAACCGATGTGGTGGTGATGACTGCTTCTTTGTTAACCGCAAGGTGATGTTTTCACAATTCTTGGAACATGGCACTCCCCTTGTTCACATTCGGCGGTGTTGGTGTGATGGCCAATGTGGTGCAAGGTACTTCTTGATTGATATTTGACATTGGGGATGCATTTGGAATATGCACATTTGTACTAGTGCTTGCGTCAAGGTCGAGAGGGGCTAGGACCCCTCCTCTTGCTATCGTATTTAGGTACTTGAACATAGCACTGACAATTTTGTGGTTCTCTGGATTTTGAACCATTTCTATTATTTTGGATTGTGTCATCCCCATGTCTTTGTTTGTGATGTCCTCTTGATGACTCTCCTCTTGAGGATTTTTTGATGATAAGGGAGAGTTGATTGGGGGATTGCTTGATCCCGCTAGGTTCACTTTAGTGTTTAAATGACTCATGTCCATAGAAGTTGATATTTCTCTGATATTCTCGATGTTCTTCTTGCATTGAGATCTTGTTTGGACCATAAAAATAGGGATTTGTTTGATCCTAACCCTTTAGGTCCAAAAGAGAAGAACTAGGGAAACTAAAAGATCAAAGATGGTGGCAATGGTGATGGGATAAATGGATGTGTGAGTGAGTGAAAAACCTTTTTGAAGAACTTTTGAAGGTATATGCTAAACTTTGCAAGGGCTCTTGAATTGATTCATTTGTGATAATTTGACTAGATGCGTTAAGTCAAATAGGATTGTTGTGAAGTTGTATTCCCTAGGAAGTTGCGTTATCATAGGGGAACTTGCACAAATGGATGAATTGGCTAAATGTGTTAAGCCAATGTAGTTGTGAACTAATAAACTTTAGGAAGTTGTGTTATCCTAAAGAAAATTTTTCCAATGGTTGAGACTATGTTGGCTAGGTGTGTCAAGCCAAGATAGGGTGATGTTGATTTAGCCCTCTAAGTTTAGCGTGATGATTGTTTCTAGAGTTCAAAAAAGGTTTGATGATGAAATGGGACTTGGTTGATGGAGGAATGAATGCAAATGATGACTTTGATCTTGAACCTTATCCTATACATGACTCTCTCTACAAAACCTCGGTATTGAAGAACATGCTAGACTTCCTATGGGAGAAAAGAAAACCTTTTGAAAAGTTCAGGATTTTGTTGACAATAAAATGCATACAATGCGAGATTATTCCTTGAGGCCTTCTTGTAAAAATTGTATACAAGTCTTTCCCTTACTTCAAGGAGCATCTCAAGGTGTTGCTCATGGATTTTTAGACTAACTTTCTTGAACTTTGGCTTTGGGATTTTGATCTTGCGGGAAATCATTGGAAACAACACACATGAAGTTCAATTTGTTTCTTTATCTTGGTTTAATGAAATTATTTTTATCCAAGACACTTTCTTGCTTAGGTTTCAAACTATATGTCTAGTGTCCCACTTTCTTTCTCATCCCACAAGGTCCATTGTGTGGAAATCGAAGAAAAATAGGGCAAAATTTCCTTATGTTTAACCTTGTTGAAAACAAATGATGGTAGAATTTGTGCACTTAGAAACCTCTAGGAATATGATCCCTAGGGAAAGCAAGAGTGTCCAAATTCGTCAAGAGGTATTTGTTTCCCACAAGGTGTTTGAAATTTTAAAGGTCTTTGTGAATGTTTGTTTTCAAATGTTTTCAAGATCAAGCAATGTATTTCTTCCAAGCACTTTTACACTCCTAGGATGATGAGGCAATATCTTGTTGGGTTCCCACTTGGATAAATCCAGCTGCATATATCTTGTGTGAATGGCTAAATGCTTGACCACACTGGCTCCCCTCCACGACACTCACTTATTCAGTTCAGCCAAGCATTAGTACCCATGAATCTCCCATGGCATAATTTCCATTTCCACAACAAGACCGCATGTATAACGTGGGGCGGCTTCAAAGGACATGACCTTTTGCACCAACAAGATAGACAAGGTTTTGGCCTTTTTCTAAATAAGGGGTTCTAATTCGGGCATTCCGTTCGTGGGGGATTATCCAACATTGGCGAGATTCCATTGTTGTCCATCTCGTCGGAATAATCCTCGTGATTCTTGAACTTTCTTCAAGAATCCACACTTATATACCGGTTGGAAGTCGCTTAGCTTTAGCATGTTCCCGGTTGGGTCATTCCCTTGGGTGATTAATTTATCCCACAAGGTAGGCCCTCTAAGATAAACAATAGTGAACAAACATTATTCATAGTTCAATCAACTTTTGTTTAAAAACAAAAGGAGAACACTCACAATAAGTTTTATTCACACTCGCATGTTTTGTTCATTTTTAAGTGCCCAAATTGAAATGTGGAGGCAATTTTTTTTAACAACTTAATATTACCAAAATGTTTTTGATTCTCAAGATTGCAATGAAGCATGAGAGAAGCGCATACACATTTTAGATAATATTAATTTTTTAAAAAGATTGCAAAATATGGAAAATATTGGTTCATTTTAAACCTCAAAGCAATGATGACTTCTTTTTAAGCACCAAAATGAAGTGTAAGTTTGCCTTGTTCAATTGTTACCTTTTAAACCAAATCTAGTGTGTTTGCCTAAAGTTCTTTTTAGCCCCTTGGCAACTTTTGAAAAACAAAATTTTATTTTTCTTTTTAGAGCCCAATGAAAATTTAGTGTCCTAAGATCAAAGATTTTTAACAAGTTTCTTAAAGAGTGTTGAAGAACACTTTAGTGTTTAAAAACACTTTGTACAAAATAAGCATGGTATCATGAAAAATTTGATTGTTCTTTTTAAAGCCCAAAGTAAAATTAGTTTTCCTAAGGCCAAAGATATTTAAAAAACTTTCTTAAGGAGTGTTAAAGAACACTTTTAGTGTTTAGGTACACTTTGGTTTTGTGAACATGATATCATGATGACTTCTTCCTTTGCTCCAACCTGCAAAATCATACAAAAACAAAGAGAAATAAAGACAGGAAAACAGATTAAAGGTTTTAAAAAATCCTAAATTTAGAAAGCACATGTCAATTTAAAATTTTACTGTCTTCCCGCGACGAAGTTTGAAAAAGCGGTGGAGTTTGGAGAAGCGACAGAGTTTGGAAGAAAATCGGCACTATATAGCGTCGTGCAGGTGACTTTGGGCTACGCTCTACAAAGGCAGAGAGCGCAAAAGCCGCGCGAGAGAGGCCCGCGGTGCAGTTTGGAAGCGGCCTAGTTTGAGAATTTAAAATTTTTAGGCGGAAAAGGTGATGCAGTGGAGTTTGGAGAAGGTGCGGCGCAATATAGAGCCATAGTGGTGAAAGCGGCAGAGTTAGGACCTGTGCGGTGGACTTAAGAATTTTTTAAAAAATGACAACTGGGAATCCGCGGTGGTGTTTGGAGGATTCAACCACGGGTTAATATGGTGTCGCGGAGCTGAAAGCGGCAAAGTATTGCGCCGTGGAGCTGAAGGTGGTGTGATATAGCGTCTTGCAGGCTAGTTTGCCTGTATCTACAAGAAAATGTTAGAAACCACGGAATTTAAAAATGTGATTGAATTTTCGATTCAATGCCCTCCTTCTAGAACCAAAATGTGAACCCCTAAACCTGCAAATGCACAAAGACGACAAACATTGTTAGTGTTAGATCAAAATGCAATAAAATATGAAGGATTCCCCATGAAATCCACCTATTTAAACTAGTATTAGGAAATGAAGAACAAAAATCAAATATAAAAAAAGGTAAATCCTAATCTAGCCAATAGTATGATGATCTTATGGGGGAATTGGTGCCAATTATGTGTTGAAATTGGCCCTTTCCCAATTCTTATGGTTGCAATGTAGATTGATGGAGAAATGGTCAAATCTCCAAAGAGATTTGAGCATAACCTTGGTGCAAATATGAAAATGTGAGGTATGCTTGGATGAAATGGGCAAAATTAGTTCTCAATTGAAAAGAGTAACTTTGCATGTAAATTATGGATGAAGATTGAGGAGAAGAGTCTCCAATTTAGAGACTTCTATTTAGAAGAAGTGAGAAAGATTAAACAATGTGGGATAAAAGATAATCCAATGGCATTGTGCCACTTGTCCACATGTGATTGGATGAGGAATGAGAACATTTTGGCCAATGTGCATGATAAATGCATAAATTTGAATTTGAAATGTTGAGTTGACTTGTTGAAGGGGGAAGGGAAGTGAAGTAAATGTCACTTATCTCAAGGTCAAGGACATGTAAGAGGCATTGAATGCCTTGTTGGAAGGACCAAGTCCACTTGGCCTTTTGAATTCAAATGAGGGAATATTCCCTTTTGATGCTTTGTGAGGGAAAATAGAAGAATTAATAAATCAAAGTAATTGATTTATTGTGCAACTTGCATTCTCTAGAGGATTTTAGTGAGAAGGATTAACTTAATCAATGTTTTGATTAATTTAATGAAGAATTAAGTGATGTGACAGTTTTAGACTTAGATTTATGAATTGATTTAAGTCAAGAATTGAGAGAAAATGATTTATCAAATAAATGATTTGATTTATTTAATCAGGAAGGAATATGTTAGATTAAATCAAATAAGGTTTTAATTTATTTAATTTAATAGGGGGACTTTAGAGATTTTAATTAAATAAAATGATTTATTTAATTATAGATATGCAATGGTTAATTAAATTAATTGATTAATTTAATCATTGAAAGAGGAAGACTTAATCCAATAAATAGTGATTTATTGAATTAAAAGATAGCAAGTAATGCAATGCTAAGAATGTGAGGAATCGTTGTTAATAATCAGGATCAGGTGTGCCAAAATGAACTTGTACATTTTCCATGTCTACAATGATCATCTTGAATCCATGCTATTTTATAAGTTTTTGGATGTTTCACTATTTCCAAATTCAACTTGGTTACCATCTCCTCTGAAACTAGGTTATTAGTACTACCACTATCAATGATATTTTTTCATACCTTTCCTTCAGACTTACAACTGGTTCTGAATAGACTCTTCCTTTGTGGTGGTTCTTCAGTCACTTCTTAATGCATCAAATCTCTCCTTGTCACCAATGACTCACCTTTCTCAAGTTTCCCAACTAAACTAGGGGATCCATCATGTTATTCATCTACATAAGTTGCTCTTTTGATATGCTCAGGTTTCTTTTTGGTACTTCCATGATGACACTTGAATTCTCTATGTCCATCTCCACACTTGAAATAGGTTCCTCTGAATGGCATTTTCTCAGATCTTCCTTCCTCTCTTCGGTATCCATCATTGCATTAATAAATATGACCTCCTCTGTCATTGTAGTATAAAATTATATCTTCTTTGCCTATGCGGTATACATTAGCATCATTTTCTTCACTGTGATAGGTTTTCACATCTTTTTTCTACTCGATATAGGATCTTCTTTCTCCATATTGGGGTCCACTCCTCTGAAATCTTCCTCTTACACTTCTCTTCCTTTGCTCAAATTTCTTATTTAGCTTCTCTCCTACCTTCAATGTAAATTGGTATGCTTCCGCAACTAATTCTATCTTTACCAAGATCAATTATTCTTGAATGCTTGATCTCAGTCCATTTATATATCTTTCAACCTTTTCTTTGCTTGCATCACTATGACCGGTTCTAATTATCATCTTGTAGAATTCTTTAGTATACTCCACAAATTTCTCCTTTGTCTCAGGTTTTGCAATCTCTTCAATAATTCAAGTTCATAATCTACTGGTATGAATTGATTCTTCAATTTTGTCACCTTTCTAACCCATTTGATAATTATTTCTTTGCCTCTTCTATTTTGGTCCAATTTAACTTCTTTCCACCATAATGTAGCATGACCTTTCCAAAAAAAAATCATAAATTTGACTCTCTTTGGATCTTCAATTTCTTCTATTCAAAGTATTCTTCCATTTCATTGATCCAATCAAATAATTCCTTAGGATTTAGATTTCTTGTGTAATTTTGAATTTTAACTCTATGTCTTTTCCCAATCTTTGAGATCGCTTTGAACATCCTGATCTGATCTGATTCTTCTTCTTCAACTAGGGATTCTTCAAATTGATTTGCATGTTCTGCTTCATCATCAATTTCATCTTCATGCCTAGGGTTTAGTCCTTTCCTTCGGTCTTATTCAAAATAATATAACATTAATCACATCTCACACATCATTTCCATTGTCTCATCCATTATTCTAGCAACATTTTCCATAGTAGGCACTCTCCTTGGCAGCATATCTTCCCTCAAATTGGTGCAACTACCTCAATTTGGTGATCTGGCTACAAGAGTTCTAATTTCCTCACAATCAATAGTCAATTGACAACCAATGTATTCTACCTTAGGTTGGTGATCTTTTCACCTCAAGGAATTCCTTCAAGAATAAAAAACTCACTATGATACCACTTGGTATAGTCGCAGTAGGAGGATTCCAGAAGGAACAGTCCAAATCATGCACCAATGAGTCAACACAGCAGAAATGACAGAAGAAAATGATACATATGTGAACATGAAACTTTATTTAATCAATTATCTTACATGAAACATATGCCTCATGGGAAAATATCTAGGGTTCATAGGCCTTCCACAAGGGCATTCAATAATACAACTAGCCAACAGGCCTTATTACATGCCCCCAAAGGGTTTATACAAAAATGTAACTACTAACCTTATTCTATCTGAATGAACTTATTCTTAAACTATTACAGATTCTTATAAATATGCTTCTCAAGCTCCAAAAAAAGGTCTACATCGGCCACAAGGTCTAACAACCCAATGATGAATATACATGAAGGTTGGCCTCAAAATATGGAAAGATAACTCTACGAAAACAAATAATTTGAATATCTATGAGGAAGGTCACAATGAACCCAAGATGCTTGTATGATGTCCCATTAAGTCTAGCACAATCTAGAATAGGTCTGCACTAATAAATTTGGATCAAGTCGACCCCCATGCTTTGACTGGAAAATATAGTGAAATTTTGAGAGTGATAAATTTTGGTAGATAGATGCAAAAGATGTGAAATATAGATATGTGATGGATTTCAATGTGAAGATGTTATATCCAACTTTGCAAGTTGAGAAACAATGATGTGGTAAAATGCAAAATGAAATACCAAAACTACTATTAAATGCAATGCAAGAAAAAAACTATTTTTGGTTGATATAGGATTGCTTTACAACTAGGGATGCTCCTACATCATGTTTTAAGAACTTAAGACTTAGGTTTCCCTTTCTTTGTTTTATTTTTTTTGAAATTGATAGTTTAACATCATAAAACAATTTAAATTTCATCCAAGTTCTAAGTTTTTCATTGCATTATTTTTCATTTCTAATTTAGGATTTTATTTTCGCATTATAAAGATCACAAAAGTCAAAATATTGCATATCATATTGCTTCATAGGTTGTAATATGGTTTCTTTCAATCATATTAGATCATATATACATTAAAATTACATTCATTAGGTCAATAAAATCTGAAATTATTCATTGCATCCATTTAGGCATCTTTCATTTAGGTCAAAAAAATGAAAAATTACATTGTTTTGTTTCAAATTTGCATTCGCAAAATTTTGTGTCTTAGAATTAGACAATTGTTTCATGCTTAGATTTGGAAATTGCATTCAAATTTGTAAAAAAAAAATCAAAATTATTGCACACTTGCATTTTGCATCACATTGGCATAAATTGAATTAAATTTGGAAAATTATTTTGTTAAACCTATTGCAAGCAAACCCAAAATCCTTCAACAATGACTTACACAGTCAAAATTTAAAATTTCAGAAACCCTCTCTAGGACTCAAATGCCCTTGGGCACCTCTTTCCTTCTACTAGTGGCTCAAGACAAAAATGCACAGATCTTTGTCTCTATATTTTTAGTCTATTTCCACCTGTTGATTTCTAATTTAAAATTCTGGAAAGGTGTCATTGCATGTGCAAGAAGTGTTTAATTTTCTTAATTTGTATCAAATCTGAGAAAAAAAATTGCACTTTAGTAGGATAATTTTTTACATCATGTTCTCATTAAAAAAATATTTTATTGTCATAATTCATGTTCAATTGTTAGATCTTGTTAAGCATTTCAAATAGTTTTTGTTACAAGAATGTCACAATGAGTTTATTTTCCCTCTTTTGTTTTTTTTAATTGATCCCTCTCCCACTACCTCTCCTATGTGAGGTTATCTTTGTGAAAGAGAATACAATCTTTGAAAATCATGGCAATTATTTTTATTCTTCTCCTAATATCTCTCCTACTTGGGAAGGAGATATCTTGGTGTTAGAAGATCCAATAATTAAGCATCATGAGAATCTTGTTTTTTTCTCTCCCCTTGCCTCTCCTAATTGTGATGATATTATTGGAAAAGAGTATGAAATCATTGATACATTTATGTATTGCATAGATGCAGATGTTAAGGTGGCATTAGATTCCCCCTCAATAGAATATCATTAACAAGAAGTCAAATTCATTGAGGATATGAATGCACAATTCACTATTAGATCTCCTATGATTATTGGACCTCCTAAACTTCATGGACATATCCTAATCTTTACAAAACAAATTAATAGTAACCATGTGTTGTAGCGGCTAAGTTATCATACTATAGCTCACACATATAGCACTAGAAATAATAAGCAACGAGAACAAACTCCAACATCCATTCCATTACCTCAACCATACCTTCCACCCACACCTAATATTCCTCGAATAGTGGTAAATAATATGATATTGTTGAGAAACTTTGTAATACTCCATCCAAGATCTCCCTTTTGGGATTTGATTCAAACATTACATGTCTACCATGGCATGCTTCAAAATGCTTTGCAAAAATTTGTTGTCCCTCCTAGCTTTTACAACCAATGATGTGAAAATTTTGATTCAGAGTATGAATTCACCTAGTATGGACATTGTCTTTCATCAAATTAGTTACCCCCTTTGGAAACACAAAAACAAAATGTTTCTTTGATGATACTGGTTGTTATTAACAAGGTTGGAATTAGGCATGCCCTTGTTGGAAATGGTTCAAGTATTAATGTTTGTAGTGTGAATATTCAAGATAGAATTGGGGTGGATAAGACTAAAATTCAACAAGATAATTTGTCCATCCATGGTTTTGACAATGTGGGAAAAAAACCGCTTGGTGTAATAACCTTACCTATCAAAATTGGTGAGGTTATGTTACAAAATCCTATCCATGCCATGCCTCATAATTTCTCATATAATCTTCTCTTGGGTAGACCATGGATTCATAAAATGAATGGAGTACCTTCAACGCTTCATCACTTGATGAAATATGCTTAAAACAATAAGGTTTACATGATAGAACCTGATCCTAAATTTGAACATTGTTTAAAAAATAAAACAAGAATAAAGAATCCTCTTAGCACATTGACACCAACTACAAAAGAGGAACCTTTACAAGTTGAGGATAAAGTTGAGTGTCTTTCATAAATTACAAATTTGTTGGATGATGATTAGGGATCGTTATATTTCACACCTACATTCATTGGGGAATACAAGATTACACAATCAAAATAAAGAAAAGAGAAATAAGTCACAATGATATCAACACAACCTATCATTGAATCATCAAAAACATTGCATTCCAAAACTTCTAGCAAATAGGAAAATGAAAATTACACATCCAGTTATGATGAGAGTGACTATGAAAAACTACCCTCCTCAAAATAAATGGAATCCATTGATGGAATAGTTTATGAACTTTTAAAACAACTTGGCTATAATGGAAAATGATGTGGTGTAAAACAACAAGGTATAGTGTCCTTATAGAACCTTACACATAAGAAACAACAAGAGGTTTTGGTTATTATTCTTAAAAAATAACAAAAACATAAAAAATACCTTCACTTAATGATGAAAAATAGTATTAGTTGTTGCTCCTTTCCATGTGGTATTTGCAGTATGACACAATACTCACTACCATACATGGGGGTATAAACTAGGCTTTATGCAATCATATTTCATTTTTCAAGGAGCAACACATCATCATCCATCTTGGGCTCATCTTTGTCCCTACACTTGGGGGCAAGGGGTTAGGTAGCCTTGTGTTAGGTGTATTCCTTCTAGCAAGGTATGCCTTTTGTATCTCCTTAAAAAGTTAGTGTAGTAAGTACACTAACATTTTTAGGGGGGAATATAGTCCCCTATTTATTATTTCCATGTGAAATGGTCCCTTTTTAATGATGATAGCATACATCTCCTAGGATACGTAACCTTGTCATTCAAAGTGTGGCCTTCTTCCTATGTGAAGTGTCTCATTTGTGGTGATATTAGGTTTGATTTCCTCTAAGAGTGTGACCTTTTCTTGGTGTATGAAATTCCACTTTGTGGTAATTCTATGGCTAGTATTCCCTAAGGTATGATTTTTTGTTCCTCAACTACTCCTCTCTTTGTGGTGTTGTCATGTGTGGTGATCCCTAAGGTGTGACCTTTCATTTATTGAGAAAATCCCCTTTGTTTCTCTTGTAAATCACCTTTTTCGGTGGTGTTGTTGATAACACCCCTTGAGGTTTTGGTCTTATCTTTTCATCATTTATGCACCTCCTTAGGTGATTTTGGAATTTTCACTTCACTTTGTTCACAAGAATTGAACCTAGTGATGTTTTGGCATAGCATCTTGATCATTTTATATCACCTTATTTGATTCATCAAGGAGTAAAACTCTTGGTATGGTTATGGGTACACACCTAGTGAATAGCGGACTTCACTAGACCTAGTGTGTTTCTCAATTTTCTACCTTGTCTTGGGGGCTCACCTAGTGAATATTAGACTTCACTAGTCTTTGTGCCTTTCATTTTGTGATTCACCTAGAAAATATTTCTTTTCTATGGTGTGTTATGAATGCCTTAACATGACCACCAAGCAAAACACATCTTTCTTGCCAATGGAGCCATTTTCTTATGATTGTTTGTCATGTCCCCGAAGTCATGACAATAAAATAAAAAAATATACCTTTAAAATATTAAAAATTTGATATCATTATAATTATGATTTTCAAAGACAATATCATAATTATAATTATTATTTTATCAAATATTAAATATACTTGTACAATTCCTCAAAACATAAAACAATGTTTATTGAACATAAAGTTATAACTAATAAGAAATCATGATCATAATATAAAGGGGCATTACAAGGCACTTAGGACATGTCACGATACTCCTTCTGATCCATACACTATACCATTCAATACCTCGATAATAGACCCATGAGATATATTCTATTCCAACCCCACTTCTTATGGCATGCCCATGATTTATCAACATTTTAGCGTTTCACAAATTATCGTCTTCCTCTCCTATCAACCTGTAGAGTGTATGGTGGGAAGGGCTCAAGATTAACATTTTAATAAGTCTTGGTATAGCTAGCCTTGGGACGATACTTACATGATGTAAAGAAATCCTCCAGGTTGGCATGAGACAATGTCACTTGGGTATGTCAAACCCTATAGCAAGCCACCAATATTGATTAAGAATTACAATCAGTTGGTTAGTATATAATCAGCCATAAATTTGAGCATATGATCACCATTCAACCATCCATTGTTGTCTCACATAGGTAGAAGAAACATTGGAAATCAACAAATTTAGTGGAGCCATGGGTTTAGGGAATAATCCCACCTATTCAGTTGAAGAGATACAAAGATACCAATCCAAAAATAACAATAAGAGGAGGGGCATAACTTAACTCTTAAACTAATAGTTATTATGTCTAAAATACACCATTAGCCAAAAGGACATGTCTCCTGACAAGAGAAGCCCATGCCTCTTTGCAAATAATGGATATTAGAAGAAGGATGATTTCATATTATTGAGTGGCCACCTGAATTAAATTGTCTCAATCATAGCATATCAGATAATCAACTCATGGACGAGGCATACCTATGGGTGTCATTCTCATCCTTTAATGAACTATCAGTCTTTCCTCTCAAATAAAGGAATCACATAATATACAAAAGAAAGAATAAATAATTTAGAAATTAATTATTATAAATAAGGAACTTGATACTAGGCACACCAATCAGGTGAGGTTACTCACTTGCTTTAATATCTAGTTTCCATAATTTGACATAATGATGCGGCATGAACCTCTGACTCAGTTGGTCTGTGTATTATTGAATGTAATATCTATCCTTGTTCATTGGGATGCAACTTGCTCCTAACGCATTTGGAACCATTTTGGAAAATAGATTCATGGAAAATTGATATTGGATATTAACTCTGGACGGACTGTGTAGTCTTGGAATGTTATAAACTGTGATTATCTCTTCGTCAGGACTGATTCTAATAATGACTCGTCTATATTGTTGTGGTTGTTGTTTGGGTTTTGCAAATAGAAAATTAGGGCGAACTAATATTTGTATTGTAGGCTGCATTGATCAAAAAATAGAATGAATATATATGCATGGATACTCATTAATTTATTTTTGCAGTCTAATGAACTTTCATACTAGAACTAAATGATATGATAGACATATATGGGACTGAACTAAATTGTTGACTACATTAGTGTATAGGACATAATGACTGAACTACATATATGGATCTTGCTATATTTACTCACGCTCTCTGATTTATCTTCATGCTTAATTAGATACTCATGTGGGAATTTTCCCTAGCATAATATATGAAAATACAAGTGAATTGCTAATGATTGAATATTGGGAAATTGTATAGAACCGTCTGCAATCTTATTGTAATCCTACAAGGAGAGGCGAGTCATGACCTAAGTGGTTGTCTAAAAACATCATCCAAGTTCCGCACCGCTAGCCTGAAGCAAGGGTTGGGCATTCTGTCCCACTAGCCCGAAGAAAAGGTTGGGTCATGGAGGGATGGGGGTTCCACCTAAGTTTTCTACCCCGATGGTCTGAGATAAGGGTTGGGCAATAGGAGGTGGTAGACAGGTAGCCCCTTAGGGATTCTCCTCTCCTAATGGGTTGAGTTCTTTCTTTATGTTTTCAATCTGCAAATATGATTATGTCTATTTAATTGCATTATCTAGGTATTAATGCTAATAGATATGTTTTTAATATGGTGAATACACGGTTTCAAATATAGAGTTATGGAATTAGGAGAACATTCATTTGAAAGGAAGAAACCCTAATCCTAATCAACAAGAAAATTCTAGGGAAAATAAGTGAGTTCTAGGGCAAGGTTGGGTAGGGGACATTACAGTGGTATCAAAGCATAATCATGCCATCTTGTGAAAACTATAATTAATAGACCAAAGAAGAAATTTAGAAATAAACACCAACACAAATGACTTTACACCTGGAAGCACATCGTCCAACCCATCATTTCAGTAAGAATTATAATATTCCACTTGAACTCTCTTCATAGGATTCCTAAAGGTCTCTTAGTCAAATAGACGAAAACCCTTCATGAAGTATTACATAGATATATCTAGGACATTAAAAGGGATTTTCTTGAGGGCAAGAAAATTGAGAGGGGAGGACTATCATGTCCCCGAAGTTGTGACAATAAAATAACAAAATATATCTTTAAAATATTAAAAATTTGATATCATTATAATTATGATTGTCAAAGACAATATCATAATTATAATTATTATATTATCAAAAATTAAATATACTTCTACAATTCCTCAAAACATAAAACAATTTTTATCGAACATAAATTTATAACTAATAAGGAATCATGATCATAATATAAAGGGGAATTAAAAGGCACTTAGGACATGGAACAATACTCCTCCCAAGCCATACACTATACCATTCAATACCTTGATAATAGACCCAAGAGATATATTCTATTCCAACTCGACTTCTTATGGCATGCCCATGATTTATAAAGATTTTAGTGTTTCATAAATTATCATCTTCCTCTCCTATCGGCCTATAGAGTGTATGGCGCGAAGGGCTCAAGAGTAACTTATTAATAAGTCTCGATATAGCTAGCCTTGGGATGATACTTACACGATGTAAATAAATCCTCAAGGTTGGCATGAGACAATGTCACTTGGGTATGTTGGACCCTGTAGCAAGCCACTGATACTGATTAAGAATTAAAGTCAGTTGGTTAGTATATACTCGGCCATAAACTTGAGCGTATGATCGCCATTCAACCATCCATAGCCGTCTCACATAGATAGAAGAAACATTGGAAATTGATGGAGTTACTGGAGCCGTGGGCTAAGGGAATAATCCCAGCTATTCAATTGAAGAGATACAAAGATACCAATCCAAAAATAACAATAAGAGGAGGGGCGACAAGTAACTCTTAAACTAATAGTTATTATGTATAAACTAGACCAGTAGCCAAAAGGAGACGTCTCCTGACAAGAGAAGCCCATGCCTCTTTGCAAATCATGAATATTAGAGGAAGGATGATTTCATATTATTGAGTGGCCACCTGACTTAAATTTTCTCAATCGTAGCATATTGGATAATCAACGCAAGGACGAGGCATACCTATGGGTGTCATTCTCATCGTTGAACAAACTATCGGGATTTCCTATCAAATAAAGGCATCACATAATATACAGAATAAAGAATAAATAATTTAGAAATCAATTATTATTTGTGACAGAAAAAAATATTTTAATTGGAATGGCGCATGATGGAGTCATCTCTCTTTTACATTGGTCATCTCCTTTTGAAGAGGCGCCACTATTTAGATTAAAAGATAAAGAATGAGGGAACAATGAGAGATATATAAAATAGACTGAGAAGAACAATGAATGTATTATAAATGAAAATACATTTTAGGAGAACAAGGACATTCCTACATAATGTATACAGTATCATCATATTAACTAAGAGGAGCCAAAAATAAGGAACTTGATACTAGACACACCAATCAGGTGAGGTTACTCACTGGTTTTAATATCTATTTTTCACAATTTGAAATAATGATGCGGCATGAACCTTTGACTCAGCTGGTCTATGAATTATTGAATGTAATCTTTATCCTTGTTCATTGAGATGCAAGTTGATCCTAACACATTTGGAACCATTCTGGAAAATAGATTCATGGAAAATTGATATTGGATATTAACTCTGGACGGACTGTGTAGTCCTGGAACATTATAAACTATGATTGTCTCTTCATCAAGACTGATTCTAATAATGACTAGTCTATATTGTTGTGGTTGTTGTTTGGGTTTTGCAAATGGAAAATTAGGGCGTACTAATATTTGTAATGTAGGTTGCATTGATCAGAAAATAGAATGAATATATAGGCATGGATACTCATTTATTTATTTTTGCACTCTAACGAACTTTCATACTAGAACTAAATGATATGATAGACATATATTGGACTGAACTAAATTTTTTACTGTATTAGTGTATAGAACATAATGACTGAACTAATGATATGGATCTTGCTATATTTACTCACGCTCTCTGATTTATCTTCATGTTGAATTAGATACTCATGTAGTAATTTTTCCTAGCATAATATATGAAAATGCAAGTAAATTTGTAATGACTGAATATCGGGAAATTACATAGAACTGTCTGCAATCTAATTGTAATCTTGCTAGGAGAGGTGAGTCATGACCTATGTGGTTGTCTAGAAACCCCATCCAGGTTCCTCCCCACTGGCCTGAAGCAAGGGTTGGGCATTTTTCCCCACTAGCCTGAAGAAAAGGTTGGGTCATGGAGGGATGGGGGTTCCACCTAAGTTTTCTACCCCATTGGCTTGAGATAAATGTTGGGAAATAGGAGATGGTAGACCACGGGCCTCTTCAGGATTCTCCTCTCCTAATGGTCAAGTGCTTTCTTTATTTTTTCAATCTGCAAATATGATTATGTCTATATAATTGCATTATGATTATGTCTTATTTTTGGATATCTAGGTATTAATTCTAACAAATATTTTGTCAATATGGTGAATACAACTTGTTTCAATCTAGAGTTATGGAATTAGGAGAACATTCATTTGAAAGGAAGAAACCCTAATCCTAATCAGCAAGCGAATTATAGGGCAAACAAGTGAGTTCTAGGGCAAGGTTGGGTAAGGTACATTATAGTGTTTAGCATAACATAGATTGCTATCCTTTTGGAACCCATGATATTGCATGGAAACATAGCATAACATAGATTTCTAGCCATTAGATCTATGTAGCTCATGGGTGATGTGGCATAACACAACTTGCTAGTCCTCACGGGAGCATTCCCTTAACTAAAATTTATTCAATGGATGACATTTGGTATTTGAGATAATTTAAGACTATGTTATGTTTACCTTACTAGCTTGAATCCTTTTACTACTAACCTAGTGATTATTGTATGTCTTTTATGTGTCTTCTTCATGTATACATCATGTTTTTTTTATTTCGTTGTCATCTTTGTGTTCCATCCTGCCATGTGTTTATATCTTGTATACTTCTTTTTTTCGACATGTATGTTGTCCTGTTATATTTCATACATGTGTGTTCCTTTATGGTTATGTTGTTTTTCCATAGCATCATGAATCCTCAAAGCTTGATCACCACTTTAGAGTCATTATCATCCTATCTCTTCAACATTTAGACAATTGGACCCCTCTTGACATATATTTTCTACTTTAGTGTGAGTTTGAGAGTAAGTTCACACTCTCACTAAAGTGAGGGCTAAATGTAGCATCATAAATGATCACCCTTGACAATTTTACAGTATGTTTTTTCCCCCTAAATTATTGAGCCTAATTGAGTCCCTAATTTCCTAAATTATGCATTATATAGCCCAATTGTACAATTTTTTGAGAAATTGCAAGCATTGAACAAATGCATCCATTTAAGTTTTTCCCTTGACAACTTATGTCCTATAAAATGGGGTCAATAATGGGATGACCTAGGGCATCTATGTCCTCCTATTATGTTGGGACCCAATTTTTAATATGTCAGTGTCAGTATTTTAACATTTGAAACCCAACTTGCAAAGGTTGGATATTGAAATCTAACTTATGGGAAATTAAATAAATTCCTATAAATACCTAGTGATTTCACCATTTTAAATCTAAGTGAAACAATATAGAAACAAGTGAATATTAAGAGAAATAATTATTGTCAAGATCATTTCAAATTTTTATTGCAGCAATTCAAAATCCTAACATCATGTCAAATCCTATGTGAGTTCATGTGTTTTCATGTTATTATTTTTTTGTGAAGGCTAACACTTTTGTAGGTCTCCAAAGCAATCCAAGAAATCAAGTAAGAAATATTCAATACCTTGAGGTGATGTGCATGACTTCAATCCTTCAAGGAAACCATTGAAAACTGGTGAGTTGTATCACTTTGTGATTTCATAATTCCTTCCTATCCATTTTCAATTTATCATTAATGTTACAAAAACACTAACACGGGGTTCGACTAAGGCAAGTGAATGGTATAACATTTCCTCTCTTTGTGAATGTGTATGTTTTAGGTTTGAAGAAAAAAATTCATTGGTTGCAATTGAAGCCTTACATCTTTTCAAATCATGAAAAATCAATTACAAAATTATCCAATAGTGTTCCAACAACTTTGTAATCGAGAATTAGAATCTCATATATGTCATCAAAGAACCTCAAAAATAGAGAAGAAAATATGTACAAGGACTCGTACACTCTAGGGGAACTTTGTCCCTATATTCATATCAATACAAACTTTTTTGGGAAGGTACACAGTCCTCTATGTTGAATACCCAAGATACTGAGAGGGGGGCTAATAGGCATCTTCTTCAACTTATTGAAAAAATACCATTCAATTACTCCAATGCATATAACAATAAAGATAAGTAGAAGCATTAACAAAACATAAAATCATACGACACATGAAAACCAAAGGTTTTATGCGGAAAACCTAGAATGGGAAAAACCATGGTGAGGATTAGCTCACAATATAGTATAACCGGTTATAAGATATTACAAAGGGTGGCTCACTTCCATGACTCACTATCCAAATGAGATGCTCATTGCCTACAAAATATATAGTAACAAAATGGCTTACAACCAAAATATGAACTGTTCAAGTTGCACCTCACAAGTGCAAATTCAGTTCCTTTGATGCTCACTAAATTTTCATGCCATCAAATAAATATTCACCTTGATATGTATTCACACACACTTCATCTCATTCCACACAGTTTAATCTCCAAAATACCCAATATATATATTTGACTTGTCTACAAGCATCAATTAAGTTGGCCTAATTAGATGCATCCCTTATTCACCAAAAAGATAACTGGAAGCTTCAAGCATATAAAAAATATGCCTAGAAACAATTCAAGCATGTAGCATGGTATATCATGTCAGCTTGGATCACATCTACATCCTCAATTCAAAATATAATCCATTACAACTTCAACTAGTTATTAGGTCGAGAAGAGACAGACCTAATAACAAAATACAACAATAGAGTGATGCCAACATTGTATACAAGAACCTGTACACATGAGATTCTGAATTTGCATTCTTCCAACAACCAAAATCCATTTCCAAAAACTGCAAGCAACAATGATTACCAGAGGAGAATTGCAGACCAAAATACCGGAGGACATTTCTGCATACCGATTCAGAATATCGGATCAATTTTGGGTTTGAGCTTGCAGATGCAACTCATATAACCTGGTGACATCAATGACAACACAAAAATTGTATTAAGAGATATGTTCTTCATTCTTCCAACAATCTCCCCCTTTATCATTGATGGCAACATGTGCCAAAATAATTTACAAACCTCCTATGTACAATACTCTCCCCCTTTTTTTTCTCCATAAAATTCTCTCCCTTTTCTCTCCTTTTCTCTCACCCCCTTTGACATCAAGGACAAAGGGTGGTCCAAAAGATATGGATATACATATACACACAAATGGTTTGGAACATTGTATAACCAAAAGAATCAAAATCCTTAACTCACCCTTAGGAGTTTGACCCAATCAATGTGTAAACTTTAAAAAACTACCTTGAGGAAGGAAGGTGAGCTTTGAAGCTCCTTAAGAATACCTTGTTAGGTTGTCTTACCATTCTCCCAACTTTGCTTAGTAGATATCAACATCCTATTCAAGGATTCCAATGCAATTGGGCTCTCTTCAACATCATCTAGAGTATTCGGGGTCAAATTGATCTTGTCCAATTTTTCTACATTCACCAAGGCATTGGCTATCAAAGTGTACTCCATTCTCACTCTGTCACCTAATAGAACAATTTTTTTGAATATGTATTCCTTCTACTTCTATAACATGAATATTTTTTCTCTGTGAGAAGAGATGACATTCCAAGTTGACCTATCTTTGTCCTTAGATCCATTGTATGTACTAGAAACAACTATGAACTGAGTCTCAATGGAGTCCATGAGATCCTTGATGTTCTATGTCACATTTGGCCACCTTATGCAATAAGAAAACACATTATTTTCTTCAAAATCACAGGCCTTCATAATTTCTAGGCTCTTTTCAACACTGGTGTGTACCAGAGCACACTTTTCATGAAGTTCCAACAACCTTTTCTCAGCCAAGTTCTCTTCAACCTCTTGCCTTTTCTTCTCACCAAGTTTGGAGGCATACTCCTTAAAGGATTCCAATAGAAGTTTCAAATTCTCTATCGGTGTGAGAGATGCACACATTGATGTATCAGGTGTGGTCTCCTATAAAAATTTGATGGTGTCATCAATAAGCTCAGTTTCCTTTTGATTTGTTTCTATAATTTCTCTTCTATCGGATGCATGCAATGCATCCCCTAATAGCATTTTATGCACATGAGAAATCTTGTCTAGATCTGCATAGTCTTGAGTCATGGGGAGTTGTAGAATTTCCAAAGGAATCACTAGCTAGAAACTGATTTACTTGGATAACAAGCCTTTCAAGACATCATCACTAGAGGAGGATTCTTTGGAGGACCTTTGTGATTCTACTACCTGCCTTGTTTCTTCTTAATTATTTTCGATAGATTCCTTATTTCTTTCTTATTCCTCAACTCTCTTTTCTTCTACCTTATTTTCTTCTTCCTTTTCTATTTTCTCTTCTTCTTTTCCATCTTCTTATTTTTCTCCTTCATCCCTCTCACTCTCATCTTTATCATTTTATTCTCTAGCCTTATCTTTTTCCTCTTTAGTAGGTGCTGGAGGAACAACATCATTCTTTTCTACTTCAACATTTTCTCCATTCTATTTCTCAATCTTCGAAGGATCATTTGTAGAATTTATTTCCAGAAGGAAATTTGTACTACCTATTTTCAGAGGAATATATGTATCATTCTTTTCCAGAGGAGTGTCTTCCTTAACTTTTGTAGAGACTTCTCCTGATTTAGGTGCAGAACCAGACGGGAGTGCACCAAGCATGCCATATTTCACAGCCATGCCTCTGATGGCATTTATAGTTTTCTTCTTTATCTTTTTTATCTGCTTCTTCTCTCTTGTCATTAAGGTTTTTAATATTTTCTTCATCCAAAACATTTTTGAATAAACCTTCTTCAAGGTTTCTAGATATCTTGGGTTCAAAGAGGATCCAATTTCCTCAAATGCCTTAGTCCTTATTTTATCTTCCATTTCAACAACCTATGTTCTTCTTTTCATCAGAGCTTTCCACAATTTCTCAAGCACATTATTCTTAACATAATCTGAGTTAACTTCCAAAATAATAACATACTGAATGATAGACATCATTAATGTTTTTCTATCCTCTCTACCTACTTGCTCATAAATTTCTACCGTAGGTTGCAAAATATTTTCAGAGTGTATCAAAATATTTACCAAAGCTTCTAGTCTAAGAAAAGAACCAGGTTTTATTAGAGAGGTTTTTTGTTCTTCTTGGTCTGGAGATACCTCTTTGCAACTATTTCCTTCTTTGCTTCCAGTTCATGAACACTAAAGTCTTTTTTTTCATCTTCTTCTAAGGATGACACATAATGAAATCTTTTAGAACCAACACTAGCTTCCTATAAAGCACCTTCACCAAAGGACATGCTTTCTCTCTTTTGTCTCACCAATTTTGTTGCAGGGTATTCCTCCTCTTCCTCCTCTTACTCTTGATCTTCAATGATACTAAGGTTTTTTCCCTTGTGTCTTTTTCCTTCCTCCCTTGATAGGCACCACTGGAGGAATACCTTTTCTTTTACCAAATCTTGTAGTAGGTCTAGAAGGAGTCAAACCTTTTCCTTTGTTAGAGACATTGGGTTTAATCTTTACTGCAGCAAGGCTAGAAGCTTGTTTTGAAGGAGAAATCCTTCCAGATCTCCTTAGACTTGATGATTCTCCAGTATTCTACTCTCCCAAGGCCCTACTTTGTGCTATTTTTTCATCAGTGAAACTAGACTTTCTAATCATCTCATCCACCTTTCTCCTCGTAGGCTTGTTGTTCTCTAAGTGAACTTCCATATATTTTTTTGCGTATGTGCCAATTCTGGGTTCACTGGTATCTTTCAAACTTTTCAAAAAAACCTATACATAACCTTTGAATTCATTCTCTGAAATCTCATATCCTAAAGGTTGAATCCATATAGTTCGAGGTTCAATGGCTTGAACCATGCACTCATCAGAGGAGACATGAAATATGATATCATCCTTATATTTCTCAACAACCTATCTTGATATTCTTTCTCTTTTGTTCATGTTTCTTTTCAACACAACAAATAACGTTGCCAGGGAATTATATCTATTATTCAAATCACCCAAATTATACAAATAATAAAAAAATTGATGTGCAACTAGTCTAGATGTGTCCCAACTTACCGCATCATATCTTTTGGGAAGCGTTCTAAGAAAATAGAATAGTAAACAAAAAATCAAGGAACCAAACTTAAATGCATATTTATTCTCCTTCCACATCCTTAGATTCTCAAACAACTATTGTGAGAGAATTTCACACAAATCATAATCAACACCATTAGTTGTAATGTCATAACTGGTGTAGATTACTGTAGCAGACACAACATTTTCCCTATTAGTGAAGTATATTTTGTGTCTGATCATTATAGATGCATACTCTATAGTAGGATTAGTAATAGGTTTCATTGCAAGAGATATTTTTTCATATGTAGCTCCAATGATTTCCATCACCACTTCATTCTTCACATATTTCAACACTGGTATCAGTTCGGTGTCATAGATTCTGGTAACTGCCTTAATTACTTCCTTAGTTATGAGATGGGGTCTTTCAGACCACAAGAATCGATCATGAATTCTATTGAGAGATGGTTTAATATATTTACAATCAACAGTGGAGCTGAAATTAGGAAATGAGTGTAATCGATCCAACTTCTTCACCACAATATTTGAATACTCAGGTTTTATCAAGAAATTATCCCCAATGAGATCATTTTTCCACATGTCTATCAATATTCTATGATAAAATTCCTCTGTCTTAACTAGAATGTACATCCTAGTATCTTCATTGGGCATGACACCATGAGGAATCGATGAGAAGGCATCCAAAGGGTCATCTTCGAGAACCTTCTTAGAGTATTCATTATAAGAAGGTCTAGGTCTTTCTGATGCTTTCACAACTACAAGGGTTTCCATTTTTCAGCACACCAAGCTCTAATGAACTCAGAAAGAAGATTTACACAAACCCACAACAACACAGGAGAGTAAAATACCTTTTTCCTCCATGAAAAACCAAAACTAGGGTTTGCACAGTTCGCTCTCCAAATCACCTCAAGAACACTCCAAATTTCTCTCCACTTTCTTTGAATGCACAAGTGATTAAAATTCCTTTCCAATTTCACTTTATAGATCAATGTGATGCCCTAATTCACAATAAATGTGATGAAATTTAAAAAGTTGATAAAAACCTTTTTTTTTGCACTAAAAAAACCATAATTTTCTCCGCAAAAGATCATGCCTACATATTTTCTTCTAGATTATTTTGCATGACCTCTATCTATTCATTCCTTACAACATGTCCTCGTACCAAAGACTGACATGCCCGAATCTAGGGGGTTTGAATATTTTTTTGTTAAAGCTCCCCCTAAGACCATGCTAGGTCTAATTCCCAAAGTAATTATCTATACTAGATGAGGGAATAGATGCATCTAATGATTCTGGTTCTTCTTTCCTTTTCTATATCTTGTTCATTTCTCAGTTATCCTCATCTTTGTCAACCTTCTTCACTAGTTCATTTTTATTCAAATGTTCAAATTGCTTTCCCTTTTTACTTCTACATAATTTTGAAACGTGTCATGGTTTATTTCAATTGTAGAAAACAACATTTCTCTAATTTTTTTGACTTCCATTAACCCTTAATCTACACTAATTTTATTTTTTTCCAATTATTTTTTATGTAGAGCAGTAGCTAAGAAAAGACTGATTCATTCTACCTCCATTAAACGAGTTCATCATCTGAATTTTTCATTCACTGGCTCTATGTCCAATCTTCTTGCATTCATAACATTATCCGATGAAGGAATCATAAAAATTATTCATCCTACTTTTGCACTCAGTTGCTTTGTGACCAATTTTATTGCATGAAAAACACACACCATTGAAGGATGGGTACCTTTGGAAATTTGGTTGTCTGAGAGGTGGTCTTATACTTAGATTTCTTGTCTATTTTCCTTTACCTTGAGTCTTTTGATTGTTCACTTTTTTTGAGGTCTTCATAGCTTTTGAGCTTTCACCTATTTCCAGCCCCAATACACCTTTGTCTTTAGATGGTTTTTGTCTTGCAATCAATTCATCAAGCTTGGTGGAGCTTGTTTTGAAACTATCTTCACATACTTTTTCTTTTTCTAGATCTATTCTTAGGTTTACCACTTCTTGTTCAAGCCTTGAGCATTCATCATACTTTCTTTGCACCACTATATTTAGACACTCTTCAATTCTCTTCTTTTCCTCCACTTGCACCTTCAATCTAGTGATCTCTTCATTTTCTTGTTTCAATTGCTCACTTACTTCTCTATGTCTTTCTTTGAATTTTTTCATTTTCTCTTTCAATTTCTGGATGCATTCATTTTCCTCATCAAGATTTACTTTCAAATATCTATTTTCATTTTTAGCTTTGTCAAGATCATCAAGGGTTGTCCAGAATTATTTATTATCCATTTGTTCAATCTTCAAGATCTTCCTCACATTGTTAGGCTTATTCAAATGAACCAAGCTCTAATACCAATTGTTGAATACCCAAGATATTAAGAGGGAGGTGAATCAATATCTTATTAAACTTATTGAAAAAATACCATCCAATTACTCCAACACATATAAAAATAAAGATAAGAAGAAGCATTAATATAACATAAAAGCACACGACACATGAACACCAGATTTGTTTACGTGGAAAATCTAAAATGGAAAAAACCATGGTGAGGATTAGCTCACAATATAGTATAACTGGTTATAAGATATTACAAAGGGTGGCTCACTTCCTACAAAAGACATAGTAACAAAATGGCTTACAACTAGAATATGAACTGATGAAGTTACACCTCACAAGTGTAGATTCAGTTCCTTTGATGCTCACTAAATTCACATTCCATTAGAAAAATATTCTCCTTGATATTTTTTCGCACACACTTCAATCTCCAAACTACCTGATATATATCTAACTTGTTTGCAAGCATCAATTAGTTCACCAAAAAGATAACTTTCAGCTTCAAGCATATAAAAAATCTTCCTAAAAACAATTCAAGCATGTAGCACATCATATCATGTCAGCTTGGATCACACATACATTTTCAATACAAAATTTAATCCTTTTCAACGTCAACTATTTATTAGGTCAGCCAGAGATAGAACTTCTAAAAAAATACAACAATAGAGTGATGCCAACATTGTATACAAGCACTCGTACACATGAGATTCTGAACTTGCATGCTTCCAACAACCAAAATCCATTTCCCAAAACTGTGAGCAACAATGATTTCTAGAGGATAATTGTAGACCAAAATATCGGAGGACATTTTTGCATACTGGTTCAGAATACCGGATCAACTTTGAGTTTGAACTTACAGTTGCAAATCATATAACATGGTGATATCAATGAAAACACAATTTTTTTATTAAGAGATATGTTCTTCTTCATTCTTCCATCACTCTATACTTCCTAGATCTATCTATAAGTTATTGTTTCAGTCTATTAATTGTCTGATTATTGCAATTAGGATACATAGTTGAATTAGGTTAATCATAAAAAATCAATTCCAATCCATTCCAATCCCCAAATTGATGGATATCGAAGTCTAATTGACTCACATTCATGGTTTAAATTCAATCTCTAATTTTTTTTTATCTTCATCTCAATGAAACCCTAGGAAAAGACCTTGAATCCTATTGTTTTAAGCACTTAGGACTTAGGTTTCCCATTTTCTATGTTTCACCCTATATGTATAAGGATTAAAGCATCATATTCTAAGTTTAATTCAAATGTGTGATAAAGTATATAAGCTCTCATTTAGTGCTAAAGGTTGTGAAATTTGGAAGACTAGTATCGGTGAGTTAGTTATGAAAGGAAGAAAGATTGAAAATGATGTGTATCATCTCAATGAGTTCAATGGGTACAAAAATTAATAAAAAGAGAAGAGAGTTGGCTTTGGCACAAAATATTGGGACACATACATTTTGATGATCTTGTGAGGATTAGTTCAAAAGGAATGATAAGGGACATGCCAAAGATCAAGAAGCCTTCATCTACTAGTTGTAAACCATGTCATGAGGGAAAAAAGACCAAGACCAGATTTCCTAATAAAGAATATTCTACAACCAATCCATTGGATTTGATTCATACAGATCTATGTGGACCAATGATGACAAAGAGCCTTCAAGGTGGTGGGTATTTTTTGATGCTTATTCATGATTATTCTACAATGGAAGATTAATTTTTTGAAAGATAAATTGGAATATTTTGATAATTTTAAATAATTTAAGGTAATGGTTGAAAATGAAAGTAGAATAACTATAAGTGTTTAATATCATAAAAAGGTGGAGAGTTCACTTCTAATAAGTACGATTAATTTTGTGAGATGCATGGGATTTGGAGATAATTTCCTACTCCTATAAATCCTTAGAAAAATGGAGTAGTTGAGAGGAAGAATCAGATTGTATAGGATATGGCTAAAACAATGTTGAGTCAAGAAAAAATGTCAGATGTGTATTGGAGAGAATAATTCATATAATAGTTCACATTTTGAATAGAGCTTAAATTAGACCATACATTGCCAAAACACCATAGGAATTTTGGAAAGAAAGATCGACTTCAGTCAGACATCTATGAATATTTGGAAGCAAATGTTATATCAAGAGGGATGAAGAGAATTTGGGTAAGTTTGATTCTAGATCTAATGAAAGTATTTTTCTTGGTTATTCTATGACAAGAAAGGAATATAGATGTTATAACAAAAGGTTTAAAATGATTGTGGAAAGTGTCAATGTAAGTATTGATAAAATACTATAATCTAATGAGATTCTAGATGAAGAAAATAATGAAGATTTAATCCACGGTAGTGATGAAGACTCGATGAATGATTCAAAGAATACAGTTATGAAGAATTCGGCTAGGTATGTTCAAAAAAACCATTCTGAAGATCAAATTAGAGGAGATAAGGATAGTGGAGTTGAGACTCAAAGAATAATTGATAAATTAAATGAATAGGTACACTTTTTCTTACTATCAAAAATTGAACCAATTTGTTATGTAGAGGCAAGTAAAGAAAAAGGTTGGTTAGATTCCATGGAGGAAGAACTAACTCGTATTAAGAAAAATAAAACTTGGGAGTTGGCTCTAAGATCTAAAGTCAAAAATGTCATTGGTACAAAATGGGTATTTAGAAATAAGTTGAATGAAGATGGAAAAGTGATTTGGAACAAGGCTAGACTTGTGTGCAAATGATATTCTCAAGTAGAGGGAATTAATTTTGAGGATACATTTGCTTTGGTAGCAAGGTTAGAAGCAATCATAATGTTTTAGCATTGTTGGTTCATTCAATAATTTCAAGGTATAATATATGGATATCAAATCTACATTTCTAAATGGAGAATTAGAAGAGGATGTAGATAAATTGAACAACCAAAAGAGTTCTAGTGTTTAGATAAATTGGATTTTCTGTGCAGACTAAACAAGGCTCTTTATGGACTCAAACAAGCCCCTAGAGCATGGTATTCCAGATTGGATAGATATATGTAATAGGAAGGTTTCAGGAGAGGTAGTGTAGAAAATAACTTATACATAAAAAATAGAAGGTGATCACTTACTAATTTTTGTTATTTATGTTGATGACATCATCTTTGGAGGTAGTACTTATGCTATGTGTAAAGGTTTTTGAGATACAATATATTTTGAAATTCCAATGCTTGGTAAGTTTTTTTTTTATAGATCTCTCAATCAGACAAAGGTATATTCATTTCTCAGAACAATTAAATAAAAGAGGTTTTGAGAAAGTTTAAGATGGAATAATACAAACCATTGAGTACACCTATGGTTAATGGGTGTATTGAGCTAGGATGATGAATCTTCTCTAGAAAATCAAACTTTGTATAGGTCTATGATAGGTAGTTTGTTGTATGTAACTACATCTAGACCATATATAATGCAAGAAGTAGGGATGGAAGCTAGGTTTTAGTTAGTGCCTAAAGAAACTCATTCCAAGGTTGTAAAACGGATATTTAGATATCTGAAGGCTATAATGAATTTTGGTTTGTGGTATCCTAAGAGTGAAAACTTCACACTAACTACATACATAGATGTAGATTGGGTCAGAAGTATAGATGACTAGAAGAGTAAAAATAGTGGAGCTTTCCCTTTTGGTGACAATCTTGTATCTTGGTCAAGTAAGAAGTAGGATTCAATATATTTATCCATAATAGAAGCAAAGTAAATTGCAGTTGTTTCATGTTGCACTTAGGGATTATGGATGAAGCAAAACCTGAAGGAGATGAAAATAGAATTTAATGAGCCCCTTTCCATTCTTTAAGAAAATACTAGTGCTATAAATATTTCCAAGAATCTAGTGATGCATTCAATGATAAAACATATTGAAATTAAGTATCATTTTATGAGAGAGAGGGTTACAAACAAGAAAGTGAATTTGGAGTATATTGAGATGAAGGAGTAAATTTCAAACATTTTCACAAAACCTCTCCTAAAGAATACTTTTGAGTATCTCCAGCTAAATTTGGGAGTGGTATCTCCCTCCTCTTGAATCAAGAGGAAGTACATGCTAAGGGGGAGTGTTAAATCCCTACCATAAGCATGCTTGGTGACCTTGTGGAATAGTTATTAGATAGGAAATGCCACAGGGGGAGAAAGATACTCAAAATGAAAAGAAGAATGAAACTGAAGTAACTCCACATGTTACATCTTTTAGATGGGTGGTATACATATGTTGTCCTTTTCCATTTATGTCAAAGGGGGAGAAAGGAATCCAAAATGATACAAATTCTTAGGAACTTCGTTTGTATCACATAGAGGAGTTTTAGATTGGTTTGGGTTGTGTTGGTGTGCTAGCAAGATTTTTTTGTTTTCCATCAATGAAAAAGGTGGATATTGTTGAACATATATTTCCATTGATTTCAAAGGTATAATGTTAAAAGTATGATGTCAAATATTTTTTCTAAAGGATCAACATATCGGTGATGTGAACCCAGAAATCATTTGACTTGCACAAACACAACAAACATGGCATACTGTTAGATCACATGCAAGAGAGAATCAAGGTTCCTCGAGAAATAAGATTGCAAAATTATCATAGGAAAACAGGTGAAGAACAATATGAAATAAAGAGATCCTATTTTAAATGAGCAACTATCAATCCCATGGGGGAATTGGTACTGATCGGTATGTCAAAATCAACCCTTTCCCAATTCCTTGAACAAGCTGAATGATGTTATGGGAAAGATTAATTCTCAAATGAAGAGAATAACCTTGCATGAAATCTATGAAGTGAAGGTGAATTTGAGCATAGTAAGTTTACTCAAAGTTTTGTTCTCAAATGAGGAGAGAAGCCTCCAATTTATAGATTTCCAAAATGGAAGAGATAGTGAAATAAAGAAATCTAGGATCATTCAACATCCAATGGCCAAGTGCCACTTGTCAAGATGTGAATGGTTGATGGTTGTACACATTTTGACCAAAGTGCCAATAAATGCAATTAGCTGGAATTTCAAATTTGAGAAATGACATGTGAGAGGTAAAAAAGAATGAAATAAATGCCACTTGGCTCAATGCACAAGGACATGTAAGAGAAATGAATGCCTTATTGGATGTAAAAGTCCACTTGGATTTTTTGAATTCAAATTGAGGGAATATTCCCTTTTGATGCCATGTGAGGGAAAATAGATGAATTAATAAATCAAAGTAATTGATTTATTGTGAAATTTGCATTCTCTAGAGGATGTGACATAGATTAAAATTAAATTAACCAAATTTTAATTAATCTAATGAGGAATTTAGGAGATGTGACAATTTAGACTTAAATTGATGAATTAATTTAAATCAGAATTGAGAGGAATTGGTTTAATTAAATAAATGACTTTGATTTATTTAACTAAGTGGGAAGATGTTAGAATAAATAAAATAAGGCTTAATTTATTTGATTTGATAAGAGGACATTAGAAACTTTAATTAAATAAAATGATTTATTTAATTAAATAGAGACAGAAGATTAATTAAATTAATTGATTAATTTAATCAATGGAGGAGAAAGACTTAATCAAATAAACAATGATTTATTAAATTAAGAGACAAAATATGATGAAAAGATGAGAGTATGATTCAGGAAGAAATGTTGTTAATAATCAAGATCAAGTGTGTCGAACTAAGATTGCACATTTTCCATGTCTACATTTTGCCCCTCTTTGAAGCAATGTACTTGTTGCATTGATTCAAAGAATTAACTGCTATGATCAAAGTCAAAAATTTCTTGATTTTTCAGATGCCCCATTGTTGGCCCAGCAAAAGGATATTTATGGTATGTTGCCCCCTCGAGAGATCAAGTGGAAATGTTTGATTTTTCGATCGAGATTGTGAAAAAATGTGAGAGGAGTGGTTCTATTGATCAGAGGATGAAAGATAGTTCTTTGATGTAGACAAATCTAATGATGTATAGACAGTCATCGATTATGGGTAGTCTCATGTACATATTGATGCGACACACTGATTTTAGATAGAAATGTTAGTAAAGATAGAAGAATGAGAAGAATGGAAGGAGGATCCACACAAGATGATGATTGATGATTTTCTTACCAGGAGTTGGGATTTTCAAAGGGCCAATAACTTTATGTTTGATAACACACGTAGGTACCATGCATCAAGGTATAAAGGACTAGCATGGCATTGTACCTAGTGTGATGGAATTTGACCTGAAAATAAAATAGGAGTATTCTTGTTCACACTTAGCATATATACTTCATTCAGGATGTAATTCAGACATTCTAAACATCTCAGGCGAAAACATAGGAAAGCAAGCTTTCTTATGTGGTCAACAAGATATCTAAAACATCCTCTCCACAAACCAAACAAAGAATATATGACTAAGTTATTTTACAAGTGTATCCTACAAGCATAAAAAATAAAAAGATAATTATCTTTGCCCCATTCCTTTCTCTCTAAACCTATTTTATTTAGGCATCACCAAGAGGTCCTTGGAATGAGCACAAATAAGATAAGTCAATAAAAGACCAAATAAAGCAAACATCCAAGCTAATGTTCTTCATACTACTAGCCAAGAATAAACTACTATGAGGTACCTAATGCTTATGTCCATCATGGGAAGGATTCATCTTAGGACATGTTGATATCAGGGTTTTGGTGAGACTGATTGGATAATAAACTATTGATACTCCGAGTTGATCAACTTGTTGACTTATGGATCTAGGCTTAAGACTTTGACAATTAAGTGTTCATTTTGGAACCTACTAATCTTGCTTTTGATTGACTCACCAAAGGGTGAAATCGACGATTGACTTGATGATGACAAGATGGGAAAATATATTGCCATTTTATTGCGATGGATGCCTAAGGACTGACCCAAATGTCTCAGGGGATGATCAAAGATCAACCTTGCCTACATTCAAGCTTAGAGATGACGTAGTTCAGACAAGGTGGAAGATTGACAAGACTCAACGATGAAATTTTTGAAGATTTTTTGAGATTTTTCCAATGTTTTTGGATTTTCTTGATTGAATTTGGGAAAAGCACACATCTGATCCACCACTCATTTCAAGTATATGCCCCCAACATTAGGCCATAGACTACTTCAATAAAGGCAGGACAAACTGACCTTAAGAATATGCCAAGTAGTACTATGGTGGAATATGAATATGGGCACCAACTCAAGCTATGGTATGGATGCGAGTGGATGGGTGGATGGATGATTGTTGTTCTCCTAGCTATTTCCTTGATCATGGTTCGAAATCGGATTTGCGTATATTTTCAGATCTTGATTACTGGCTGGTTGCTCGAAATTGATGATATTGTCCTCGATGAGGTCTTGGATGATACTCTTCATCCTCATGCAATTTGCGGTGGTATGTCCCCTGATCTTGTGAAAGCCACAAAGGAGATTTTATTTATACCATGGTGGTTTGGTCATGGGTTTCGCGTATTGCTCAGAGTTGGAGACTTTGATAAGGTTTTCCTTGACCAACTTCTTCATTGTGGATTTGATGGGTTCTCCAAGATCCATGAACCTTCGCTTGGGAGGATATTTTCCTCGAGAGGTGGTCCTCCTTAACTATTCAAATTATTGATTTTATTGCTAAGAAGTGGTTGCGATTGTGCTACTGTATTAATTTTCACATTATTTTGATTATTATTTTATAGTTGATGATGTGTCTTTCTGCTTAGGGGCACTGATGATCACTTTAGCATCGAGCACGTCATCGTTTGTGATATTTTTGTTCCTTGACCATGTTCGAGGTTTATCATTATAATTTTTGGACAAGAATTTATCCTATGGTGGAGTGAATGTTGATGCTCCTCCTCGCATAGTAAGGGCTCTTTCGATGTTGAGCGCCTTTGGGATCAGTTGATCGTATGATGTGATGCATTGTATTTTTAAGTAGAATGCCAAGTTTTCATCTAGATTAGATATGATCGTGTAAAATTTTTGTTCTTCTAGCATGGTCCACTTGCTCTGATGGGCCTTGGATCACCATCTTTGTAAGAAGGATGCAGATAGATCTCCTTTTTTTTGTTTGAGCATTGATAGTTCTGCCAAACTAACATCTGCACCCATGTTGAAGGCATAATTTTTAAGGAATGCTTCCACAATTTCCTAGAATGTTTTAATGCCTATGGATAGGCGAGAAAACCATTCGATGGAAGGACCAGTCAAACTTCAGAGGAAAAGTCACATTAGATATGTGTCATCATATGCAACCTCCATGCAATGCAGCTGAAATTCCTTGATGTGATTTTCAGGGTTGAATGTGTTGTGAGGTGTTGGGAGTGGTTGATTAGTGATAGGGGTACTGGTGGGAGTTTGCTGCAAAATTTGTTGTGCATTCAAGGCCTGTTGATATGCCTGCATTTGCGTCAACAACGCTTGTTGATCGTTTCTGCTATTGTGCCAACAAGGCTAGTTGTTGGTCAAGCTGCTATAGCACCAACGAGGCTTGTTATTGGTCAAGCTAGTAATGCACCAATGAGGCTTGTTATTGGTCAAGCTACTACTGTGCTAATGAGACTTGTTATTGGTCGAGCTGCTATTGTGCCAACAAAGCTTGTTGTTAGGTGATCTGTTGTTGATCCAATGAAGTCTATTATTGGGTGAGCTGTTGTTGAGCCAACAAAGTTTGTTATTGGTTGAGTTGTTGTTGAGCCAACAAAGTCTGTTATTGGGTGAGTTGTTGTTGAGCCAACGAAGTCTATTGTCTAGCGTGTTGTTGTGCCTGAAAATCTTGCAGAGCTTGTTGGTATACTTTCTGATGGATTGCTTGCACTTGTGCTTGGTATTGTGCTTGTTCCTGTTGGGCCTGGGCTTGAGCTTGGGCTTTCACTTGTTGGGTTGCTTGAGTGGCTGCTTGAGTAGCTTGCACAACTTGTGCGACTTGATGGGCTTGTTGGTTTTACTTTAGTACCCTCTGGTGATTGGATTTTTGGATGCTTTGGAGTAGGGTGGTGAATGAATTCATCAAGTTTCCCTTTGGTGGGATTGGTGGTTGATTAGGAATGATGCCATCTGTGGTGATAGGCGATACGGTTGTGGTGGTGGTTAGGATTTGGTTTGTTGGAGGTGTGGTTGCAATGCTCGGTCCCTAAGAAGGTATGCTTTAAGGGATTTGGGGATCGGTTGATCTGTTGACCATGGTGTCTTGAGTAGTTGCCACTTGTTGTGGTGATGTTGTCAGAAAAAGGAGAGAATTCGATGTGATGCTCAGATTGCTCTGATTTGAGAAACTAGTGAGGGGTAGGGGGGAAATACCCAACCCTAAGGGTGATACGGACGTGAATGGTAATGGAGGGAGTGATGATATGCTCCCCCAGAAGGAGAATTGGTCAGTGAATATTTTTGTTCCAAACAAACCACCTTCTCCTTGCAGTAGAGAAGTTTGTATGTTTAACGAATAGGCGAGCATTGTACGGAATGAGGATGAATCTGTAGGATTATGGAAGGTGAGTGGGACATAAGGGGCATGTCCATACTAGTGCCTACATCAAGGTCAGAAGGAATTGGGATCCCTCCTTCTGTTAACGTGTGTAAGTATTTAAACATGGCGTTGACAATTTTATGATTCTTTGGATTTTAGACCATTTCTAGCATTTCTGATTGTGTCATCCCCATATCCTCATTTGTGATGTCCTCTTCATAGTTTTCCTCTTGAGGATTTTTTGATGGTAGAGGAGAACTACTTGGGGGATTTCTTGATCCCGCAAGGTTTTTTTCAGTGGTTTCATGACCCAAGTCACTAGAAGTTGATATTTTGTTGATGTTTTCCATGTTCCTCTTGTATTGTGATCTTGTTTGGACCATAAAAATAGGGATCATTTGATCTTGATTTTTTAGGCCCAAAAGAGAAGAACTAGGAAAAGAAAAGGATCAAAAGGGGGTGGTTATGATGATAAGATAAATGGATAAAGTGAATGAGTGAAACTATTGAAGAAATTTTTAGGGTTTATGCTAAACTTTAGGACTTGGATTGATGGTTTTACTAGATGTATTAAGTCAAACAAGATTTTGGTGAGTTTGTAAACCTTGGGAAGTTGTGTTATCCTAGGAAAACTCACACAATGGAATGGATAGGCTAAGTGTGTTAAGCCAACCAAGGTGATCATGAACTAGTAAACCCCAAGAAGTTGCATCATCCTAGGGGAAAATTGTTCAAGAGATTTGACTATTTGGCTAGGTGTGTTAAGCCAAGATAGAGTGATGTTGATTTAGCCTTTAAGTTTAGCATCAATGATTTTTCTAAAGTTCTCAAAATTTTGTTGATGGTATGAGATTTGGTTGATGGAGAGATGGATGAGGGTGAAGATTTTGATCCTAGACCTTGACCTAGACACGACTCTTTTTTACGAAACCTCGTTTTTGAAGAACATGCTAGACTTCCTATGTGAGGAAAACAAACCTTTCAAAAAGGTCAGGATTTTGTTGATAGTAGAATGCACACAAAGTTGGGTTATTTTTGGAAGTAGTTTTATAAAAAAATGTACACTAGTCTTTCTCTAACATCAAGGAGTATTTCAAGATGTTGTTCGCAGGCTTTTAGACTTATCCTTTTGAACTTTGGTTTTGGGATTTTGACCTTTCGGGAAATCATTTGAGGAAACACATATGAGGTCCAATTTGTCTTTTATCTTGCCTTAGTGAATTCCTTTTACCAAAAGCACTTGCTTGATTAAGTTTCAAACTGCATGTCTAATGTCCCACTTTCTTTTTCATCCCACAAAGTCCATTATGTGGAAATCAAGGAAATTAGGGCAAAATTTTCCCAGGTTGACTTTAGTGAAGACAAATGATGATAAAATCCAAGAACTTAGAAACCTCTAAGGATATGATCCCTAGGGAAAGCAAGAGTACTTAAATTCGTCAAAGATATTTGTTTCCTCCAAGGGATTTGAAATTTGGAGCTCTTTGTGAATGTTTGTTTTTCAATTGTTTTGAGAATAAAGCAATGTATTCTTCATTTCCAAGCACATGTACAACCCTAGGATGAAGAGACAATATTTTTTTGGGTTCCCACTTGGACGAATCTAGTTGTACATTATGTGCAAATGACTAGATGGATGACCACATTGGCCCCCCTCCTCAACACACACTTCTTGAGTCAGCAAAGCATTGGTACCCATGAATCTCCCATGGAATAATTTTTATCTCTAAAATAATAACACATGTATAACATGGGGCAACTTCAAAGGACATGACCTTTTGCACCAAAAAAATAGATAAGGATTTGGCCTTCTAAACAAGGTTTTTAATTCGGACTTTCCATTTGTGGAGGTTGACCCATACGATGAGAGACCATTTCTTCCCTTCTCGTCGGAGCCAACTGCACGATACTAGCTTTTGTTCTAGTACCCACTTTTATATCACGACTGGAAATACATTTGGCTTTAGTGTGTTACCGGTTGGGTCATTCCCTTGGGTGAGTAATTTCTCCCACAAGGTAGGCCCGCTAAGATAAACAAAATCGAGTAAACATATTTGTAGTTCGATCAACCTTCATTTAGAAACAAAGGGAGAACACACACAATAAGTCTACTCACACTTGCAAGGTGTTTTGTTCAATTTTAAACCCAAACTAGAGTTTGGAGGCAATACTTTTGACAACTTAACATCACAAAAAGAATTTTGATTCTCAAGATCATCGTGAAGAATGAGAGAAGCGCATACGCCTTTTAAATGATATTAATTTGTACAAAACATGAAAAAACTTGTTTATTTTATAACTCAAAGCAATGATGAGTTTATTTTAAAGCACCAAAATGAGATGTGAAAGTTGCCTTGTTCAATTTTTAGAACCCAATTGAAATTTATTAAATGTCTAAGGTTATTTTTAACCAAAAGGATCAATTCAAATGATTAATTTTAAACAAGCATGAAAATGGAAAAATCTAGCTCAAATAAGCATTAAAAAATGCTTTTGTGAATCTTGGATCTCAATCTTGCTTTGCCTTGATTTGATTCCAATATCAACATTTAAAAGAAAATACAAAGTTAATATGAATAAAATAATTCACACGTCTCTTATATATCAATGCATCAAACATAAGTTATAAAAAAAAGCTATTTCTAAAAAAAAATTATTATTTAGCCCCCTTTATAATGCAAAAAATTTCTTTACCTCTGCCTTCCACAAATTTTCACCCTCTACCACCCTACTGCGGATCTTTAAATCAGGTAGTATGGTGGCGCGGTGGCAGCTTTGCACAGTCGGTCGACAAGTTTACTGCATTACCCCCAACAACAAGGTAGACGACCACAGTAATGCAATGTCGATTAGTAGTTACTGCGCTACCATTGGCGGTTAGACAAGAGACCACAGTGACACGGTGACGGCTTGCTCAGACAATCAGGTGGGTTTAACACAATACGTGGATAGCAAGATAGAAAACCACGGTGACGTAGTGGCAGCCAATTAATAATCAAGTAGTTAACCACAATACTGCAAGCGGTTAGGCAAGAGACCGCGATGATGTGGTGGCAGTTAGATGACAATTACCACGCTACCACTGGTTGTTAGGTGGGAGACCACGGTGATGCAGTGGCAGCCAAGAGGATGGTGACGGTGAGGATGGTGGTTAACCTCTCTATCGCAGGGAGGAGATAGTCAGGCCATAGTAACATAGGAGACTAGGAGAGATGAGACCACAAGACTGCGGTCAGCAGAGCAGTAAGCTGCGGTAACGTGGTGGATACCGTGGCACCGTGAGGGGTGAAGGTTGATGACATGGTAAGGTGGTAATAGGCAGTGAGTGGAAACTACAATACCGTAGTTAGTGAGGAGTTGGGTTGCGGTATGGTGGTGGAAACTGCAGTACCGCAAGTAGGGAGGATGAGAGGCGCGGTGAAGTGGTAAAAGATGGTGGAGACAGTGAAAGCAACAAGAAACAACAATGTGGTAATGCGGTAAAAAGATAGGAATAAAGGCTGAGGAAAATGCCCGACACTGCTATACTGCGGGTGAACAGAAGGAGAGACGCAGTAATGCGGGAGATGGTCGGATTTGACTGCGCGGAAAAAAATTGTAAGGGACATCACGAGAAAATAGCTCGTAGCACAACCTGTCTAGATTATAATTTGATTATTTTTTAGATTAAATGCTTGCAAAATGTATGAATAGTAAGTATTTGTCAAAGAAAATATTAAGACTCATATTCTATGAAAAAAATCTTAGACATTAGAATATGCAGAACTGGAAACGTAAATAATTGTCTTCTCATAGAAGGGAATGGTCTACAAAAGGTATTTAAACATAAATAACACCAGAGACTACTGTTAATAGATCAGTTAAATACATCTATGTGACTTGAAATTTCCTACAACAAAGATATAAGTAAGATTTTGAAAACAAACTCAGAGAGCCCTCCTTCTAGTGCCAGAATGTGAACCCATAAATCATTTGACTTGCACAAACACAACAAACATAGCATACTGTTAGATCACATGCAAGAGAGAATCAAGGTTCCCCGTGAAGTTAGATTGCAACATTATCATAGGAAAATAGGTGAAGAACAATATGAAATAAAGAGATCCTATTTTAAATGAGCAACTATCAATCCCATTGGGGAATTGGTGCTGATTGGTATGTCAAAATCAGCCCTTTCCCAATTCGTTGAACAAGCTGATGATGTTATGGGCAAGATTAATTCTCAATGAAGAGAATAACCTTGCATGAAATCTATGAAGTGAAGGTGAATTTGAGCATAGTAAGTTTACTCAAAGTTGTGTTCTCAAATGAGGAGAGAAGCCTCTGATTTATAGATTTCCGAAATGAAAGAGATAGTGAAATAGAGCAATGTGGGATCATTCAACATCCAATGGTCAAGTGCCACTTGTCAAGATGTGAATGGTTGATGGTTGTGCACATTTTGACCAAAGTGCCAATAAATGAAATTAGTTGGAATTTCAAATTTGAGAAATGACATGTGAGAGGTAAAAAATAATGAAATAAATGCCACTTGGCTCAATTCACAAGGACATGTAAGAGGAATGAATGCCTTGTTGGATGTACAAATCCACTTGGACTTTTTGAATTCAAATTGAGGGAATATTCTCTTTTGATGCCATGTGAGGGAAAATAGATGAATTAATAAATCAAAGTAATTTATTTATTGTGCAAGTTGCATTCTCTAGAGGATGTGACATAGATTAAGATTAAATTAACCAACGTTTAATTAATCTAATGAGTAATTAATGAGATGTGACAATTTAGACTTAAATTGATAAATTAATTTAAATCAAAATTGAGAGGAATTGGTTTAATTAAATAAATGACTTTGATTTATTTAACTAAGTGGGAAGATATTAGATTAAATAAAATAAGGTTAATTTATTTGATTTGATAAGAGAACTTTAGAAACTTTAATTAAATAAAATGATTTATTTAATTAAACAAAGCCATAAGATTAATTAAATTAATTAATTAATTTAATCAATGAAGGAGAAATACTTAATCAAATAAACAATGATTTATTAAATTAAGAGATAGAATATGATGAAAAGCTGAGAGTATGATTTAGGAAGAAATGTTGTTAATAATCAAGATCAAGTGTGTTGAACTGAGATTGCACATTTTCCATGTCTACAGGTGAGAATTAAATATAATTATTTTTGTCATATCATTTATAAGATTTTGAAATTGGGAAGTATTATGATCATTTGTAGAATATTAATGTTATCATTACTGTGAAACAAGTAATTTGTAGTATGCTTGAAATATTATCTTGTATCTATTCCAAGTGTTGGAGGTAGTCTAGAAGTGTTTCTAGTAGTATTCTATGGTTTTGTACTCATGCATTGTATTATACTACCATAGTTTTTTCTTTGCATTCTACTGCAATTGAATGTTATGACTTGTGGCTTGGACTTAAAGTAAGGCTACTCATAATGTATCAAATTCTATAGTTTCAAAGGTTGAGCTTCAACAAACAAAAAGTTACAAGTAATAGACTGTTGCCTATGTTGTTTGGTTGACTAGGAATATAATGTCTAAGTGTTTACACCAAACAAGGATAGTGTGAGCTATTTGGAGGAAGTGTGTGAAGATAAAATAGGGCTAGATTAATATTACTGATAGAAGCACATAACATCATCTATCACTAGTGGTAACACAGTAGATTTAGGATCAAGCCAACTATACATTTCATATCAATTTGAATTAAGGTCTACTCTTATGTAACATGGCTAATTATGGATGATGTTAAAGGGTTTTTTCTAACATGAGATATTAAAAAAATATGTTGGAATGTATATATTTATGACTATGATTCATTCTAAGTAGAGTGTGTGTGTGTGTGTTGTAGCTAGAATGTTGTGTAATTAAGGCTTTAATGTGAATATCAGAATGATGTAATAGGATTTTCATTCCAATAATTGTGTGTCATTATCATAAGATCATATGTTGTGTACAAGAGTTTTTGAAGGTTGATTAGATCAAGAGAAAGTAGTGTTATCATTCTTGAAGGTCCACAAATCATATCTCTATGATCTGGTAGGATTGGTGTCTTACCTATTGATTTCATTCTTAGATCTTTGTGTGGGGATTAGTGTCTCTAGGTTGGTTCCTACTTCATGATTTTAAGTGATTCATTATTTTGTGAGGTTGTATTTGAAGAATAGCTCCAAGCATCTCTTCTCACCTTGATTTTCCACATTCTAGGATTCCACATATATATGGTGTTCTTTGTGTGAATGTGTCCATCTATGTTTCTTAATGGTCAATTGTTAGCATGGTTTTTGTTATCCCCCTAAAACTATCACTAGTACACTTGAACAACAATATATGACTAAATAAACTACTAAAAATTGCATATAAATGACTAAATTTAGTCACGTGACTATTAGTGGTTTATTTTTAGTCATTTATAACACCACTAAATTTATGACTAAACAATTTTAGTCATTTATTTAGTCATTGATTTTAGTCATTAATTTGGTCATTGATTTGGTCATTGATTGAGTCATTTATTTAGTCATTGATTTAGTCATTAATTTAGTCATTTATTTAGTCATGGTAGTGATTTATTTAGTCATTGATTTTTGTCAACTGGTCATTTATTTAGTAATGGTAGTCATTACTTTAGTCATATATTTAGTCATGTATTTAGTCATGTATTTAGTCATTAATTTATTCATGAATTTAGTCATTACTTTAGTCATTAATTTAGTCATATATTTAGTCATCAATTTAATCATATATTTAGTCATTAATTTAGTCATTACTTTAGTCATATATTTAGTCATTACAAATCAAATATAACTTAATTAATCCTCACAAATTTATGCATATAAACTTCAAGTATCATAGATATTCAAATGTTTAAGAAGCACCATGAAATGAAGACTAAAATACTTGAACAAATATGATTGATCAGACACAAACACAAATAAATTACAAATCAAGAGGAGCCACATCACAGTATTTATGGGTGGAGAAAAAACCACTCTGAAAATTTATCATTGGTTACAATCAATGTCTCAGTGACACTTTACAACTTATATACACTATATAAAAAAAATACTCCTATTTTCATATACTTATACTATTTTCCCCTTCTTTAACTATAATCCTTTTGGAATGGTAGTGACCTCCTATAGGGGATTGACCCATTTATTCCCCTTGCAAATCCACAACTTTCCAACTGTTATTGGTTTTGGCTCCTCCAAACTCTTCCTCATTGGTATTCACCTTTCACTTCTCCAATTTGGAGTTGCAGCCTAAAAATAAGGTTTCAAAATTTGCACATCAAAAACTTAAAAAAGTCAAATAATACAGAGGATAAAATTCAAACATTTTATTTTCCTTTTCCAACTATGGCACCCTAAACTAAGGCACTAGATATAGTGAGTGTATCATAATTATATATAACATCCATCAAAATCATATTTGGAAGTAGATTTTTATCAGATATTGTAGTTGCAAGTTCCACTAATTATAATAAAGATAAATAGTTTTACCTTTCTGCATCAACTAATGTAATTCTGATAAATTTTAGAGGATCAACAATGCTAGCCTTTATCATATCAACATACTCACTTCAAGTTGCAAGACAACATTAAACTTATTAATTAGACTCAACATCTAATAAATAAAAATAAACTTCAAACATTATCAATTTAGTAAAACAATCATCAATTTCAAAGATCAAAGCAGACAATGCTTCACTCTACATCCTCTACTACAATGGAATGAAATTATTGATTGCAGAAAGTGCAAAAAATGTATTTTTCAAGGAACCTCTCAAGATATTTGAATTAATGAAGCACTTTGGAACACATCCTAACATTCTATTTTCAATGGAATCGGGGAGGTTATTTAAAATTTTACACCCTTCTATGTTCAAGTGTTGCAGCTATGATAGGTTGCCAATGAATCAAGGAGGCTATTTAAATCTATAGACTCTACCATGTTCAAGTTCTATAGATGTGATAGGTTGCCAATGGAATCAGGGAGCTTATTTAAATATCCACACCCTTCTATGTTCAAGTGCTACAGTTGTGACAGGTTGCCAAATGAATCATGGAGCTTATTTAAATGTCCACACCCTTCTATCTTCAAGTGTTGCAATTGTGACAAGTTGCTAATGGAATCAAGGAGGTTATTTAATTAGGGAGCTTATTTAAATGTCCACACCCTTCTATGTTCAAGTGTTGTGTTGCAGTTGTGATAGGTTGCTAATGAAATCGAGGAGGTTATTTAAACTGTGACAATATTTTATTTTTAAGTGTTGCAGTTGTGATAGATTATCAACAAAATCAAGGAAGTTATTTAAACCTTTAAAATTTCCTATTATATTCAAGTGAGTTTGGCATAAGCTTAATTCACAAACACATAGATAAGATTGCATCATACCGTGACCAAGGACAAGGCTTAAAACACATAGGAGAGTTAAAACATACATTATGAATAATAGATTGACAAAGGATATATATAATAAATTCATGTTATGAAACTAACATGAGAATTTAACCAAATAATTAAATCCAATGAAATAAAATATATGCTGGATGCAAAGGAAACCCTGTTTTTCTTAAATAAACCTGAAAAAATAAATTTGAACAATATAAAAACTGACCAAGGATTTCAGTGACCCCTTCTTGAAACAACATGAGAACCACCATCAATGTAGTGGGTTTAGCAACTCAAGATTTATACTCCAAAGTTCAGAATAAAAATCTACTGGTAATGATCACAAAGCACAATATCCTAAAACAACAACATACAAAACCTGATGAGGTCTCTACTCCAAATCTTTGATGGATCCAATGTGAGGGATATGTTGAGTTCACTAGTAGAAACAACATCAACTGAAATACCCAGTTCTTCAAATATAGAGAATACTTGTGTTACATGGGATAAGTGGTATGAAAAAACTAGAACCCTTTGCTTAAATTATAGCAGCATTTAAATATGTAACACACTTTCTCCTATGAATTCATAAGTTAAAAGGCTTACCTTTGCAAGAAACCCAAATTGACCTAGCATGCATGTGTTTACAATGTCAAGCATTGTAACATTGTGCTTCAACACTATGCTTGTCAGCAATGCCTACAAGGTAAACTTATTTCATATTAGAGGCACTTATGTGTAAATCTCAATATTTTTCAAAGGAAACATAAGAGGGATTTATTTCATGTTCTAGACACATCTATTACATGCACATTCAATCTTAAATGTTTCTTTATATAATTAAAAATTAAAATATTTAATCTACCTTTCTCATATCTCTAGTTTTAGTGATAAGTGTGTCTGGAGCTTGTGGATTGTAAGAATTCTTGACCCTTACAGGAACCTCACCCTCCCTTGCAGGCTACGTCGATTGTGGATTCAAAACATAAAGATATATTAGAAAATATATTAAAGACCTTATCTTGCTCAAAAAACTAAAAAAAATTCTCATAAGCTAGTCATAAATTAGTGGCATAAATACCCAATATTTAAAATGACAAGCAAATAAAAACCAAAGGAAAATGGAGATATCTCTGTAAGATGGAGAAATTTGAATAAGAATCAAACATGTGAGTTAAATATTATTTAAGAATAATGTATCTCAATGGTAGGAGAAATGTTGTGCAATCTAATTACCAGAAGGAAGAAACATCAATTTACAAATGTTAGGAAGTGCGAAAATGGCATAATAGAACACACATGAAGAAAGATTGAAAATATATTTGTAAGGTGAAAAGTTCAAAACAAATGTTACCCCTAACAACACATCAACTGGAGCATTATAAATAAATCCATATAAGCAAGGAATCATCTCAATGTTGAGTGGTCAATACAATCTAGGTTCCAAGTTGATTACATGGTACACCCAAGTATACTTACATGATCCTCTACACATTTATTAATTCCATCTTGCATGAGATAAAATTTCTCTGAGATAAGGCATAGGTTACAACTAGATCTTAAAAGTATGAAAGAACCTAACACTATTTCTACAACTACTAGGAACAAGAGAAATTTGATTATATTGAAATTGTTTGGCCTCTCACCAATTAGGACCAGTGACTACTTCAAATGGGCAACAAAGTCAATGCCTACAAAGGGAACTAAAAGAAAAAGTGTGAACCAAAAGTACCAAAGCTTGCATGTCCATGCAAGTCTAGAAGATCAAGAACCCCACAAGATTATATACTTCAAAGATCCATTTTGAATCAAACATATTCCATTTTTATTAAAGAGAAGCAAGTCACAAAAGCTTTACAACTTATTAGAGTGCTTTCCCACAAAAAAATAATCCTCACTACAATCAAGCCAACAAATGTGGCTAAGACAACTTCATAGACTTTCTCATTAAATCTCCTACAGTATCACTGTTAGTCATGGAGACATCAATCATACATTCATCTTATTGGGCTACACATTCCTATGGCTCAAACAATAAAATTGCAACCCCTTACAAAATTGACACTTGCAATATTTGATGCCCTAGACAAATACTAGACACAAATAGCCAAAAAATTGGCTCAACAACCAATCCTCAAATTATCTTACATTCATGCATATATAGCTTTCAGTTACAATCAGCCTCATTTGCATAGGAGATTAGTCAAAACAAGTTTTATATAGATAAGACAGCCTCTGTGGTCACTAGTTTTGATCAGCATACAATGGAAGAGAAGATTGCACCTATAAGTTAGATAAAATCCACCTTGAACATGCATATCAATACAAAGAACAAGGGAGAAGATTAATCACTAGGCCTACAAGTCAACCCCTCTCACTATAGGAGTACAAAACCAATGCACATGTATCAAATGTAGTCCATCAAGCTCCTGTAGCAAAAGTTGCAGCCCATGCCCATAAATGGTAGTTGGTCATCCCAAGGAAAAACATGCCCTAAACGTAGGCCCACCAAACAACTATCACATCACAACATGACAAAAGTGGAAACATAGGCCTATAGCAAGGAAAGTAATAACCTACATGTTTCATGTCAAGCATTGAATATACCAAGAAAGGAACACCATCAATCATAAGTGACCACTGCTGCAATATGCCCTCTATGAAAATAAAACCTCCTATAGCATAGTACTTGGCCCCTTGAGAGTGAAATTATTCCTACATGCATATAGACATCCACCCTACAATTGAAACTAAGGCCACAAGCAATATAACATCCTCTTAAGTTGTTTGTGAAAAGATAGCCAAGCCTATTGCACAAGCAACAAGAAGATGTGACAAGTTGCCAATGGAATCAGGAAGATTATTTAAAAACCTCTACAATATTCTATGTTCAAGTGTTGCAGTTGTGACAAGTTGCCAATAGAATTAGGGGATTATTTAAACTTTTACACATTTCTATGTCCAAGTGCTACAACTGTGACAGGTTGCCAATAGAATGAGGGAGGTTATTTAAATCTATACACCCTACCATGTTCAAGTGTTGAAATTGAGATAGTTTTCCAATGGAATCGGGAAGGTTATTTAAGCCTTCACACCCTTATATGTTCAAGGTTGCAATTGTGACAGGTTGTCAATTGAATCAAGGAGGTTATTTAAACCATGACAATATTTTAGTTTTGAATGCTACTGTTGCAATAGATTGTCAATAGAATCAAGGAGGATATTTAAACCTTTGAAACTTCCTATTATGTTCAAGTGCTACATTTGTGATAGGTTGACAATGGAATTGGGGAGGTTATTTAAGCAAATGCAGTTGGTAGGTGTAAAGCCGAATTCCACAACCTTTGTGAGCATCCTCCCTATCTGTGCCAAAATGGGAGATTTGGAACAAGGTATGGACATCCATCAAAGAATAAAGGATAGAAAAATTTGGTTAGATGTTGTAGTGGAAACAACCCTTGTAGACATGTATAAAAAATGTTGAAACATAGACAAGGAATGCCATCTCTTGGACTATAATTATTGTTGGATATGCACAAAATGGATTTGTTGAAAAATCTTTAGAAAATTTCAAGCAGAAATGCAATTGGCAAGTATAAAGCCAAATTCCACAACCTTTGCCAACACATTTCCTGCTTGTACCAAAATGGGGGCTTTGTAAAAGGGTATGAACATCCATCAAAGCATAAATAATAGAGAAATTTTGTTAGATTTTGTAGTTGCAACTACCCTAGTATATATGTATGCAAAATGTGGGAGCATAGACAAGGCATGTGAACTGTTTGACAAAATTCCTGAAAGAGATGCCATCTCATGGAATACGATGATTGTGGGATATGCACAAAATGGATTTTTTGAAAAGGCTTTAGAAAATTTCAAGAAAATGCAATTAGCCAGTGTGAAGCCAAATTCCATAACCTATGCCAACATACTCCCTACCTATGCCAAAATGGGAGCTTTGGGGCAGGGTATGAACATCCATCGAGCATAATGGATGGGGGATTTTTGTTAGACATTATGGTTGGAAATTCTCTGTTAGACATGTATGCAAAATGTGGAAATGTACACAAGGCACATGAACTCTTTAAATGAACACCTCAAAGAGATTTCATCTCATGGAATGCAATAATTGCAAGATATACACAAATTAGATCTGTTGAAAAGGCTTTAGAAACTTTCAAGAAAATGCAATTTGCAGGTTTAAAGCCAGACTCTACATCCTTTTCTAGCATCCTCTCTACCTGTTCCAAAATGGAAGCTTTGGAACAGGGTATGGACATCCATCAAAGCATAATAAAAGGGGGATTTTCATCTAATATTATAGTTCAAAATGCTTTGTTTGACATGTATGCAAAATGTGGAAGCATAGAGAAATCAAGTGAATTTTTTGATAGAATTCATCGAAGAGATGCCATCTCTTGGATTGCAATTATTGTTGGATATGAACAAAATAGATTTGTTAGAAATAATTTAGAAACTTTCAAGAAAAAATGCAATTATCAAGTATAAAGACAAAGTCCACAACCTTTTCCATCGTCTTTCCTACCTATGCCAAAATGGGGGATTTGGAACAGGGTATGAACATCCATCAAAGCATAAATAGCAGAGGAATTTTCTCAGATTTTGTAGTTGCAGCTACCTTAGTAGACATGTATGCAAAATGTGGAAGCATAGACAAGCCATGTGAAATTTTTGACAAAATGCCCAAAAGATGCCATCTCATGGAATACGATGATTGCGGGATATGCACAAAATGGATTTTGAAAAGGATTTAGAAACTTTCAAGAAAATGCAATTAGCAGGTGTGAAGCCAAATTCCACAACCTATGCCAACATCCTCCCTACTTGTGCCAAAATGAGAGCTTTGGAGCAAGGTATGAAGATCCATCAGAGCATAATGGATGGGGGATTTTTGTCAAATATTATGGTTGGAAATTCTCTATGAGACATGTATGAAAAATGTGGAAATGTACACAAGGCATGTGAACTCTTTGATGGAATTCCTCAAAGAGATGTCATCTCATGGAATGAAATAATTGTAGGATATGCAGAAAATGGATTTTGCAAGGATGCTCTCAAAATATTTAAATTAATGAATCACTATGAAACATATCCTAACATTGTAAGCTTTATTTCTATTCTTTGTGCATGCAACCATGGAGGTTTACTGGATGAAGGTTGTACATACTTCAATCACATGAGTAAGCATTATTTCATTACACCTACAGTTGATCATTATGTGTGCATGGTTGACCTTCTTTTCCATGTTGGCTATCTTGAGGGCACTCTAAACTATATCATTAAGATGTTAGTTAAACCTGTGGTGGTAGTGTGGATGTGTTTTGTTTCTTCCTATAGGTTGCATATGAATATAGGCTTAGTATTATTTTGATGCAATTAAAGGAAGAAATAAATACCTTCTACAATCTTAGTTTGACCAAACTCAATCCTTAGCAAACCATCCTTGTTTTTTTGTGCATCTTTCACTCATTATTCATTCCTAAAAAACACAAAATTCCTTAAGCCATCAAACATCCACACAACAATAAGAGTTCCAATCTTTTGTCAAGCCTTCAAACTACCTTTAAAAACTTGAAAATGATTGACTAAAACAAACTAGGTTCCTTCAAATATCAGTACAAGACCATCTCATCACCAAATTGTCCTCAATGTGTTATAATAGCTTTTACAAATACAAAATTTAGAATATAAATGCATAAGCCACCAACTCTAAACCCGAGACCTCTCCATTAGGGTTAAATCAACATAATTCAACTTATCACAAACTACAAGAACACTAGTTTCCTCATTTGGTCATAGTTCCTTTATAAACTAAATGCAAAGCTTGTAGGTCTATGAAATGGTCTGTCAGATATTTTCTCCTAGGATAAACATATTTACCCAAAACTAACCACTCCTTTAGATACCTTTTTGGCTTAGTTAAAACATATGTCAAAGTAGGGTATAGGTCCTTTGGACCAAATGATTCAAAACTGATCATCTCAGTCAAAATTATGCCTCTTTAGGCCTTGGCTACCATAGGGGTCTTTAGTTTCTTCTATCTCCAAACCCAAACTCTCACAACCAGTACTTGGATCACTCTTTATTTGGTTTTCAAAAGCTTATTATTCTATGAAAATTCCACTTCTAAAGATATTTTATAAACTCTAGACTCTAACCTCCATGTTTACTCATAAAACCCTATCTTCAGACTATGGAAGTGATTATTCACCACAATAAACTCATCCTCTTGATATGTAACCTCTGAAATATGAGAATAGATACTATAAAAGGTAAAATCGCTAAAAATTGAGAGCTTTCACTAGATAAAATAGAAGGAATATAATTTCATCAACATAATGGTCACATGTATAGAGGGCCCTTACTTCCTCAAAGTATTTGATTATTCATGGCATTGCAAGGATATGGATTATCAATTCCAAATCCTTAGAGATGCTTTGAGGAGGTTGGGCCAAAGAATGTGTCCAAGTAGTGATAGATGTGGCCTATGTGTAGATATTTGTAGGGAATTTGATTAAGGCTACCACATGAATGTCTTGATCAAAACCTCTAAAATTGTTTAATTGGAAAAAGTGCCCCAAACTTACTAACATGGAACTCCTGAAAGAGAAGAATTGGTGAGACCCTTGGAATGTCTCGCCGATAAGCAATTGTGTTCTAAATTCTTGAAGGGGTCAGATCGGTGTGACCTAGGACATGTCTTGCTGATGGAATTCATCAGTATGACTTGAACTATCAAAGCGAGATTCAAAACTCATTCTGACAACAAAATTCTATCCAATGTCAGTGTGACATGTGAATTTCTTGCCGATAAGAACTGTCGATGTGACCAGAACTATCAAAGTGAGATTTCTAGTTGAAGGAGATCATCAAGGATATTTTTTCTGATGGAAATGTTGGGGTGACTTGAACTATCAATTTGACATTTTAAAATATTTTTGATAGTGTTACTCTTGTCTTTTATCGTTGCATCGAGGGAACTATGTGATGCAGACACAAGGAACTCAAAAAAAATCAAATTGTTAACATGCCTTTGAGAGGCATCTAACAAGATTAATATGGCCAATTTTTCCAATCCAACTCACTCACAAAGTCTAAAACTAACTCAGGGATCCTTTCCCTTGTGCACACCCTCAACTCTAGTGGCCATGAAAATCCTTTTTTTAGGCCATAACTCCCAAACCTGACAAATTACTCTACAAAAAAATCATTGATTCAGAAACCCTCTTGGAAGTTACACAACATATCTCAGGATTAGACACAATTATTTTGGACCAAACTCCTGAAACTCCCACTCCTACACTATCCTAATTAGGCTAATTAGGCCTAAATTACAAAGAAACCCATCTTTAGACTTATCACATAAAACTAAAAAATTTGAGGCAGCATTTCACATGCCCTCAAACCACTAAATCCACAATTAGTTTCTAGAGATGACTCTTCTAACATAGAAAACTATGAAACCCTTGATTTTAGGCCCTCAAAAGGAGAGTTTATTGTAAATCATACATCCAGGCCTCCCCAGACCTTTCCACCTATTCCAACACTCTTAATTATGCCTGCACAAGCTTAAAATTTTATTACATAAGTTATTCCCTCCAATTTTTTTTGACAAATTCATTAAAAAGGACTGTAAATACCTAGGTTTGAATAGGACTGAAGTGCCTGAACTATTGATACAAAGCTTCATATGAAGGATTTCTTAATGAGGATACAAGAAGTGGCTACAAATCTAGCAATTCAATTGGGGGTGGATATTATTCTAGTAGGATAAGATGTCTAAATGAAACTGGAAAAATAGTCTGTGATCCCAGCCATTTGTTAGAGACAACACAAATAAAATACTAGGGTGGAAGAGATTCGCGTATTGGGATAGTGAGGCTAAGGTTATGATCATCTTCCACATACTGCATATTCAATATAAAATAATCATGATTGAGTATAAATTCACCAACATTGTCTTCCACTATAATCCAAAAAGGTTCATCATCCCCATCAGACCATCATGGGAACAAGAGACCTCATCCTGTCGATAGAAGATCCTCACACCGATGAAAAAATAAAACCATTGACCCATCACTGGAACCAAAAGACACATCTGACCAATAGATGAATAAGGTGGGGGAAGTCAATTCCATTTTTTGTAATGTGGTAAGATTCATACATGTAACACTATTTCAGTCTAGGGAGCTCTTCTTGGAGGTTCTAAACAATTTACCTCTTTTTATAAGACTATGTTGGTAGTGCCACTTGGATCACAATTGTTTGGTGGGATTCCAAACCCAGACAACGAGGTACAGTTGTGGAAATATCATAGATAAAAGCTACAAGGTACCATGATTATTTTGCTGAGTGAATTTATATCAAATTCTTGCTTAGCGTGGCTTAAGACATGTGTAGATGATATTTCTCTATAGATAGGCTTGGGGGAAGTATTTGCTTGATCTTGTGAAAAGTGGCAATGAACTTGCAGAGAATAAGACATTGATCAAAGAAACATTGGACAGTTTGGATGCATTTGAAGGGAGCTTGGAGTGGCTAAAAATAGTTTTTGGCTCAAATGTTGATTTTTCATGACAATGTGTGTGTGAGATTGTTTTGAAGCACTCAAAGAGTCTGTGGGATAAACTTTTTGAAAGCCTATTTATTAGTAGGATGAAACAAATAATAGTTGATGGATTTATAGATTTGCATGAGAGAGTTAAGGCTGGTAAATTCTCTGAATCCATAGTTACATCTCTGGCAAGTTACAAAGATGTTGAAACCCATTTGCACAAATCAACTACTAGTGAGGGTTGGCTTTTCAAGAGAGGGGACCTAAAAAGTGTCAATTTACCTGGGTTGAGTTGTAGATTTATGATGACAAATGATGAAGATTGGTTTGGTCACCTTAACACTTATTTTGGAACTCAAGTTAGTCAAATAAAAGATACCATAGATGAGGGGTCCAGGAATATTTTGGATGACCTCCTAAGTTTTCTTCATGCACATAAATATCCTTCAAGGATAAATGATTTAGCACCTTATTTGCAAGAGAAATGCTTCCATTTTATCTCAACATTGATTGTTGGGATTGAAGAACATCTTCCACATCTTTCATAAGCTCTCTATAAAGAAATGAAAAATAAGGAGATGCCAAAAAAATCAACATTTTTTATCACACCATGCAGTCCATCACCAGTATGCATACAGGGCAGAAGAGGATTTTTTTGGCCCACAATATAGGTATAAGTCAAAAAATACAAAGTTCAATAGAATAACTATGAGAATATTCTCACCTAATTAGGTGTTGAGACTATATCATGAAAGCAAAAAGCTAACTGCATAATTCCAAATACAAGTTGAATAGTTAAGCCAAGTTGAAAATGCAGAAATTCAAGCTAGTCAAATAGAATTATAGAACATTAAGAATATAAGGATATTGTTTATTTGGAAATCTTCCCATGCTCATAAATATTATCCTAAAATAAGACTAGCAAAGGCCATTGGTTGCACAACATGCTCATTTATTGCAATGCTTTAGAGAGAAAAAATGACATACGAGAACTTGCACCAAGGATGTCTTCATAAAGGAATATTTGAGAAGAAAGCCTATTTCTGTATCTATAGCAACCAGTGGATCTGGAACCCTATAGAACATGTTCATTAATTGAAATAAACACAAAGAAAACTATTAAGCCATGGAAATGTATCAAACTATCAAATAATTCACTGAAGACTATAATAGGACGATATAAGTGCATCATGGTAGTAAAAAATTTTCAATAACATAAACCGACCGATCATTCAATGATCAGTGTTACATTGCAGAGGTTATTTACAAATCCAATTGTTCTCAATTTCAATATTGCTTGAACCTAGGATGCAAAAAGTGATAATGAAGGTTATGGTATAAAATACTATGGCATGCATACTTATATTATCTGAATAATAGATAGCTTTCAATTCAACTATATTTCCCTTCTACCTATTAAATGCAAGAAAACAAAATTTCTTGTTCTAAATTTGAAAAGGAAAGGATTTCGCCAATGCAAAAGAGTGCAAAGTTTTTTGAATTGAATATAACCTGCAGTGAATCCACCAAGGAAAAACATATAATATAGTAAATTACAAATATATTTTGTATCAATTTATATTGTGGAAAAATAAAAATCCCCTCCATTATGTGAGAATCTCCAATCATTTATTTCTAACAAGAATACCTATAGGAGATATTTGTTCATGTACTTCATGACCTTTCAAATTCATTAGGGTTTCCTCCTCAAATTCATCAGGGTTTCCTCCTCATGACCAAAATGTAGTGCAAAATGAATTTTTTCATAGAATGTCTTAAAGAGATGTCATCTCATGGAATGAAATGATATGATTTTAGAATATACACAAAATGGATTTTTCAAGGAAGCTCTCAAAATATTTGAATTAATGAAGCACTCTAGAACACCAGCAATGTAAGCTTTTCTTTTGTTCTAGATGGATGTAGTCATGCTTTTTTAGTGGATGAGGGTTGCACAAACTTCACACATCAGTAACCCTTATTGCATTACTTATATAGTTGATCATTAGGTGTACATGGTTGACCTTCGTGCCCATGTTGGATATCTTAAGGACACCCTAAAAATTATTACTAAGATTCCAGTTAAACCTTTGGTTCTTGTGGATCATATATGAATATAGGATGAGTATTTCAGAAACACTAATATTTTAGTTGGATCCTAAAAATTCTACAACTTATGTTCTCTAAAACTTCTATGCAAAAATGGGCAAGTGTGGCAAGGTTCAAATAGTAAGGAAATTGATGAAAGATAGAGGAATTAAAAAGATACCTACATGTAGTTGGATTGAAGGGCATAAAATGGTACATTATGTTTTGTGGAGGAGACATATCACATCCACAAACATGGGAGAGATATGAAAATTTGGAGAAATTGGCTTGGAAAATGAAGACAACAGGGTATTTCTAGATTCAAGACTTTTACTGAATGTTGTGAAATAGAAGAAAACAAAATCATTTATAGGCCACCATAGTGAAAATTTAGCAATTGTATTTGGTTTGTTAAACATGGCCCCTAGTACAACTATTAGATTTGTTAAAAACCTTCGAGTATGTTCTGATTTTCACTCTGCATCTAAATTCATCTCCAAGATTGTTGCAAGAGAAATTGTTCTGAGAGATGTGAACCATTTCCATCATTTTAAACAAGGACAATGTTCTTGTGGAGAATATTAGTGATGCTAAATGAAACAATCTGAAAAATAGGCTTGCACTATAATAATGTGTACTACATCAAATATCCAATAATAACGAAGGGAAATCCATCAAAGCATAATAGCAGGGATTTTTTTGTCATATGTTGTAGTTACAAGTGCCCTGCTAGACATACATGAAAATGTGGAAGCATAGACAAGGAAAGTGAATTGTTTCAAAAAATGCCTCAAATAAATGTGATATCATGGAATGACATGATTAAAGGATATGTTCAAAATGGGTTTTTCTAAAAATTCCTTAGAAAATTTTAAGAAAATGCAACCAGTGGGTGTAAATCCCAACTCCTCAACCTTTGAAAGCATCACATGACTAAGTTTCCGATTCTAATTAAAAATGAGAGACAATCAAACAACTCTATTAAAATGATATTAATCCACCCACTATCACTCTTTTGTACATGAGTCAATTCCATTATCTTTCATAGTCCTTGGTGCCACTTTCTACAATCCTCACTCTAAGGTGCCATTCCCATGATCAAGAAATCTTGTTGCTGTCCTGATCTCCTTCAATGCTAATGAACTATACACCAAAATGTAACTTCAACATCAAGATCAAAGAACTTGTCACATCTATGTGAAAATGGTTGAAGAAAGAACTATTGGATACCATTGCATTTGATCCTTCACAAGTCAATTTTAATCATTTAAAGAAACACTTCAATGTGAAATGAAAGCATTCTACACCCTTAACAAGACCATCACACAAAAACCAATGCCAAAACACATGCCATGATCTCAAAAATATTGTCTTTCTCTTGACAAAACTCTTATTTCCAATTTTTTGTAACAGTGTGCCTATTCCACAAAAACAAGTAACTATCATATTCCCCCAAGGTTTTTCAATTTGACACTTCATAGGCTCTTTGTTTCTTGATTTTTACTGAGTAGAAACATCCCAGAGTCAACATTTCTGGTTTTCAATTGAGGAAATTTGTTAAAAATCATCTTTACTGGTTTTCAATTCATAATAGTTGTTCACACTTTATATTTCTAAGAAATGACAATAATTTCCTTACTCAAGAACAAAGACCAGACAAACACACCTAAAAAAGGATCAAACACAGACAAAAAACTCAATTTTTACACATGCTGAGAGAATCCTACACTTGAAAACTTTGGATCTCAACATGTAATATATTCTCTTTTAAGATATACTGTGAGATATTTTCCCATATTTGACATTGCAAAAAATATGTATGTTGGCTCAAAATGTAGGAGTTATATAAGTGAAAGGTTTAGGTGAAATAGAAAATTACGAATACAAAAAGAGTTTACATGCAATAGTTATAAATGTGAAGTAGGAATGTCCTAAACAAATATAACGCCAAAGACCTTAGTATTATTTAGTCCTTTATGGTGGATTAACAAATGAAAGTTACCTACCCTAATGAAGACTCAAAGAAAAAGATTTTGTCAAGTGGCCCCTAGATACTGGATGGAGTGGGTTTATATTTGCAAGATCGACATCATAACTTTGAGCTATTATCTTGCAGCACCCAAAAAACTCCAGTATGGCTATGAGACGACAATCTACCTTCTAAATTTTGGGACTCCGCTATCCTCACCAAAATAGGAAAATACCTTTGGCAAATTCATGAGTGTTGATTAAAATGTTTTGAAGGGTTGCATTGGAATTTACATAAGAATTTGTGTTAAAACTTAAAATTGATGCATTCAAGCCTCCCATCTCTCAAAATAACCCTTAGATTTCAACATATAAAGCCAGGTCCTAAAAAAATAGGGTAATATCCAAACATTTCAAACATTGACTTGGAAATGTGATTTTAGCAATCTCTTCAGTTTGTTGCAAGAGAATGGAGGAAAAATCCCTAGTTAGAGAGCCTAAATCTCAATTTGACCCCTAAATGAACACTCTCATTACTTTGGCACAAGGGCACTCCTATCTATTCATGCATCACTGCAAAAGGGCAAACAATAAATTCTAGAAATGGTGTGGTGGTATGGTGGAAGCATAAGACAAAATTCCATTGCATATCAAAAACTATTTGAGGATTGTTTTGAAATTAAAAGAGTTAAATAAAATGAAATGGCTAAATACCCGTGGAGAGTTGCAGTGATCTTGGTGTTTTCTTCATATCCATTGAGACCGTGATTGCATCAAAATTATCAAAAATAGTAGAAACCATGGCCTTTGTCACTCCATCCTACACTTGCTTGTACACCACCTTGTACAAATTTGAAGCCTTGACCTACTGTAAATTGGTAATATTATTTGATTTCCCACCCAAATTTCCCTCTTTCTTGCAAGTTTGCCTCCACTTTATCACTTGCTCAACTTCACGTGGATTTGATAGATTTGATGAACAAGGCCCATTAAAGGATAAAAAATGCCTTTTTATCATATTTTACCATAAAACATCATTTATTTGTCAAATATTTTTTTATATATTTAAAAATAATAATATATAAATATAACACAAAATATAATTAATATATTATATATATTTAAATAATAGTAATACAAATTATATTATATCTAATATAATTATATTTTTTATTATATTTAATAGTGTATATAGGTTATATTATTATCATATATTATATTTTATAATAAAAAATATTAAATATAAATATAAAATTATTATAATTAATAATTAATAATCAATATATTTTTATATAAAACAAATTAAATTAATATAAAAAAATCTGATAGATTAATTGATCTTTGGAGAGATTAGGAAAAAGAAAGCAAGATAGAGGGGGAGACAATTCTATATAGAGAGAGGAATACATACTAAAACTTGCACCTAAAGAAGGTTCAAAAATTGCGTCGATAGAAAATTATATGTAAGTTAATATATTAGAGAGTATGTGTTCAAGTTAGGGATCACCAACATGCTTCCTCTCTGACCCCATCATGGTGGACTATGGTATTGAATGTAAATTTTTATAATTTTTTTTATAAAATATGTGAAGGCCTTAAGACTAAACTGAGAGGCAATTCCTTCCATACAATAGGTCTTTTTGGTGCACCAAGCAACCTAGTCAGCCAAATGGCCCACTTAGGTAGGGGTCCCATGAGGAGGGCTTAATTATCTCTATGGATTATGATCAAATTCGAAAGAAAAATAAATAGAGGAGTAATAGTAATTTATTTAGTCATTTTTATTTGTCTGATATTAGTCATTTATTTAGAATTTTTTATTCGTATGATATTAGTCATTTATTTAGTCATTTAGTTGTGATTTTACCCAATTACCAAATTAGTCATTTATTTTCAAAATACTACTAGTGTTAGTCACGTGACTAAAATTTCTAGTCACGCAGTCTTTTATTTGTCAAGTTCTACTAGCGTGTGTTCAATCTTGAAAATTCTTCCCAAGTTAAATTTTTCACTCTTTCCTATGGTTTCTAAAACCTCATCAAGTCCCAGGGTTGTCACAACCTCTCATTATCCCAAAAATTCAAAGTAAATTTTTAAGTTCACCATTTTGGTCATGTTGTGAAAGCAACGTTGGAGTCCAAAAGGGTTTTCATAACCTTGTCAAGCATCGACCAAAAGGAGGAAAACTAAGTGATGTGCAAAGTTAAATCTATTTTTGAGCTTTTACAAGGTTTTGAAACCTTTTTGATGTTGAAAGCATAAGACAAATGAGAGGGGGGATGGATTAGTTGTACCTTAAAAATTAAAAACCACCACAAACATTTAGATCCACATTAATCCAATTAACCCTTAATTTGTTAGAATGATTTATCATGAAAGAAAATAACATAAACAAAACTAAATCAACACCATACACAAGGAAACACTAGATTTAAATTGAAAACCCAATATGGGAAAAACCACGATGAGGATTAACTCACAATATAAAGTAATATCAACACCGAATACAATAGGGCTCACTGCCTAGAAGAAAGAAAGGCTCACTTCTAAAGGCTCATTTACAGAATAGAAAAGAAGATAGAGAAGAGTGTTACAATGAGAAATCCATCTCAAATCAATTGAAAAATCCACCATAGCATCACTAACACCTTCACAATCTTTCTGAAGAATTGTAGACACCTTCTACTCATTGAATTCAATGATCTAACACATGCAATCTCACACTGCACTGCATAAATTTGCACCCTACAACTCTGCAATTCGGATCACTCGCATCATACTCATCTATATTATCATCCCTCAACAAATTAACTCATATTTATATCATCTTTAACCTTGAAAACTATTGAACATCTGAAATAATAAGAGTGGGGGTGAATCAATATTCCATAAAACCACAATAAAATCCATCTAATCATTATCACAATTCTAGCTAAATGAGCAAGAAAGAACATAAAAACAAATTAATGCAACCTTACATATGAACACCGGGATTTTTATGTGGAAAACCCAAAAAGGGAAAAACCATAGTGAGGGTTAACTCATAATATATTATATCCGGATAAAAAATATTATAGGGCTCACTGCCAGCACTCATTGTCTCTAAAAAGGATCACTGTCTGATTACAAAAGATGGCTAATCACCAAGATACAAAGATTGTGACTCATTTCCAAAAGATTGAACTGATAGGATACACCTTCAATGTGCAGGGTTTGGTTCCAATGAAGCTCAGAATATGAAGTACTGTCTAACACAACAGTCACTCAACTGATCCAAAACTGATAAAGCATTTAGGCTCAGATCTTCACATACCCCTTCATCCTTTTTGCACTTGTTCTTCTACATACACTTTCACTCATACTCCACACACACACACACTTTTTATTCTCTTCAAAACATCTTATATATACAAGTATATCTTATTTATCAATTAGGTGAGCCTAACTAGATGAAAAAAAATTCAAAAATTTATTTGTCAGCACCATATATAATTTAAACATGTTATCCATGTAGTGCATTATACCAAGTCAGATAACATCCATAAAACATAGCTAGTCTCCATAATTTATTGCATACACTAAGTTGGCCAAGACTATAACACAATTCTCCAAACCAACAAATAAAACTCAAAGAAAACACCTTCTAGATCTTAGAGCACATTAATTTCCCATCATACTACCAACATAGATACTACCAAAAAAACTGCAACATAAGAATGTTCACCTTAAGAAAATTTAGAGTCTCCCACATACTATGCCAAGCAAGGAAAAACAATAGAATATAGAGTTGAACATTGTCAGAGATAACTTTCTTCTCACAACCAAAAAAATCTCAAGATCTAGTATATAGTTGTTTAAATGAGTCATGAAAAAATAGTTAAGAGATTAGAGTCATATTAGATCTTGTAGTGAATTTCAGACTCAAATACCAACACACTAATCCATCACAAAAGAGTATTACCGACAGAGAACTTTTGGTAAACCAAGTAGACTTCCCATATAGTTATCACCATGTTGACATCAATGAAAACATAGGAACAACCAACACAAACCATCCATACTTCATGCTTGTGTTGCAAGGCTCCATAATCCCAAAAATCTCCCCCTTTGGAATTGATGGCAACATGCATGAATTTTTTTTTCCAATATACTACAACTGAATATTCTGAATACTCCCCCTACCAAAACTGTTTTGCATAAAAATAATAATTCTATTAACCTCTATCTCTTCATTTCTATATCTCTCCCCCTTTGACATCAATTACAAAGGATGGGGTTTGATATATATGTATATATGCATTAAAATATAACCAAAAAAGATATGAACACAAAAAATGAATTAACCTAAAGAAGAACCTCTAAGACTCTACAAGATGACCTTCCACGATGCATTTCCTTCTTCCCATGAACCTTTTGCACTAATAAGAGTCTTATGTAATAGCTCAAGCTTAGTTAAGGACTCTACCCCATCTGCTAAAGTACTGGGACTAAGATTAATCTCTGATAATTCACCAATATAGCCAAGAGCACCAGAAAAAAAAGCGTGTCTAAGTTTAATCATGTCTCTGAGTGGGTGATTCCACAATAGTGGTTTACACTTTTTGGGACATCCTGATTTTTGTTGAAACCACATATTTTTAGAAAATATAATGATTTAAGCCTTGAAATTTTTTATTTAAAAGATTCCAATTGAAGAGGGTTTGGTCAAACCACCTTAGATCAAACCCTATTGGATATAATCTCGCTAGTTTTAAACCATACTTATAATAGAGTCTCCTTTACATCTATCAAACTGTTGATAAAAACTACTTTTGATTTGCCTTTTGGGGGATCAAATGAATTCATTTAAAAATTATATTTTGTAAGTATGCAGTCCTTATTATAAGCTACCCAAAAGTGTAGTTTTAAATATATATTTAATTTTATTACTATATTTATTTATTTTTTCTTATGAATGTAGGTTTTTCACTGATAAATCTATTGGATGTTGTGGTTGTCATTGATTTCAACACTATTATCATTGGTGATTCAGAAGGTTGTATATGTCGAGGAGATTGAGAAAATTATAATAAATATGTTATAGGTAGACTATGATTTTGTGAAGATCCAAGTGGTGAAAATTGTTGTGCATTGAGTTTCATGTGTCTCGCACTAAAGGGTTTGTTTATGAGCTTATCTAGTATGTTGTCCAAAAGTTTAAATGGTATGCATCAAGAATTGAGGAAGTTATGAAGTTATTTGTTCCTATAGTCACTTTGTTACTATAGCAAGTGTTCTTGGAAGAAGAGAATGAAATTTTGGAAATATCAGTTATTATGCATGTTCCTATGATGTTTTTGGATGAGTCTAGATCGTGCTCTATCCTTGTTGTATGTCTGTGTTGTTCGGTGTGATCATGATCGGAGATTTTTCCGATGTGTGCTCAATTTTTCATGTTCTTGGCCAACATTATGGTGGTAACATATTTTGGATCCATGATGATCAATATTATATCGTTTGGCATGTTCGGGGATTTTTATTTAGGTCCTCACTATGTTGTGACTGACTTAGGTTGGTGTGCATCAATATTTGTTCATGTATTAAGGCCGATAATTGTAATTTATTCTTTATTCTTGGCCGACAGAGTTTTTGATATAAATATTTATAGCGGATATATAAGATCGATTGTATCTTCAGTGTAAATGTATGCTCGGTGTATGTATGTGAAATATTTGTTTGAATAAAGATCAAATCATTTAGGAGAAGAGCAGACTGTGAAAGAGATTGAGTAGAGTTTGAGCAGAGTGTGTAGAATTTTTTTGTGCCTAACCAGAACTGTCATCAGGCTTTTGTAGAAGATAATTTCTTAATTCAACATCATCAGATGGATTTAATCTTATTGTCCTATGTAATTCAATGAGCCTTCCCTTGAGCAGTGTGCCTGCATTCATGTGCATTCCCTATTTATTTCTTTCATTATACTTCTAACAGGGTATAATCTTGTGGAATAACATCCACCATGGTTTTTCCCCTAATAGGGTTCTCCACGTATAAAAATATTGGTGTTCATGTGTCTCTGATGTATTGTTGATTTATGCTTCCACTGGTAATTATCAGATCTAAGATTAGAGTTTGTTTAAAGTTAAATAATTCTTAATGGAGTAGACTACTCTCTGTGGAAAATCAAAATGGAATGTCATTTGAAGTGTATTGGTGAACCTTTTTGGAAGATTACAAAGAATTCATATAATATTCCTCAAAATGGTCCCTCTACTATTGATGAAATCAAAGAAGATGAAACAAAAACCAGGGCTATTGAAGCATTGTTGAGTGCTTTGATAGATTCAAAGATGATAAATGTGATAGGTCTAAGGACTACACATGAGATCTAGAAAAAGTTGGAAACATTGTATGAAGGAGATACACTAGTGAAATTTGCTAAGCTACAAAGTCTAAAATGAAAGTGGGAGGACATGAAGATGAGTGAATATGAGAACATCCTCTCTTTCTCTCAAAAGATAAATGAATTGGTGATGAGAATTAGATGTGTTGGTGGAGTCTTGGATGAAGAAGATATTGTGGCTAAATAACTTAGATATGTGTCTCCTTCCTGCAAAACAAAAGATCATGCTATTGATGAACTCGAGACAGTGACAAATGTGACAAGAGGCATGCTGATTGGAAAAATTGTTGCCTTTGAGTTAAGTGAATTTGGTGAATCTACTCCTAAGACCGAATCTACATTCAAGGCTACTGTATCTAGGAAAATCAAGCAAATATATGATCTGGGAGAGAGTTCTGAAAAGACATTCAAGTATGAAGATGAGATGAAACAGATTGAAGATGAAGAAAAAGAATTAGAAGAACTAGAAGAATTGATTGTGAAAAGAGAAGCCATAGGTCATGGTAAGTACAAAGGAAATTTACCTATCAAATGTTTTTCTTGTAGTAAAATAGGTCATTTTGCATCAAGGGGTCCTAAAAGAGTCTCTAGGTATAAACCTGATAAGATTAGCTTTCAAAATAAATTCTATTATGTTGAAGAAGGTGTTACTGATGATGAATTTGATAAAGAAAATGGAAATGAAGATGAATGGGTATTCATTGTTATCAAAGAAAATGGTCATGTGTCCATTGAATCTACTAGTAATGTGAATGTTAAGAAGGCTCTTGGAGCAAAAAATGAAGAAAAGGATGAGTGGGTAATTGAAAATGGATGCTCACATCAAATGACTGGTGATAAAAAGTTTGTAAGCTTGGAAAACTATGATGGTGGTGTTATAAGATTTGGAGACAACACTTTTGGTGTGATTCAGGGAAAAGGCAATATTTCTTTTAGTGGTAAACATAATACTGATTATTTTATTTATATGGAAGGCTTAAAGCATAACTTCTTGAGTGTTGGACAAAGGGTAGACAAGGGTTACAATCTGCAATTCAAGGATGGTAAGTACATGATATGGGGAAGTTATGGAAATGTGATTACTTCATGTACAAAGACAAGAGGTAATATTTTTTCCTTAAGTGTTTCTAGTGAAAGTTGTTTAATTGCTCAAGTTGATGTAAGTTGGTTATGGCATAGGAGTTTGTGTCATGTGAGCTTTGATAACATTTTCAAAATAATCTCTTCTCAAGTGGTCAAATATCCTTACAAGTTTTTGAAGCCTACTAACACTATGTGCAAAGAATGTCAAATGAGAAAGCAGACTAGAAATTATTTCTAGAGCAAATAGTATAACTCTAATGGAGTACTAGATTTGGTACATACTGATCTATGTGGTCCATCCAAAATCATAAGTCTTCAAGGTGAAAGGTACTTTATTTTGCTTATTGATGATTACTCTAGAATGATATGGGTTGTTTTCTTAAGAGAAAAACATGAAGGATTAGAAAAGTTCAAAAGCTTCAAAGCTATGGTAGAGAATGAGACAGGCCAAAACATCAAATTCTTAAGGTCAGAAAGAGGTGGTGAATTTGCTTCCTGGGAATTCAATTCTTTATGTGAAGAGCATGTAATCCAAAGATAGCTATCTACTCCTCAGACCCCTCAACAAAAAGGAGTGGTTGAAAGAAAGAACATAATCATTCTAGAAACTGCTAGAACCATGATGCTAGAAGAAAATGTCCCTCATTTCTATTGGAGAGAATTTGTAAGCATTGTTGTGTATACCATTAACTGGGTAAATGTAAATAGTTATTCTGGTAAGACCCCTTTTTAGCTATGGTTTGGTTATAAGCCTACTGTCAAATATTTCAATTTTTTTGGAATCAAATGATACATCAAGAGATATGATGATATAGGCAAGTTTGATGCTAGAAGTGATGAATAAATTTCTTAGGTTACTCTACTAAGAGCAAGTCTTATCGCTGCTTTAATAAAAGTTTGAAGAAAATAGTTGAAAGTGAAAATTTCAAAGTTGATGAAGATATTGATAGACCATTGAGATGTAGTGGATATGATTCAAATGACCAATATGATAGTACCAACAATGGAAAGAATTTTCAGACATAGATTCAACTTCAAATTGTTCCGGTGAACCAAGGTAATCAAGAAGCAGAAACCAACAAAAGTGCAGAAGAAAGAACAAAAGAACTAGAAGTCAGAGAAAATCCTAAAACTCCCAAGTATGTAAGGTGAAATAATTCTGATAGTCAGATCATAGGAGATAAGAGAAAAGGTTTGCAAACTAGAAGAAGAATTTTAGAAGAGTGTTGTCGAATTTCTAAAATAGAACCTAGTAATATCAATGAAGCATGCAAAGATGAATATTGTATGGAAGCCATGAAAGAAGAATTAATGCAGATAGAGAAAAATGATACATGGGATCTTGTTCCTAGACCTCAAAACAAAAATGTGATTGGAACCAAATGGGTGTTTCAGAATAAGTTGAATGAACAAGGTGAAGTGGTCAGAAATAAAGCAAGATTGGTTTGAAAAGGGTACTCATAGATGGAAGGTATTAATTTTGAAGAAAAAATTTCCCCTATTGCTAGAATTGAATTTATAAGATTATTTATTTCTTATGCTTCTTTTAAGAATTACAAAGTCTATCAAATGGATGTAAAGTCAACATTCTAAATGGTGAGCTAGAAGAAGAAGTCTATGTTGATCAATCAGATGGATTTCAACTGACTGACAAAGAAAAAATGGTATGTTGATTGAAGAAAGATCTATATGGACATAAGCAAGCTCCTAGAGCTTGGTATGCTAGATTGGATAAATACTTGTTAACGATTGGATTCAATAAAGGTACTACTAACAACAATTTGTATTTCAAGTTGGATCGGAGTAAAGAGTTGATCATTGAAGTCTTTGTTGATGACATTATTTTTGAAGGTGATGATGATTTGTGTATGAATTTTGTTGATGAAATGAAAAGTGAGTTTGAAATTTCAATGATTGGAGAACTAAAATTATTTATAGGATTACAAATCACTCAGTTAGAAGATGGAATATTTATATCCCAGTGAAAACATGTAAAAGAGATACTGAAAAAGTTTGGCATGGAAGAATCAAATCTAGTTGGTACACCTATGGTAACCAGATGCAAAATTACATAGAATGATGATTCTACTAAAGAAAATCAAACAAGATACAAGTCAATTATTGGTGGATTAATCTATTTGACTCAAACCATGCCAGATATAATGAATGTTGTATGCTTGGTTGCTACATATCAAGTTGGTCCAAAAGAGTCTTATGCGATTGCTGTGAAAAGAATCTTCAAATACCTAAAAGGGATAGTTGACTTTGGTCTTTGGTATCCTAAGGATGATGATCTTATCCTGAGTGCTTTTACTGAAGTATATTGGGTAGGAGATGTGGATGATAGGAAGAGTACTAGTGGTGGTGCATTCTTCTTGGGAAAGAATTTGGTATCTTGGCTAAGCTAAAAGAAGAATTATGTTTCATTATCTATTGTTGAGGAAACATATATTGCTACTGAAAATAGTTGTACTCAACTATTTTGGATGAAGAAGATGCTGAAATATGTCAAAATTGAGTATGAAGAACCCATCACCATATTATGTGACAACTCAAGTGCCATAAACATTTCTAAGAATCCAGTGTTGCATTCAAAGACAAAGCATATATCCATTCAAATATCACTTCATGAGAGATAAAGTAAGTGACAAATAAGTTAGACTGGAGTATGTACCTACCAAGGAGAAAATTGTAGACATCTTTACTAAGCCATTGCCTAAGGATACTTTTGATTACCTTAGAGGCAAGTTAGGGATTATTTCCCCTCCTAATAAGAACTAAGTGATGTAGGTCCTTACATCAATCCATGAATTCATAGCCATATCTTATGTCGGATTGATGTTGTGGTGGTTGCTACTCAGGGGGATTAGTCAGATGTGCTAAACATGTGGTTCAAAGATTGTGTAACTTTTCCATTGATGTCAAAGGGGGAGAAGAAAAATGTGAAAAACTCTTGAAGTAAGGGGGAGAAGAGTAAAGAAAGGGAGAGAAGATCTATGAGAGGAGAACTACTGATCAAAGGGAGGGAAGTAAGTGAACAACCAGTTGTGTTGATGGTATTATTTTTCACATCATGTGCTGCCATCAATGCCAAAGGGGGAGATTTTCATATGTTGTGGTTGTCATTGATGTCAACACTATTAACATTGGTGATTCTAAAGGCTGTATATGTCGAGGAGATTGAGAAATTTAGAATAAATATGTTATAGGTAGTTTGTGATGCTGTGAAGATCCAAGTGGTGAAAAATGTTGTACATTGAGTTTTAGGTGTCGTTCACTAAAGGGTTTATTTTTGAGTCTATCTAGTATGTTGTCCAAAATTTTCAATGGTACACATCAAGAACTAAGGAAGTCATGAATTTTTGTGTTCCTACAGTCACTATGTTACTGTAGGAGGTGTTCTTGTAAGAAGAGGATGAAATTATTGAAATTTTAGTTATTGTGCATGTTCTTGTGATTCCCGTGGATGATTTTAGATCGTGCTCTATCCTTGTTGTAGGTCTGCTTTGTTTGGTGTGATCTTGATCGGAGATTTTTCCGATGTGTGCTCGAGTTTTCATGTTCTTGGCTGACATGATGGTGGAAACGTGTTACAGATCCATGAGGATTGATATTCTATTGTTTGGCATGTCTGAGGATGTTGATTTAGGTCCTCACCATGTTGTGATCAACTTAGTTTGATGCACATTAAGATTTTTTCATGTATTAAGGTCGACATTGTAATTTATTCTTTATTCTTGTCTGATAGAGTTGATGTAAATTCGTATAGTGGATATATAAGAGAAATTGTCTCTTCATTTTAAATGTATTCTTGGTGTATGTATGTGAAATATGTATGAATAAAGATCAAATCATTTAGGATCAGAGCAAAGTGTAGAATTTTTTATGTGCCTAACCAAAACTATCATCAAGATTTTATAGAAGCTAATTTCTCAGTTCAACCTCATCAGATGGATTTAATTTTATTGTCCTATTGAAGGCAGTGAGCCTTCCCTTGAGTAGTGAGCTCTAGGAAGTGTGCTTGAATGCATGTGCATTCCCTATTTATTTCTTTCATTATACTTCTAACAGGTTATAATCTTGTGGATTAACATCCACTATGGTTTTCCCCTAACAGGGTTTCCATGTATAAAAATATTGGTGTTCATGTGTCTCAGATGTATTGTTGATTTATGCTTTCATTGTTAATTATCAGATTTGATATTAAAGGTTGTTTAAAGTTAAATAAGTCTTAATTTTGTGACAACTAATTCAGCCCCCCCTCTTAGTTGTCTATTCTTTTTTTTCCAACAAAATTAAGGTCTATGTTTTGCACATGTGAAAAAATAGTAGATTATCAAAAAGAATTCTGAAAAATATGTTCGTGCTATGTATTGATTTTTTTTATCCAGTACAAACATTTGAATTTCGATACATACAAAAAAGGTTCTGTTGTTTATAGTCTGCCTATGTCTAAATTATAATTGGTTTGAATTCAAAACTTGATTAAAAAAATATCAATAAAACACTATGAAAACAAATGAACATGCTAGATATCATAGTTACAAAGTTAAATTCAAAAAAAATAGAATTTTATCCTTCATATAAAAAAAATCATGTTGTTTACGGTGAGATCACTCTTTAAAAATGGTGTTTACTATTAAAAACTAGTTTTTGAAGGAGATGGAAAAAGAAATGCAATCTAATTCAAATATATATATATATGTATATTTAGAATCTACAAGAAAAATGTCACAAATCACTAGTTTGTATCGTCTTCAAATTCCACATGGTTAGCAACTATAGGTGACCGAAAGTGAAGATTTAGTTAAAAAATTCAGTTCAATGTCCAGTTTGGCCAAAAATTGTAAATGAGTATTGTGGGATCACGCGAGTGCCACAAACTTCTTGATAACATTTGTCCTTTGATCCTATAGAGAATTTTTTTTTCCTAAAGTTGCACAATGTAGGACCACCTCTGATTATCTCTATCTTCTACTAACATGTATGTATCTTCCTAAGTGCTCATCTAGGATTCACTCATCCTATCTCATTTCTTATGTTCAGTGTACTGCCAAACCAATCTAGGGAAAAAGAAAGTAGTTCTTGTTCCTCTTCTTCAAAAACTTGTACACTCTTCAATTCCTTCATCACTCGATTGTGTGAATTTTCATATTTTTCTTTGATATCTTCCAAATTTCCTTCATCAGACCTAATTCTAGCATGTACTTCAAGTCTGAATATCTAGACCTTCAAAGATTAAATCATTCCATGAATATTCTTCACAAAAAAAATAGATGAATCAAAATTAGCATCGAGAATAACCTTCTGTAATTCTTCCAAAGCTCTTTGAATATTTATTCTTTCATGCTCATGTTGAGATCTCTCAAACTCACTTACTTCTGCAACTTCTTGCTTAACAATACTCTTCCTTTTCTTCCCTATTTTGATTATGCTACCAGAGGTACCTTCTACATTGAGATTCTTAGGGCTTTCTACAAGAATTTTAGTATAATTATCAACTTCAAACTCTGATACTTCATAATATAACTTAGATATCCATACCAACCTTGATTCAACTGCTTCCATGTGACAAAAAATTGTAGACACAAGAAAATTGATGCTTTTGGAGTACCTTTCAACAACACTTACTAGAATCCTAAACCTTCTACTCATCCTCATCTAGAATATTCCAAAGAATGTACCAAGGGTAGTCTATTGTGCATCCAAGCTACCAAGATTTATCATGAAGTTCTTGATTTGATCAGTAATAAGCTCTATATTTGACCATTCTATCCTTCTTATTACCGGTAATTCTCTCAAAAAGTAAAAGAGTAAACTAAAAACCAAATTTCCATACCAAAATATATTCTTCTTACTCTTCTTGATTTCCTTTAAATTCTTCAAAATATGTATATGAAGTAATTCACACAAGTCATAATCCGTACCTCTTTTAACCATATCAATAGCAATATGTACAATAGTATTAGAAACTATAAGGTCATTTCTAGGGATACAAAAATTTTGATCGATGACCATAGCAGCATACATTATTACTGAATCCATAATTGATCTCAAATCAATCTCTTTCCCTTCAATATTTTCACTAGTAACCTCAATTATCTCTTGCTCATCCATAGCCTTATGTTTGGGAACTGGTTCAGAGGAAAACAAACTAGTTACATCTTTGGTAGCTTCTATAGTAATCAAATGTGCCTCATCAATCCACAAATATTCATCAAGAATTATGCTAAGCATTATTTGAATATACTTCTTTTCAATTTCAAACAAAGGGACTTTCCTCCAAAAATCCAACTTTTTCTCAACTAACACTTTGTAGGCATCAAGGTTCTCTTCCAATTCACTCTCCCATAGCATACTCAACTTAACTAATGACATTTATTTTGTCTTACAATAAAAAAATTCTTAGATATCCTTTATGGGAAACACTCTCGAAGGGATGCAAGAGAATGCACCAACAGACTCTTCTGACACATTCTTCAAATATCTCTTCAAATTAACTTGCACTCTATCCACACTATTCACAACCTTTGAAATATTCATAGCAATAAAAATGAAAAATTGTGCAAACAAGAATACCTTTGTAAATTCCAACAAGAGATGTATAGATATACTTCTTTTAGAGCTCACTTCTAATCCACTTGACCTATTCTTCAAACCTTGAAACTCTGAATTTCTCTCTAAGCTTCCTTTGCACGCTTGTCCAAAAATACATAAGCCTTCTGAATTATCTGAATTTATTCCTTTCTTTTTGAATAATATTTCAATAAATGCTTCAACTTGCAAGTAGATTACCTCAAAAATCGTGTACGCCTCTATTCTTTCAAATTTTGTAGACTTCATCCTTCACACATGCGACTGATAAAATTCCTTAATTTCGTTACCACATTATTAAATATACTTTTGTCATGATATGGGATGAGTATCGATGAGGGAGTTTATTATATTTTTTGATAATTTATCCCCCTTAGCCACTGCTTTACTTAAAATTTGATGAGAGTATCTGCACCGAAGGTCATCATAGATAAGACTGATGATTCGGATTCAACTTTCTTGAATTCTCCTTCATTTCTCCAAATCCTTTTCAATTCCTTTCTTTCTTCTTTTGTATCAATGATTTGATCATTCTTCTTCGCCAAATAATTATTTTTTCTTCTTCTGGAGTTATTACCAAGGTGTTTTGGATTGTTTTAGTTACATAAATTAGCATTATTCTTTCCATTTTTTATTTTATTTAGCTTATATTCACATAGACTAACTTTATATCCAATCTTTTTGCACTTAAGAAATTTTCTAGAGAATGATAAAGAATCATTCATTTTACTTTTGTAGTCCTTTTCCTTATGACGAAATTTCTTGCAGGAATAACAAACACTATTGAAAGATAAATACATTTTAGCATCAGGTCATTTGAGAAGATTTATTCTAGAGTTCCTTCTTAGATCCTTTATTTTTCCATCTTTTCACCAAGTCTTCTTACCAATAGATTGTTTTTCTTTAGTAATTTGACCTTCCTTAAACCCTAAACTACTCTTATCCATTGACAATCTCTGAGAAATAATCAACTCATCAAGCATTGCCAAGATTATCTTAAATTTGTCTTCAAAAATTCTTGCCTTTTCCTGATCAAATCTCAATATTTCTACTTCTTCCTCAAGCTTTATGCATTCATCCATCTTCCTTTGAATTTCAATCTCCAAAAATTCTTTAGTTCTTTTCTTCTCATCCAATTGTTACAGTAGGCCGAAGACAATTCCATCTGCCTTAATCAATAGATCACATGCTTCAACACTTCTACTTTGCAAATTTTTAATATACTCATTCACTTTCATCAACTTCTCCTTCACATTTTCTATTTCTTTTGAATATCCAACAGAGACCACTTCTGGAGGAAAAAAAACTTGTACTCAAATTTTGAGACCTTCCTCAAGTTGTTAGGCATCTTCCAAGGAACCAAGATCTGATACCAATTGTTGAACATTTGAAGTACTAAGAGGGGGGTTAATTAGTGTAGACACAAAAAATATAAAGATTGATCCTACACATCTAATCTTGATCTTACTAACATCAGTTCATCCTGAATCATCTCTTTCTAATCATCACATTTAATCCCTTAATTAAATAAATCAAATTTATCTAATTAAGTCATCATCTTCTATTAATTAAATAAATTATTTAATTTAATTAATCCTATAATCTCTCTTCTAATTAAATAATTCACTCTATTTAATTAAATCTCTAAATTCATCTTTTGAATTAAATTAATTAATCTTTATTTGATTTAATCTAACACCACCTTCTTTAATTAAATAAATCAACTTTTATTTAATTAAATCTAAATCATTATTCCTCTCAAATTTGATTTAAATAAATCCTAAAATCTAATTCAAAATTGTCAAATCATCTAATTTCTATCTAAATTAATCAAATCATAATCAATCCTAATCCTAATCACTCCAATCCTCTAGATTTTTTAATTTGCGCAATAAATCAATTTATTTGATTTATTAATTCATCAATTTCCATTCAAAAGGGCATCTTTTGTGGAATATTCTTCCAATTAAAAAATCACTCCAAAAAGGATGAGTACATCCAACAAGGCATTAAAGTCCTCTTACATGTCCTTTTCCTTAAGCCAAGTGACATTTACTCCATTCCTCTCTCCCTCCAACTTGTCATTTCATCAAATTCAAATTTGAATCTAATAGCATTTATGTGCACATTCATCAAAATGTGCTCATTCCTCCTCCAATCATGTCTTGACAAGTGGCACAATACCATTGGTCCATCTTTAATCCCACATTCATCCTATTTCACATTCCTCCATCCTTATCTCCTATAAATAAAGATCTTTTATATTGATTTAGGAGGCCACAACTTCATGCAATATCATCATCTTCAATATTTGAGAAATTTCCATCCATCCTCATCCATTTCTATCCATTTTCATGGCTAGGTTATGGAGAAATTTCACCAAGGAGCATCAAATCTCCATCATTGATCATCAAGATTACAAGGAATTGGGAAAGGGCCATTTTTCACATCAAAATGGCACCAATTCCCCCATGGGATTGAGAGTTTTCTCATTATAATAGGATTTAATCATTTTTCATTGTGTTCTTTATATTGTTTTCTTGTTTTAATGTTTCAAATGAATCTCATGGGGAATGTTGCTTTTAACTTGCATTTTGATCTAATCATGTGTTTGTTCTTTGTGTTTGTGTAGGTATAGAAACACCATTCACAATTAGTATTCCATAAAACCACAGTAAAATCAATTTAATCATTATCACAATTCTGACTGAATCAACAAGGAACATAAAAACAAATCAATGCAAGCATACATATGAACACCAGGATCTTTACATGGAAAACCCAAAAAGGGAAAAACCATGGTGAGGGTTAAATCACAATATACTATATCCAGATACAAAATATTACAAGGCTCATTGCGAGGACTCGCTATCGTTAAAAAGGCTCACTACCTGAGTACAAAAGATGGCTAACCACCAAGATACAAAGATAGTGGCTCACTGCCAAAAGATTGAACTGATAGGATACACTTTCAATGTGTAGGGTTTAGTTCCAATGAAGCTTATAATATGAGGTATTGCCTCACACAATAGTCACTCAACTAATCCACAACTAATAAAGCATTTAGGCTCAGATCTTCATATTGTAATGCCCCACCACTTAACCCTAGAGGATGATGCAAACAGAACAGAAGTGTAATTTTCTTTTTTTTGAAAGTGCATTTAACAATAAGTAAAGTGAACTACACTTAACACATACATTCTCTAAGGTATGTGACAACGCTTACATTTGAAACCCATAATATACAAAAGTAAACTAATCCACAACATATAAATTATACTCATGAAATAAAGAACATAGATCCAATAGCATTAAACTCATTTCATAAGATACAAAATACATATACAAATCATTCATAGATTGTATAAATTCAATATAGCAATTACAAGGCTCATTTCCAAAATGAGGTAGATCATACAAAGAATATTACAATAAAAATGACACAAGGATTCTCCTCGAATAAAAATGAGGAGTAATACATATACAATAACATCCAACTAATCCAATAGAACATAAGAAACATTACAAAGAAATTGGAACACGTGAGCTCTCCAAACTGGAAGATCTTGCCATCACAAACATGAAGTGGAAACCCAACAGTGTAAGGTGCACGTTTCACCCAACCAAGTGGTACCCGAAGGCCCACCCCCCATGCTAGGATATAGTAAAAGGGATCCCTAGACATAACCAACAACCTCAAACCATAGGCAATCACAAGACTTAACTATACAAGTACAATACAATACATGAATGTTACATTTCTTCCAGAGAAAAAGAATCAAGTATATCAACTGAACAATACAAACCATTGTCATAGGAGGAGTGTCATCACAAGGTAGCATGGGTTACCTTGACAGATCTTCCTAGGCCCCGAACCCCATCTTGAGTTACCCTAGTATCCTCTCACGATCTCCGACCCCACATGCAAACCGATTTGGAATCAAATATCTTTCAAAGGGAAAAGATAATGATCTTGCCATTCTAGGACTTCTCATCTCATCTCAAGTCTATAGAGCCCTTGAGCCAATGAGTGAGGCACAATAAACAAGTTATGTGTTTTAAGCTACCCTTTCCCATAATACTTTTATTTAATTTCCATTGAATTAACTACTCTCACATGAGTTACCCTAGCACCACTTTGTGCGTCGACCCCCATTGAGAGCCACTCCCCTACTGAAAACACAAGGATCTAATCCAAAACCCAAGGGTAAAAAAAGTGCACAAAAACGGATATTAAATCCCAACCATAATAAAAATGCAACACATCTCGTTCGTAGTAATCAAGTGTTTATACTAGATCACAAAAAAGTGCACTACCCAAGGGAAATAAAGAGTTGAACCATAAATCACAACAACCCCCTCATAAAATTACAACATTTGGAAGATGTACATAGACAACTAATAGATTTCCCCACTTACGTGAATAGAAGAAATCATAATTAAATAAGCAATTCAGGAAAGTAATAAAAAATATCATTCAAATTTCCTTAATCCAATTTGAATTTCAAGAAAAACACAATAATACATTGCTCAAAATAATCTAACTTTAATGCAATTTCGTTTACAGACAATAAATAAATTAAATCTAATTGTTTAAAACAATTTCCAAATTTCAACAATATAAAAATCAATTTCCTTTTTCTAAATCATTTCATTTAAAAAAAAATATTATTCATGCACTTACATGCACCTATATAAAATTTATTAATATATATATATATCGAATATATACATAATCATATATATAGTTATATATATACTTATTTATATACATTATTTAAATATTAAAATTATTTACAAATTTTATAAATAAAAATTAAATGAATATATATAATTATATATACATATATATTTATGCATATATATGTGTAATATATATTATATATTCAATGCCAAATAAAAATTGAATTTAAACGGGTGCAGACGAAATTCATTTAAGCCTCCATACTGTCAGGCTGCGGCTTGTGAAGGTAGCGGGCGTTTCCTTCACAGTGCCACTTTCCCTTATGGGGCAGCGGTTGTAGAGGTAACCCCAACCCCATACATATAAATTTTAATCTATAAAATTTCCCTGCAATTGTCACAATCACCGTAAGAATTTTCAATGACATTTTTCTAAAAATAATATTTGACAGGAATTTCAATAAAATATTAATATACATTTATTTATATATATGTATATATATGTATATCAATATACACACACACACACACACACATATATATATATAAGTATATATAAATATATATAAATATAAGTATATATATATATATATATAAATATATGTAAATATATCAAAATAATTGCCCCAGGTGGGAAAATTTTACAAAATTTTCTACAAGAAAGGATTTACAAATTTTACAAAGGTTTTCAATTTCCCAAGATAAACAAATCTAATTGGAAGAAAAATAATAATCTTCCAGAGGAAATTTTTTCCAATAAAATCCAAGATTTTCCATAAATTTTGACAAGAATATTTTAAACCCATTCCTATAAAGGTTTTCCAATTTTCTATATAATCCTTCTAGGAATTCTTTCGTTTTAAATCAAATTCCTATAGAGGTTTTCCAAATTTTCTATTGTTTTCCCCCTGGAAATTCTATTGTTTAAAAACAATCCATATAGAGGCTCTAAATCTTTCACGACAATCTTTCAAATTTGAATATAAATAAAAACTATTAAAGAACTTGTTTCAGATGACTAAAGATTCAAATTTTGAAATAGAGCATTGCCTTTAGATTCCAATACTATCAAAGCTTCTTCCAAATAATCCTCTTTTCTAGAAAGTTCAAAACAAAAACAAAACCCAATTTCCTAAGAATTTCTTCCCCAATTTTCAATAACCACTTCCCATTTTCATTTTCCATGAAATAACCTCTTTCCTCCTTCATTTAATGCAATTATTCTCTCTGAGAATTATTTCCCAACACCAGATATTAATGTTCTAACACACGTCACAATTAAAATATCTTTCCAACCAAATCACAAATATTTCCTCCAAGATATTTACAAGATATTTATTTATTTACAATTTAAAATCAAATATTAATTTCAATTAACCATTCAATTAAAATCACAACTTAATTTAAATAATTTAAATAATTACTTAAAAAAAGATTTATAATCTAAAAATTTAATACCAAATTTAATCTAATTAATTTAATCACTTTATAAAATAAATTTAATCTCAAAGATTAAATTACTTTACAAAATCAATTAACTAAATCAAATTTAAAGTTTCTAACAACATTAAACTCGATTAAATAAATAATCAATTAAAACATAATAAACATTATTTTTCCACAAAGCATACCTTACAAAATAATTAAACAACAAGGCAAACAGGGACCACATGACAACAAAGCATGACCAAAACAAGAACTGATGACACACTGTGACTAGGTTTGTGGTTTGACAAGGAAATCCTATTATTATCTCCCAATCAACTATTTCGTTGGGCAATGGGCATGCTCAAACCTATGAATCCAAGTGGAGTCGATGTCCTATACCTGCAATCCTGCAATCAAAACATATGTCGTACATGTATATAGATAATGAATAATGACACCGTGAAGAGAAATTTGAGGAATCGCAAGGTGCTCGCAAGCGAGTGATGCAATCTCATTCCCTTCACCAATATAGTGTGGCATCAAAACTAGCGAAACTAAAACATCAAATAACTACAGATGAACATATATCAATATCAACTCAAATAATCAACTATGCTAACCAAAAAACATGTCATAATCAATAAACATCAATATAGTGTACCATCACATCTCAATATAAAAACCATCATCCCTCCAATTTTAGTGATCAAATAACATCATGGTATCATAGTCTATCAAAGCAAAATAGCTATCTAAAAACATAAGCAAATCGGAAGGGTACTACACACATACCCCTTAATCCTTTCCGTACCTCTTCTTCTGCATACACTTTCACTCATACTCCACACACACACTCTTTTTATTCTCTTCAAAAAATCTTATATATATACAAGTATATCTTATTCATCAATTAGGTTGGCCTAATTAGATGAAAACAAAATAATCAAAAAATTATTTGTCAACACCATATATAATTTAAACATTTTATCCATAGTGCATTATACCAAGTTGGTTAACATCCATAAAACTAAACTAGTCTACATAATGTATTCTATATGCTAAGTCGGCCAAGACTAGAACATAATTCTCCAAACCAACAAATAAACCTGAATGAAAACACCTTCTAGATATGAGAAAACATTAGTTTCCCATTATATTACCAACATAGAGACTACCAACAAAACCACAACATAAGAATGTTGACCTTAATAAAATGTGGAGTCTCCCACATACTATGCCAAGCAAGGAACAATAGTAGAATAAAGAGTTGAACTCTGTCAAAGATAAATTTCTACTTACAACCAAAAAAATCTTAAGATCTAGGATATATCTATTTGAATGAGTCATGATAACATGGTTAAGAGATTAGAGTCATATCAAATCTTGTGGTGAATTTCAAAATCACATACCAACACAATGATCCATCACAAAAGAGTATTACCGGTAGAGAAAAAATTTCGATAAACCAAGTAGACTTTCCATATAATTATCACTATTTTGACATTAATGACAACATAGGAACAACCAACACAAACCATCCATACTTCATGCTCATGTTGCAAGGATCCATAATCCCATCAACAACATTCTCCAAGGTCGACTATGCAACTCAACCAGGAAAATTCAAATTAGGTCAGCACCAAAATATTCCCATGGTGGAAAGGAATGAAGTTAGACTACAACACATCTTAGACAAGACCTAAGTCCACTCATACATGCCATGCCATGCTTCCACAAACATCAAAGTAACTTCACAATTAGTGTAAACACTCAAGGTTGACCAAACCTATGTTAACACCACTAACACTCAAGTACACACTTCCTCAATTACAAAGAAAACTTAAAAATACCACATAAAAATTGAACATGATCTAGAATATTCCATAAAAACCCTAAAATCCAACAAGTTCCTTTATAAATTTCACTTGAAGAATGTACACGCCTAGTATACTCAAATAACTTTGTCATACATTGTAACTCAAGAAATGGACTTCCAAAGCACCAAACCATGAACAACTTCATCTAAAGAAAGATACACACATTATCAGTACTCTTCTAGATCCATTAGACTTGAAACCACTCTATGGAGAAATTTAGAGAAAAAACATTTCTCCTAGACACCTCTACAATATATAGCTCACACATTGGTGAACACACCTTCCTCTACATAGCAATATAGAACACCAAATTTTGAATGAAAACCTATGAACACCTCTAATCAACGTATCCAAATTGCACAATCAAATCTTAAACCTAGAGGAAATGTGGAGCCTAACCAAAACACTACACTGCAACACAAAACACCACTGCACCACGTGTTTCCTCTTTTTATTCAATTTTCTCAAAAGAACTTGGAAACCAAGCACCAAAGACACATTCTCAACATCTTCAACACTTCCTCATCACCACCAAGCTAATTGAGACATAACAACTCATCCATAAATTTATAGATAGAATCTTATCAAAGAAACACTAGAGGTTGACACCAGTAGCTTACTAATGACAACATAATGAAACTAATCAAAGCATTATCGGAGATAAAACCAACTCAATACCAACTGCACATCCTTGTAAAAAAATCATTTTCATATAGTTGACATCAATGGCAACACTAAAGCTTGTTGAAATCAATGATAACACCAACTGCACATACTTGCAACATGTTAGAGTCTAATAGGATTTTGAAATGCCCTCTTATCACCAACGGAAAGAGTTATTCTTGAGGTCCTTTTAAAGAATGGCTAAGTGTTTCGACTTACGTTAATGTGAGACTATGAAGCAGTAAAAGGAAATGTTTCTAGAACCATGGAATACTTTGAGGAGGTTCTCAAAACCTTGTCAAGACCCAACATCAATAAATTTACATTAGTTTTGAAGCCACTATATTATGTTATAAGGTTCTATCAAGCAAAGGATTATAATGTAGAAGAAAAAATCATACACGAGCATTGAATAGACACAAAAATTACCAAAGCTTGTCACATAACAAAAATGTAAAAAAATTTAATACATGGAAGTAAAAGCATAAAATATTTATTCATCACATTGTGCAGAACAGTCTAAAATCGAAATTTTATATAAGTGTGTTTGTGTGTTTTATTGTATTCCATCAAAAAGGGGATTCCAGTACATTCTTTCAAAGAGTAAACAAAAAGATACTAATATCTTCCACCACCTCTTGTAGCCTTTTTATCTACACAAGGGAGAACATATTTTCATTGAATTCAACAAAGTGAGAAAACATCCCCATTTCGTTTCTCTTTAACCCAGAGTGAAGAAGAGAGACAACTTGCTTAACTAGCTTATTTTTGAAGGGTCGTGGAAATACATATGGCATCTTCCACCAATCCCACTTGCAGTTACATACTGATGTTTCCAAAAGTCACCTCCACTCTAGCTATAGAGGTTCACATTACCAACTTCTTTGCAACTTTGAGTCCCCATTCCAACTTGTTGGAGGTACGGGTGATTTTATACATAAAACACTCAAAAAGTGAAAAATTATGGACATGCACCTAAGAGAGGAAGTTCTCCTCAATGATTCTTCTTATAAACCCTTCTTCCACATTATTCCTGATGAGAAATACCTCCTTCATTTGATACACTACTAATTTCCTTAGCGAGCTACATTCCACACCCCCAATTACCATAAAATCACCCTTTCAAGTAGAATCATTGGAAGTACTCAACATCTTGAGATGGTAAAATTGGTATGCAAAGAATAAAGAAAATTCCTCTAAATTTATAGAAAATATATATGTTTGTGAGATGAATTTATGGAAGATCTCCTTGGGAATGACTAGCAATGCAAGGATGTTGTCAATTGCCTTGAAATTAGATTAATGCAACGATTGATGTGATGTAATTTTGCTAAATTCCTAGTTGGATGAGCTCTAATGTTGGATGATATCCCTTATTAAACCAATTTTCATGAGTGTGATTGCAAGGCATGGTCAACTAAATGCAAAACCTGAAGGTTGCAAGTTTTCCCACATGTACTAGAAGCCACAAGGCTTGTATACGAGGAGAAATGATCCACTCACCTATCAAAATAAAATCTATAAGTTATGTAATTATGATGCTCCTATTTAAGTAGTTAGAAATTCTCTCAAATCTCAGTTATGTAAGAATTAGGTAATGATTTGTGAAACTAATGCTTAGAAAGATAGTAGTTACATTAACTTAAAATATCCAAAAATGAGGATCTATAAATATACATTTTGAGGATATTTGCAGGGTCCAAAATTTGATTTTATAATTACACTATGTTGTAGAGGAAAGTAAAGAAGGAACACTTTGGAATCACTCATTTTAAATTTTTTCTTTGTTTGTGAGCATTGAAACTTGAATGTAATGTCTCGTTTATGTATCAGTCTTTGAACTTGGTTAAACATTCAAAGTTCCTTTCCTTTGTGGATAAAATACTCTTTTCATGGTATATTCATTATCTTTAAGATCAGGTGAAGTCCTATCTGAAATATCGCTTATTCGGTTGATAATATATTAATCTTTGCATTATAATTTTGGTCACTCATTTTAATTTCTATCATATCGGTATCATAGTTATGAACTGATATTGGTTTTCCTTTTTTTTTTTTTTTGTTAAAGCATTCTTATATAGAGTTCGTTGAACTACTTGAGGGAGATGTACCTTATTAAAATTTAGAGGAATATCACCAATGAAATGGTGATCTCCAGATGTTAGTAAATTTGTCTTTATTTAATGTGAAAATAGAGTCAATAATTAGTTAATCTTCATAAAGAAAAATCCGTTCATTAACAGTAAATCAATACTTTTTGCCTTTGATGTTTTTGAGGTTCATGTTTGGAGAAGTTAATAATGATAAATAATGTTGAATTAAATAGTTTTCGCATATATTAATTCACCCCCCTCTCATTATATTTTGTTCCCTTCATTAGGGTTGTATATAAGGTTAGGCTTTGAGTTTGAATTAGAGTTAGGGTTAGGGTTAGGGTTAGAGTTAGAGATAAAATTATGGTTAGGGATAAGATTAGGGTTATGTTTAGAATTAGAGATAAAATTAGGGCTAGGGTAGTGTTGTGATTATAGTTATGGTTAGGGTTAGGATTAGGGTAAGGGTTACGATTAGGGATAGAGTTAGGGTTAGGTTTAAGGTTATATATAGAATTAGGGATAGGGTTATGGTTAGGAATATGATTATTATTTGGGTTAAGGTTAGGATTACGATTGTGACTATAGTTAGGATTAGAGTTTGGATTACAACTAAAGATATAATTATGTTAGGTTTAGGGTTATGGTTATAGTTAGGCTTAGTTCTAGTGTTAAGGTAACAATTAGGGTTATAGATATAAACTTAAGGTTAATTTTAGGGTTAGGATTATGGTTAGGGTTAAGGTTAGGGTTATGGTTAGGAATAGGTTTAGGGTTAGGGTTAGGGTTAAGATTAAGGTTATATTTATAGCTAGAGATAGAATAAGGATGAGGGTCAGGGTTATGGTTATGGTTATGGTTATGGTTATGGTTAGGGTTAGTGAAATGAATTTGCATGAGTGAAAACAACTTTCGACACTAATCTAAGTAGGGGAGAGTTATAAAATTTCATTTTAACACCTTTAAATAGTTACAACAAGAGAAGAACATAAATAATAAATGAATAGAACAACAACAACACATATAACAGTGACACCAGAATATACATGGGGAAAACGCTTTTGGGTAAAAATCCCCACCCTCCAAAAACACAATACTATTGTATTAATTCAAAATAAATTATAATATAACCCCAAGTAAAAATACTTCTTCCACAAGTGCTTCAAAATGAACACCTACTCTAGAGTGATATCAACAACATTTCGTTACCTACAAACAAAATATACATTCTACAATATAACTTGGCACTCAATATATAGAGTGATACAAGCTTCAAGAAGCATCTAGAAGGAGAGGGGTGTCTAAATCCACATGGCACAATATCCCACACCATAGACATGCATTTGGACACATGTAACATATTCCCTTACACCCCTTACAGTTGTCAAACATGCAAAAATTCCTTCCTCAAGCTTGGGAACCTAGAATATACTAAAAATAACTTATGAAAAAATCCTTACACATATTATAGCTATCATAGAATCTTTCATAGCTAAAAAAACTTACAACTATAAGAGAATCTATCATAACTGACCAAGAATACCTGATTCTCTTACAAACTATCATAACCCAAATTGGGTGCAACCTTTCTCCATGCAACAACATACCTTATGATGCATCATAAAATATTTCATAGGTCAAAGATTCCAAAGTGGGATTCCTATGTCCACTTGGGATGATTATGTGTCATCCAGACACTTCCAACAAGGATGCCACCTAGTCAGTGGGTTCCAATTTGTGACATGACACCATGGGAAATTAAATAATAAAAATTAATATAATAATACATCAATTAAATCAATATTAGTACTCTAAGATTGAGACACCTTAATCCCAACATTCTCCCACTTGTCGAGAGTCATACAAAATCATCTGCTTAGGGCCCCAAGGCCCATGGAATTGAAACACCATATGAAATTATTCATGCTCACTAGTTTTTTTAGTGCATTTGAAACATTCACCAAAGTTTCAACCTTCTCTAAGTTCACCATTCCATCCTCTACGATATTAAAAACAAAATTATACTATACTTTAATGTTCTTTGTTTTAGCAGGATTATTTGCTAGGAAAATCGCACTTTGGCTATCACAACAAATAATAATATATCCTACATCTAAACCAATATTAGAACATAATATCTTAAGCCAAATGGCTTCCTTAAAAGCATGAGTGGCTACCATATACTATGCCTTTTTCATGGAAAACACGACTACAACCTGTTGCTTACTCATCCAACTGATAGCACCACCAAACATCATGAACATGTAATCACTGGTGGATCTTTTGTTGTTAATGTCACTTACCCAATCTAAATCCACATATCCGTAAATTCTCATAGAATTTTGAGGTCTAGTAGGATAGCCATGAAAACACAAGGCATACTCAGAAGTACCCCATAAACATTTGAACACTCTCTTAACCACATCCCAATACACCCATCCAAGATTAGCCATAAAATGGCTAAGGACTCCCACTACTTGGAAATTTTTTTGTCTTGTACACACCATCGCATACATCATACTACCAAATGCACTCGTATATAGTACTTTAGTCATGTTCTCCATCTTAGTAGGAGATTTTGGACAATCATTCACAAAAATATTTGTCCCCTACATCATAGGAATAACTAATTGTCTACAATCTACCATGTTGAATCTCTCCAACATCGATTTCACATACTTTCTTTGGCTTAACCAAAGCTTTATGTTAGCTTTGTCTCTCATGATTTCCATTCCCAGAATGTACCTAGGTGCATCTAGTTCTTAGATCTCAAACTGTGCTGACAACTAAAACTTCATTTTGAAATCATAATTTTACCATTCCCAATAAACAACATATCATCTACGTATATGAAAATAATGAGGATGCAACCATTATTAGTTTTAATGTATACATAATGGTCAGATTTACATATTTGAAATCCCAATAATAACACATAGTATCAAACTTTTGATACCACATTCTAGGAAACTAGTTCAAACCATAGATAAACTTCTTCAATTTGCAAACCAATTTTTCTTTACCTTTTTAAATAAAATGCTCTAGATGTGACATGTGAATCTCTTCCTCCAAGTCAACATGAAGGAATGTTTTCTTTACATCCATCTGTTCCACTTCTAAGTCATATGCTACTGCAAGTGATAATAGAATCTGAATAGATGTCAACTTCACTATAGGAGAGAATATCTCCCCATAATCAATTCCCTCCACCTAGGAAACCCCTTAGCAACCAACTATGCCTTATAATTCTCAACAGTGTCATCAAGACCACACTTTATCTTGAAAACCCATTTACAACCAATAGTTTTACATTCAGTAGGAAAAGGTGCCATATCACAAGTAGTGTTTTTCTTTAAAGAAGCCATCTCTTCATCCATGTCTTGCATCCAAGAATTTGAATCACTCATACCCAATGCCTCTCTAACTGACCTAGTCTCATCAATGTTAGTAATCAAAGAAAAATGCAATTGGAATCCTATGGTGAATAACCAAAAAAATTTGGTTTCCACCTAACTCATGTAGACCTCCTCAAAGGCTGAGGTTGAGGTTCTTCTTCTTTGGAAATTTTAGAGCTACTTGAGCTCTCATTGTCAGGTCCAACAGGAGTGTGTAGTTCTTCTTTCTTTGAAGTAGGTGGAATCTAAACTACATCCTTATTCTATTTCTTCTCTTTTCCTGGCTATAACTCAATAGTAGAAGGTTTCATATCTCTGAAGATCACACTTATACTATAGAGAACCTTCTAAGCTTTTGGATCCCAAAGCTTTTACCCTTTCACACTGACACCATAGTTGATAAAGATACACTTAATAACCTTGTTCTCTAACTTAGACCTCCTCTCAATTGAAATATAAGCATAAGTTTCATAACCAAATAATTTGAGATGTCTCATCGAAGGAATTTTACCAAACAAAACATCCATCAGTGTATTTCCAACAAGCGATGATGTTGGATATCTATTGATCAAATAACATGCAATGGCTACCGCTTCTGACCAAAATGTTTATTCAAGGATAGCACCACTCAACATACTCCTAGCCCTCTCCATCAACATTATGTTCATCCTCTCTACAACTCCATTTTTTTGTGGAGTGTAGGGAGATGTCTTATGTCTTTCAATCCTATGTTATTTATAGAACTTGTCAAACTCTACATAAAAAAACTCACCACCATTATCAATCCTCAAACACTTAATCTTTATGTAGTCTAATTTTCTACCAAGGCCTTAAACTCATTAAATTGATTGAAGACTTCATATTTACTTCTAAGTAAATAAATCAATGTCTTACTATAATCATCTATGAAATAAAAAATATATATATTTTGATAACAATGGAACATTTACAAGACCAAAAAAATTTGAACATAGTCCAAAACCCTAGAATACTTATCAAAACTAGAGTAAAAAGAAGCATGATGTTGTTTTCCATATATAAAATGTTCAAAAAAGTCAAACTCAAGATTACAATAATCAAAGCCTTAAAAAAGAATTTTATTTTTTAGGGTTCTAAGACCCTTATCGCCATTGTGACCAACTTGTTGGTGCCATAACATTGTTTTTTATGTAGGAAGCTTCATTTCCATGGAATGAACACCCTTAGGTACCCAAAATGCATGAGCATTGGATGTAGTTGCAACATGATTTTTATTTGCATGATTTGATGGTGATAATGATGAATCCAAAGATCTCTTCTTCAGTACATTAGTTGAACTATTGCACTGTATAGTGCATGCATCAAGCTGAAACAAATTACCAATAGGAACAACCTTAGCCAACACCATAGCCCCTCTAGTCATCTTACATCCTCCACCAAAGAAAACAACTTGCACTCCTAAATCATTCAATTTACTTATAGAAATCAAGTATCATTCCAAACCCAAGATATGCAAGACACCATTAATCCCCTTCACTCTTCCATCTAATTTTGACTCTTCCATGACCAAAAAAATTCAAGTGAGATTCATCACCCAGGTGCACCTCTCTTCCATTTTAATCTTCATACTTTGAGAACTAATCTCAATGAGAATTCATGTGAAAGGATGCACTTGAATCTATTAACCACACATCATCTGATGCATGGTCTACAAAGGCTACAATAAATGCTTCTCCATCATCTTGAGATGATTTCTTAGATTCAGAATTAGAGAAAGAATTTTTTTCTTCTTCTCCTCATTCTCGTAATCTTTCCAAATGTGACCAATTTCACCATAATTCCAACATTTTTCCTTGGACTTCTTACCAAGAGACTTTGATCTCCCCAGATACTTTGACTTAGATTTATTGTCTTTCTCTTTGCCTCTCTCCTTTGGTTGATCACAAACTACAAGGGCCTCCTTGTCCATCTTAGAAGACTTCCTTTACGTATCTTTAGATAATAAGGAGGAAACAACCTCATCCATATTAAAGGTGGAATTAGTGCTTCCAATATTCATTACTAGGTCATCCCAAAAGTCTAGAAATGAACACAAAAGGAGTATGCAATACTATTATTCACCTATCTTATCTCCAACAGCACCTAGTTGTTCAACTAGCATGTTGAAAGAGTTTAGATGATCTACCATAGATCCTCCATCTTCAATTTTTAGAGAATACATCTTATTTGTTAGGAAAATATTGTTTATTAGGGATTTATCTTGATAGACATCATAAAGCTTCTTCCATGGAGAAGCAGAATTTTTCTCTTCATGGACATTAAGGGAGGACAAAATCATCCAAACAGAGTATAATAAGACCCTTGGCTTTCATATCCATGAGCTCCCAATCCTTGTGTTTCATTCCTTGTGGCATGGTTCTAGAAATTGCAAGCCATAGATCACAATATACAAGCATATCTTCCATTTTGAGCTTTCAAAGTTCAAAATTACCACTGTTAAATTTCTCCATCTCAATCCTCCCAAATGTGTTTTCCATCTCTTTCCTACAACAAGGTAAAAAAACAAACACTTCTACAAAACTCCCACTAAAACAAAGATCAACTCAAAAACCCTTCTAACCCAATAAAGGAACCAAGGATGGCCAGACTTTGATACCAACTTGAAGGAAGTCGAGTGAGTGAAAATAACTTACTACACTAATCTACGTAGGGGAGAGTTACAAATTTTTGTTTTAACACCTATAAATAGTTGAAATAATGGAAATTTGGGTTGAATGATATCGTATGGCTTAGGACATACAACATACCCACTTTCTAATTATTTCATCAAAGGTTAACCCTAGAGATCTTAATGAAAATGAGAAAGAGATATTGCAATAGGTTTGTCCTAGGGGATGATTATAAACTGATGAGGAGTTGACCACCAAGCTAGGGCTTTGAAAAATGTATGAAATGCAAGATCTAATGATCGAACTCAATGATGCAAGAAACTTCACTAAATGAGCTATAATGTAAATAAATCATAATATAAAATTGGAAAAGTATAGAGGAGTACCTGGAAATCTGAGAGAGCTTGAATGGAGTCCTAAAATGCTAAATAACTTGAAATTTAGGCCCACGGGGACTCATTCACCAATCTGGGCGAATCAATCCTAGATCAAGGTTTTTGTACAAGAAAAAGTTTCTAAAAAAAAGGTATCCAAAATTGCAAAAATCTCAAAATTGACCTAAACTAGGACTCATTTGACAATCTGGATGAATGAGTCTAGTTATGGTTTTTTGGAATTTCAAAATTTGAATATGCTCTTCCATGTCTGCTATTTTTGTTCCACATTGTTTCTAGATCTGAAACCTTGATTTTGGACCTATAGATGACCTTTTAGTGAAGATTACAACCTTTCAAATGAGGAGACAATTCCAACAACTTTCTCCAAGCTTGTAACCTAATTTCATATATGTTCAAGTAATTTTATATTTGTTTACTCATAATTTGAGAAATTGAATCATTTTTGTTCAAATTACAAAATTTATTAACATATATTCATATTTTTTATTTAGAAACAATTTATATTAACCATGGGAAGGAATACACGAGGATAGCCCAAAAAACTTGAAACAAAAAAGAAAAAACAAAGGGAGCGCATGAAAAGACTACATGAAATGAGAAAATTTGGAGTAGAAGATATGTCATCTATACCCACTGACATTAATTTAGAATCAAATACCGAAACACCTATTGAAGATATAAATGATGGATTTACCAAATGAAAAACAAGAATAAGCCCCAAGCATCACATCTATTGAGACAAGGAATGATCAATCAAATGTATAAAATAAAAACAAAGAACACACACCAAACATAACACCTTGAATTATTTGTAAAAGCCAAAATTATTTAATTGACATAGATGATTTTTTTTTTTAACCAATCCCAAATAAAATTCTCGATCTCACTTGTAGAAGAATGGCTAATAAAATATAGAAAAACTATTTTGAGAGCTTAAGTGAAACCGGAAGGTGCCAATTGTTTGTTGAAATGATTAAAAATATTAATTTTAGACACTATGAAGATCCTTGGCTTAATATCATCAAACACCAATGGTGAAAGATCTATTTTAATCAATCTAATTAGTGTGTATCAATCAGTAGGTTCAACACATGCACTAAATATTGCAACGTTACCCGATGTGTTCTTACATCAACTATAATAAGAAACACAACTAAAAAATATCATTTGATTACCAAAACAAGTAGGTCACTAAAAATTAGTAGAACACTATTAAATTCCATTGGGATACATGAAACAATTGAGGTCCTAATAGTAATTCTCTATGGCCATTTTCAGGTAGACTTCCATGAAAAGACAAGGTGGTTGTTGATGCATTAAGAGTGTTTATTGAATTTTTTTGACAAGATAACACAAGAGTTTCGCCCAATCAAAGAGATGTTGTTAGGAAGAGAATAGGATCTCCAAATCATGAACCACATCCTAAATTTTTTTTGGATATGACTCAAACTCAATTTTATGAAAAGTTTAATCAAAGCTATCCTCAAGTGAGAATCAGTCAAAGGTTTTTAGAAATGGTCAAACCTTTTTCTGTGAAGATAAATCATGCATGCAATACATGTTGTTGTAGGATGCATATTGCATTCTCCATGCATTACGATACTTATTGTCATATATGTGTTATTTTACATACTAATGATGTTTTTTTGGAATGTGGTATACAAGTCTTGTTGTGCATATTTTGCACACATGCCCTGCCGTAGGCAGGGACCCTCTTTTTTTCGCTCTTGGTGGGCTTCTTTGCTCCCGTCTCATTTTTTGTGCCCCTCATTTTGCTGTCCTAGTTGGTCAATGTGCCCTTCAAATTCTCATTTTTGGCTGACCATATTTTGCCCCTAAAATAAAAAATGGCTAAGTCTTGGGTTTTTCGAGCTTCGCCCCCCACACCCCCCCCCCATTCGCTCGATTCGCTTTTTCCTTCATTATTTGACTTTGGGGATACATTTCCTATGGATTTTGGATGTTTTTGTGGTGCCTAAGTCAATTGATAAGCTTTTATTAAGTTTCAAGAAATTTTGAAAATTCCAAAACTATTTTCCTGCAACAACATTCCTACAGCGGCATTCCGGCCTCGTGTTTTCGGAACATACAAGTGCACCTCCAAATAAAAAATGGACTTCAACCCAGATGCTAAAATCGGGTCTTAACCTTCGCTGACCTTTCAAATTCCAAATTTACAACCGAGAAGTACCATCCGGAGTTCCGTGCTCTGTCAGTCGTTTTCAAACAACATTCCTACAGCAACATTTCAGCCTCACGTTTCTGAAACGTACATGCGCACCTCCAAATCAGAAACGGACTTTGACCCAGATGCTAAAATGGGGTCTTATCCTCCATGGAGATTTAAAATTCCAAAATTGCAGCCAGGAAATACCATCCAGAGTTCCATGCTTCGTCGGTCGTTTTCAAAACAGCATTCCAGGCTCATGTTTTCGGAATGTACAAGCGCACCTCCAAATCAAAAATAGACTTCGACCAAGATGCTAAAATGGGGTATTATCCTCCCTAGAACTTTCAAATTCCAGAATTGCAGCCGAAAAATACCATTCGGAGTTCCGTGCTCTATCGGTCGTTTTCAAAACTGCATTCCTAAAACAACATTTCGACCTCTCATTTCTGGTTTCAAAAATCCTACCATGGTTCCATCAATAGAACCATTTGATCCAATGAGGAATGCTGAAATTCCATCAGGAGAAGGTGGCTTTTAGTCAAATTTAGTTACAGTAAAAGAGAAATTAGCTAGGAGACAAAACTGCTACAGTGACTGGCCACTACAAAACATAATAGGGAGAAGACAAAGACGTATTTTAAATTACTGAATATTGTGGCGTAGGTGAAGCCCTAATGTAATTGAATCTGAACCACATAATGTAACTCAATCCTTGCCATTTATTTGGGCTTTGGAAAACTATAAATAGGGGTCTTCCCCTCATTTGTAAGTGTTGGAGAGCTGTTGTAAAAACATTCTGCAGCAATAGAAAGCAGCATTGCATGATCTATGGGTGTTAATTTTGAGTTTGCCCATTATGTGTGCATGGTTCTACCATCCAATTTAGTTTCAGTTGTAGTTTCTTGAATGGAAGTGGTAATGGTGATTTTTGTTACAGTATTTGATGGATTTCCAGCCCATACTTTTGGCACTTGTTGATAGCAAGCTACTATGCAAAGTTAGCCTGGGCTCCTTTATTTGATTGCTGCAACTTAGTTCATTTGCATGTTCATGATGTGTGTATGCAAACTGAAAATCTGCAGTCCTTAGAAGATTGCACTAGTTTTGTGTAACTGTAGGATCCTCTTGACCACGCAAAACCTAGTTTAAGGAGTTTGTCTACTGTAGCAGCCTCCATAATCACTGTTCATTAGTAGTTTCAGATCTAGGAACCTTCTCTCTTCCCTGCCCTTTTTCCTTTTTTATAATAAGTAACCTTAGGCAAGGTTCATTGCACATTGTAAAGATAAATTTGATGTTGAAAGGGACTTCCAGACTGTTGTTTGAACCTACATCAAACGCTCAACAACTTTCCCATCTCAAGAACTCCATTTGAAAATCCAACTTCCCCGCTTTGTAACTCATCCGTAAGTCCACCTTGTGATTCCAACAAATCACATAAATCAACTAAAATATTCCAAGCATCATCATGACCTAACATTTGAGAGACCTTGGGATAGTGTTCTACAATCTGATTGTGGAAAATTGTCTTTCAAGAAAAGTAATGCAACTATGTATTACCTGTGTTGTGGAGTGCATAAAAACACCATCAATAGAACTGGCGCTAGAAGGAGGGCTGACATGTTGAGGCTACAAAGCTGAAAGTTGGAAATCAATAAGAGCACTTTCAAAGAAGAAATTAGAGATAATGAGATCTATTTTAATGTTGAAACTTGAAATCAGAAAATTTTGAAGGCAAAAAGAAAGTTGAGTAGAAATGGAGCAGCATGTGCAAATCAACATCACTCAGCTACATGCTAATTTAAATAAGAGATTGAAGAGGCCATTGCAGCAGTTTGCATTGGTAGATAAGTGTAGGATCCATTGCACTTGCAAGCACAATGAATTGGAGTGTCTAACCTTCTTGAGCTGAATTAAAAGAGTCTTGCAACGAGATATTCCCTTTTGAGAAATATATCAGCCTTTAGCCCTTGCAGACCCAGAGGAAGAATTGACAACCATGGCAACCAAGGCATTTGAAGAACTAATCCAAGAGTGTTTGGGCATAAAAGATGAACCAAGATTAGAGAAAGTACTAATGTCAAGCTGGTGCAGATTTCACAATGAACCACATTCTGAATTTACTTGTTTGTCGTGTGTAAGCATTGTCACCCAAGTCAAAGGGAATTTGAACAAGTTGGAGCAACCAACTATCAAGGAGAATGAGTCATCCCATGAGACAGAAAATCTATCAACATCTGAAGGACAACACATTGCAGATAGACCAAGAAGCACCATAGAAATAGATGCTGGGACAACAAATGTTGAAGCAGAAAATGAAAAGGAAGAAGTTGATTTTCTTGGGACAGAAAAAAGCTTTGGTGAAGGTTCACTAAGAATGGAGTTGGAAAGCCTCTCCTTTGCTAGTAAGGGGCAGTCCTCCACTCAGGAAGAGGAGCCATTGGTAGTTGAGGATGATTCAATCAATTTTGTAGTAGTGTATACTAGGGTAGCCAATGAAGATGCTGAAAATCAGCAAGAGGAAGAGGTTGACAGCCTTGGGACAGCAGAAAATGATGATGAAGACCCAGTAGAAGAAAGATATGACTAGCTCATCTCCAGATTAGCAAAGGATTGGTCAGAGCTGAAATGTCAGGTGGATTTGGAGGTATTGCTGCTACCAAATTGGTGCAGACTCCATGATTCATCCCACTCTGAGTTCACATGTGGACTATGCCAAGAAGCCATGAAACAAGTTAGAGAACAAGCAAGGCAGCCGAGCACACCACTCCCTACAGTGGCTTCAAGAATGGAAAATGAGGACCAAGAGCCCGAGCCAAGTGACAACTCAGCTGAAGGTAGTCCTCAAGAGGATGTTGGGACAGCAATAGAAGGAGTACACCAATACAATCTTGAGCTTTTGAGTGATCAAGTACATCAAATAGGAATGTTGTCCACCAGTCATCAAGAATTTTTTCCTCTTGAAGAATATTTGTGCACCATGGATGATGGGCTTTATGGTGAGTGTTTGGGGGAAAATCACATAGTAAATTTTGGCCCCCTTGATGAGGTGCCATCAATTAATGATTTCTTTCCATTGGGAGCTATGCTGCAGAGGTATGCTCATGCCGAGGAAGAAAACATCGCAGAAGATGGTAGCAATAAGGGCATACTCCTTGAGCCTCCGAATGGTGATGCACAAGAGTTTTCAGATTGGGAGAGGGGTTCCTTCTCCGTTTATAGGAATAGTAAGCAAGGGGAAATGAGTGAACATCATGATGAGTTGCATAAATAGAAAAGAGAAGAAGACAAAGGCGGGGGGGCTAAGATAGCCTCCAACAGAGATGAAGCACCTGGTCGATTACAAGATCCAACATGGAGTCCTTCTGCCATGATCGTTGTTGATCCTCCTTCATATTTAGATGGCTTCAATAGGACCGATTCATACATGTCATCATCCCATGACACTCAACATCATGGAGATAGGTTCAACACTTGGGAAAGGAGATGGGATAGTGTGCCAACTTTTGAGGGTAGTAATCAAGTGGATCCCAAGTTTGTGGATGATCAATGTGGAGAAGTACTTCTTTTTGAAGAACTGCCAAGGGGGATTGTTTATCCCACACAAGATGTGGAAGAAGTGTTTGCTGCCTCGTTCTCCCTACCTTATGCAGGCTTGATGTCTGAAGTGTTGTTCCTTCCACCGTACCCACCCGAGGTTGCTAATGCAAAGACTGACGATGCGGTGCTCGCTCTCGATTGTCAAATGTTGCCACCTCCATGTGATGAAATCCAGGTTCTATCCTTCCTTCCTCCTGTTAATTTTCATAGCTGCACTTATCATTTTGATTATGGGAATGAGAAAAAATGAGCATTTTTATGGATTAATCATGGGTTTAATGAGCCTCCTCAATTGTTAATTCTTTGTGATGTTGGGGTAGAATTTGAATACTGTCATATTGAATTTATGCCCTCTAAATATAAGGATAAATTTGCATGGTTGAGAAGTATAACGATTGCCTGTCTTCTTGTGCACGCATTGCAAAATCCAATGGGCATGAGTGTTGGCTCGCCTTACCTGAACATAGTTCTTTGTAAATATCTTTGTACCTAACTCATTTTGAGTAGTGTAGGTTTCTTGTAAATAATCAGCTTTCCTGCTTTCCTTAGGTTAGTTGGTTTGTTGTAGGTTGCTTGTTTTGCGGTGTTTTCTTTCGTTGTCTCGTTTTGGTGTTTTCTTTTATTTGCTTTTGTTTGCTATCTCTTTGCTGCTACTTTGCTTGGGGTCCCTCTATTTTTGGCTACATGCATCTGTGCGCACAACAACCATTCTTATTTCCTGGGGTTGTTCTATGTATTTCTTTGTCAAACTCTAATCAAGTTTTCAAAGTGGATGGTGAGGATCTTCTATTAGTATCAAGTGATCTAGATGTTTAATTCAAAGTTGTTGGTTGGTCGGTCTGATTCTAAAGTATTCTGGAATCTTATATCTCTCACAAATTTTAAGGATTTGATGGTAACTGTAGGTTCTTTGTGAAGTCTAGTTAAGTGAGAAATCTAAAATTCTGCTCCAGCACTACTGTGATTCTCAGCCTTGAGTGTGAGCTTCATTGCTTGTAGATTGAAATAAAAGAACTAAAAAGAGAAAAGAAATAAAGAAGGAAAGCAAAATATTGAAAATCAAAACAAAAGAAATTCAGCTTTTCAGGGGTATACGAGCAACTCTACCGGGGCTATGGACGCCCGACCGGCAGTAGAGCAATGTTCGAGAGAATCATAGCGACAACCTCGTCAGGGCTATGGATGCCTGACTAGCAGCAAGACAATGTCCTGAATGCTTTTAGAGTTAGAATAAACTATGTAGCTTAACTTGATGGAGCTTAGGTTCTTGCAGCAACTGAAAGATGGGAATTAACGCAATTGCACACACTTGGATTTTCAACATACTGAAGGTTGGGTTAACTAGTGGTTTTGATCCTTTGGTTGAGTGTCTGGCTTGTTTTCCCTAGCATGAAGGTTGAAACCAGAGATTCTCGGTTCGTGATTCCAGTTTGTCATCGAAATGCTCTAGAGAATTTCCCCCAGCGAGTCACCATTTGTTGTGCATATTTTGCACACACGCCCCGCCGTAGGTAGGGACCCTCTTTTTTTCGCTCTTGGCGGGCTTCTTTACTCTCGTCTCATTTTGCGTGCCCCTCATTTTTTTGTCCTAGTTGGTCAATGTGCCCTTGAAATTCTCATTTTTGGTTGACCATATTTTTCCCCTAAAATAAAAAATGGCTAAGTCTTGGGTTTTTCGGGCTTTGCCCCCCCTCCCCGCCATTCGCTCGATTCGATTTTTCCTTCATTCTTTGACTTTGGGGGTAGATTTCCTATGGATTTTAGATGTTTTGTGGTACCTAAGTGAACTGACAAGTTTTTATTAAGTTTCAGGAAGTTTTGAAAATTCCAAAACTATTTTCCTGCAACAGCATTCCTACAACGGCATTCCGGCCTTGTGTTTCTGGAACATACAAGTGCACCTTGAAATAAAAAATGGACTTCGACCCAGATGCTAAAATAGGGTCTTATCCTCACATAATCTTTCAAATTCCAAATTTGCAACTGAGAAGTACCATCCAGAGTTTCATGCTCTATCGGTCGTTTTGAAACAACATTCCTACAGCGGCATTCCGGCCTCATGTTTCCCGAACGTACAAGCGCACCTCCAAATTAGAAATGGACTTCGACCCAGATGCTGAAAGGGGGTCTTATCCTCCATTGAACTTTTAAATTCCAAAATTGTAGCCGGGAAATACCATCTAGAGTTCCATATTTTGTCGGTGGTTTTCAAAACAACATTCTGGGCTCATCTTTCTGGAACGTACAAGCGCACCTCCAAATAAAAAATGGACTTCAACCTAGATTCTAAAATGGGGTTTTATCCTCCATAGAACTTTCAAATTCAAGAATTGCAGCCAGGAAATACCATCCGGAGTTCCGTGCTCTGTTGGCCGTTTTCAAAACTACATTCCTAAAACAACATTTCGACCTCTCATTTTTGGTTTCAAGAAGCCTACCATGGTTCCATCAATAGAACCATTTGATCCAATGAGGAATGCTGAAATTCCATAGGGAGAAGGTGGATTTTCATCAATTTAAGTTATAGTAAAAGAGAAATTAGCTACGAGACAAAACTACTACAGCGACTAGCCACTACAAAATAGAATAGGGAAAAGAGAAAGATGTATTTTAAATTACTGAAGATTGTGGGGTATGTGAAGCCCTAATGTAATAGAATCTGAGCCACGTAATGTAACTCAATCCTTGACATTCATTTGAGCTTTGGAAAATTATAAATAGGGGTCTTCCCCTCATTTGTAAGTGTTGGAGAGCTGTTGTAAAAACATTCTACAGCAATAGAAAGCAGCATTGCATGATCTATGGGTGTTAATTTTGAATTTGCTCATTATGTGTGCATGGTTCTATCTTCCAATTTAGTTTTAGTTGTAGTTTCTTGAATGGAAGTGGTAATGGTGATTTTTGTTACAGTATTTGATGAATTTCCAGATGATACTTTTGGCACTTGTTGATGGCAAGCTACTGTGCAAAGTTAGCCTGGGCTCCTTTATTTGATTGTTGCAACTTAGTTCATTTGCATGTTCATGATGTGTGTATGCAAACTGAAAATCTGCAGTCCTTAAAAGATTGCACTGGTTTTGTGTAACTGTAGGTTCCTCTTGGCCATGCAAAACCCATTTTAGGGAGTTTGTCTACTATAGCAGCCTCCATGATCATTGTTCATTCGTAGTTTCAGATCCAGGAACCTTCTCTCTTCCCTACCCTTTTTCATTTTTTTTAATAAGTAACCTTAGGCAAGGTTCATTGCACATTGTAAAGCTAAATTTGATGTTGAAAGGGACTTCCAGATTGTTGTTTGAACCTACACCAAACGCTCAACAACTTTCCCATCTCAAGAACTCCATTTGCAAATCCAACTTCCCCGCTTTGTAACTCATCCGTAAGTCCACCTTGTGATTCCAGCAAATCACATAAATCAACTAAAATATTCCAAGCATCGTCATGACCTGACATTCGAGAGACCTTGGGATAGTGTTCTGCAATCTAATTGTGGAAAATTGTCTTTCAAGAGAGGTAATGCACCTACGTATTACCTGTGTTGTGAAGTGCATAAAAACACCATCAATAGAATTGGAACTAGAAGGAGGGATGACATGTTGAGGCTACAAAGATGAAAGTTGGAAATCGATAAGAGCACTTTCAAAGAAGAAATTAGAGATAAGGAGATCTCTTTTAATGCTGAAACTTGAAATCAGAAAAATTTCAAGGCAAAAAAAAAGTTGAGTTAAAATGGAGCAATATGTGCAAATCAACATCACTTAGCTACATACAAATTTAAATAGGAGATTGAAGAGGCCATTGCAGTAGTTTGTATTGGCAAATAAGTGTAGGATCCATTGCACTTGCAAGCACAATGAATTGGAGTGTCTAACCTTCTTGAGCTGAATTAAAAGAGTCTTGCAAGGAGATATTCCCTTTTGGGAAATATATCAGCCTTTAGCCCTTGCAGACCTGGAGGAAGAATTGACAACCATGGCAACCAAGGCATTTGAAGAGCTGATCCAAGAGTGTTTGGGAAAAAAAGACGGACCAAGATTGGAGAAAGTACTAATGTCAAGGTGGTACAGATTTCACAATGCACCACATTCTAAATTTACTTGTTCCTCATGTGCAAGCATCATCACCCAAGTCAAAGAGAATTTGAACAAGTTGGAGCAGCCAACTATCAAGGAGAATGAGTCATCCCATGAGGCAAAAAATATTTCAGCATCTGGAGCACAACACATTGCAGATAGACCAAGAAGCTCCATAGAAATAGATGCTGGGACAACAAATGTTGAAGCAGAAAATGAAAAGGAAGAAGCTGATTTTCTGGGGACAACAAAAAGCTTTGGTGAAGGTTCACTAAGAATGGAGTTGGAAAGCCTCTCCTTTGCTAGTAAGGGGCAGTCCTCCACTCAGGAAGAGGAGCCATTGGTAGTTGAGGATGATTCAATCAATTTTGTAGTAGTGTATACTGGGGCAGCCAATGAAGATGCTGAAAATCAACAAGAGGAAGAGGTTGATAGCCTTGGGACAGCAGAAAATGATGATGAGGACCCAGTAGCAGAAAGATATGACCAGCTCGTCTCCAGATTAGCAAAGGATTGGTCAGAGCTGAAATGTCAGGTGGATTTGGAGGTATTGCTACTACCAAATTGGTGCAGACTCCATGATTCATCCCACTATGAGTTCACATGTGGACTATGCCAAGAAGCCATGAAACAAGTTAGAGAACAAGCAAGGCAGCCGAGCACACCACTCCCTGCAGTGGCTTCAAAAATGGAAAATGAGAACCAAGAGCCTGAGCCAAGTGACAACTCAGTTGAAGGTAGTCCTCAAAAGGATGTTGGGACAGCAATAGAAGGAGTACAACAATACAATCTTGAGGTTTTGAGTGATCAAGTAGATAAAATAGGAATGTTGTCCACCAGTCATCAAGAATTTTTTCCTCTTGAAGAATATTTGTGCACCATAGATGATGGGCTTTATGGTGAGTGTTTGGGGGAAAATCACATAGTAAATTTTGGCCCCCTTGATGAGGTGCCATCAATTAATGATATCTTTCCATTGGGAGCTATGCTGCAGAGGTATGCTCATGCCGGGGAAGAAAACATCGCAGAAGATGGTAGCAATAAGGGCATACTCCTTGAGCCTCCGAATGGTGATGCACAAGAGTTTTCGGATTGGGAGAGGGGTTCCTTCTCCGTTTATAGCGATAGTGAGCAAGGGGAAATGAGTGAATGTCATGATGAGTTGCATAAATAGAAAAGAGAAGAAGACAAAGGTGGGGGTGCTGAGATAGCCTCCAACAGAGATGAAGCACTTGGTCGATTACAAGATCCAACATGGAGTCCTTCTGCCATGATCATTGTTGATCCTCCTTCATATTTAGATGGCTGTAATAGGACAGATTCGTACATGTCATCATCCCATGACACTTAGCATCATGGAGATAGGTTCAACAGTTGGGAAAGGAGATGGGACAGTGTGCCACCTTTTGAGGGTATCAATCAAGTGGATCCTAAGTTTGTGGATGATCAATGTGGAGAAGTACTTCTTTTTGAAGAACTGCCAAGGGGGATTGTTGATCCCACACAAGATGTGGATGAACTGTTTGCTGCCTCGTTCTCCCTACCTTATGCAGACTTGATGCCTAAAGTGTTGCTCCTTCCACCATACCCACCCAAGGTTGCTGATCCAAAGACTAACGATGCAGTGCTCGCTCTCGATTGTCAAATTCCGCCACCACCATGTGATGAAATCCAGGTTCTATCCTTCCTCCTGCTAATTTTCATAGCTACACTTATCATTTTGATTATGGGAATGAGAAAAAATGAGCATATTTATGAATTAATCATGGGTTTAATGAGCCTCCTGAATTGTTGATTCTTCATGATGTTGGGGTAGAATTTGAATGTTGTCATATTGAATTTATGCCCTCTGAATATAAGGATAAATCTGCATGGTTAAGACTATAACGATTGCTCATCTTCTTGTGCACGCATTGCAAAATCCAATCAGCATGAGTGTCGGCTCGCCTTACCCGAATGTAGTTCTTTGTAAATATTTTTGTACCTAACTCTTTTTGAGTAGTGTAGGTTTCCTATAAATAGTCCGCTTTCCTGCTTTCCTTAGGTTAGTTGGTTTGTTGTAGGTTGCTTGCTTTGGGGTGTTTTCTTTCGTTGTCTCATTTTGGTGTTTTCTTTTGTTTGCTTTTGTTTGCTCTCACTTTTCTGTTGCTTTGCTCAGGGTCCTTTTGTTTTTAGCTGGGTGCATCTATGCACACAAGAACCATTCTTATTTTCTGGGGTTGTTCTATGTATTTCTTTGTCAAACTCTAATCAAGTTTTCAGACTGGATGGTGAGGATCTTCTATTAGTATCAAGTGATCTAGATGCTTGATTCAAGCTGGATATGTCATTGGTTAGTATGATTCTGAAGTATTCTGGAATCTTATATCTCTCACAAATTTTAAGGATCCGACGGTCACTGTAGGTCCTTTGTGAAGTCTAGTTAAGTGAAAAATCTAAAATTCTGCTCCAGCGCCACTGTGATTCTCAGCCTTGAGTGTGAGCTTCATTGCTTGTAGGTTGAAATAAAAGAACTAAAAAGAGAAAAGAAACAAGGAAGGAAAGCAAAATATTGAAAATCAAAAGAAAAGAAATTTAGTTTTTTAGGGGTATGCGAGCAACTCTACTGGGGCTATGGACACCCGGCTGGCAGTAGAGCAATGTTCGGGAGAATCATAGCGACAACCTCGTCGGGGCTATGGATGCCTAACTGGAAGTGAGGCAATGTCCCAGATGCTTTTGGAGTCAGAATAAACTATGTAGCTTAACTTGATGGAGCTTAGGTTCTTGCAGCAACTGAAGGATGGGAATTAATGCAATTGCACACACTTGGATTTTCAGCATACTGAAAGTTGGGTTAACTAGTGGTTTTGATCCTTTGGTTGAGTGTCTGGCTTGTTTTCCCTAGCATGAAGGTCAGAACCAGAGATTTTGGGTTCGTGATTCTAGTTTTTCATCGAATTGCTCTAGAGCATTTCCCCCAGCGAGTCGCCATTTGTTGTGCATATTTTTCACACACGCCCCGTCATAGGCAGGGACCCTCTTTTTTCGCTCTTGGTGGGCTTCTTTGCTCTCATCTCATTTTGTGTTCCCCTCATTTTGTTGTCCTAGTTGGTCAATGTGCCCTTGAAAGTCTCATTTTTGGCTGACCATATTTTTCCCCTAAAATAAGAAATGGCTAAGTCTTGGGTTTTTGGGCCCCACGTTCGCTCAATTCACTTTTTCCTTCACTCTTTGACTTTGGGGATATATTTTCTATGGATTTTGGTTGTTTTTGTGGTGCCTAAGTGAACTAACAAGTTTTTATTAAGTTTCAGGAAGTTTTGAAAATTCCAAAACTGTTTTCCTGTAACAACATTCCTACAGCAGCATTCTGGCCTCGTGTTTCCAAAACGTACAAGTGCACCTCCAAATCAAAAATGGACTTCAACCCAAATGATAAAATGAGGTCTTATCCTCCATGGAACTTTCAAATTCCAAAATTGCAGCCGGGAAATACCATCCAGAGTTCCATGCTTTGTCGGTCATTTTCAAAACAGCATTCCAGGCTCATGTTTTTGGAATGTACAAGCGCACCTCCAAATCAAAAATAGACTTTGACCAAGATGCTAAAATGGGGTATTATCCTCCCTAGAACTTTCAAGTTCTGAAATTGCAACCGGAAAATACCATCCGGAGTTCCGTGCTCTATCGGTCATTTTCAAAACTGCATTCCTAAAACAACATTTCGACCTCTCATTTCTGGTTTCAAGAAGCCTACTATGGTTCCGTCAATAGAACCATTTGATCAAATGAGGAATGCTGAAATTCCATTGGGAGGAGGTGGATTTTAGTTAATTTTAGTTACAGTAAAAGGGAAATTAGCTAGGAGACAAAACTGCTACAGTGACTGGCCACTACAAAATATAATAGGGAAAAGACAAAGATGTATTTTAAATTACTGAATATTGTGGGGTAGGTGAAGCGCTAATGTAATTGAATCTAAGCCACATAATGTAACTCAATCCTTTCCATTTATTTGGGCTTTGAAAAGCTATAAATAGGGGTCTTCCCCTCATTTGTAAGTGTTGGAGAGTTGTTGTAAAAACATTATGCAGCAATAGAAAGCAGCATTGCATGATCTATGGGTGTTAATTTTGAGTTTGTTCATTATATTTGCATGGTTCTACCTTCCAATTTAGTTTCAGTTGTAGTTTCTTGAATAGAAGTGGTAATGGTGATTTTTGTTACAGTATTTGATGAATTTCCAGTCCATACTTTTGGCACTTGTTGATGGAAAGCTACTATGCAAAGTTAGCCTGGGCTCCTTTATTTGATTGCTGCAACTTAGTTCATTTGCATGTTCATGATGTGTGTATGCAAACTGAAAATCTGCAGTCCTTAGAAGATTGCACTAGTTTTGTGTAACTGTAGGATCCTCTTGACCACGCAAAACCCAGTTTAGGGAGTTTGTCTACTGTAGCAGCCTCCATGATCACTATTCATTCGTAGTTTCAGATCCAAGAACCTTCTCTCTTCCCTGCCCTTTTTCATTTTTTTTAATAAGTAACCTTAGGCAAGGTTCATTGCACATTGTAAAGCTAAATCTAATGTTGAAACAGACTTCCAGACTGCTATTTGAACCTACAGCAAACGCTCAACAACTTTCCCATCTCAAGAACTCCATTTGCAAATCCAACTTCCCCGCTTTGTAACTCATCTGTAAGTCCACCTTGTGATTCCAACAAATCACATAAATCAACTGAAATATTCCAAGCATTGTCATGACCTGACATTCAAGAGACCTTGGGATAGTGTTCTGCAATCTGATTGTGGAAAATTGTCTTTCAAGAGAGGTAATGCACCTACGTATTACCTATATTGTGAAGTGCATAAAAACACCATCAACAAGTCCCTACTAAATCATCAAGAGATTTTATTTCAAGTGTACTATGTAGAGGAGATGAGGAATTGTTTTTTTATCAGAAGTCATGTTTAAAAGGATCATGTGTTACTTGTGGTGGTTTGAAACTTTTTCAAAAATTCCTACATTTAGAGAGCACACATGAAACGAGAAAAAAACTAGTTACTTTTAGAAAATACAAGACAATGACAAATGGGGTTAAATATGGAAAAGAGTTTAAGAGATGTGATTTAGTGAATACAGATAATTTTGTTGCTGAATTTATGAGGATTTTTCAAGAGAAAATAGTTTGAGTATGAAATGTATACACATAGAGCTCGATGGTTGGATGAGCAATGAAAGTTATGTAAGGGTACATTTCATCTTTGTACCATTCTTTATATTGTATTTTTTTTGAGAATTATACATTCTAACCAAAAAATAAAGTGTGATCCTAGTATTACAACTCTATTTAGATTACTATTTTGTACACATAGCATTCATGCATGGACATTATAGCATAGAGACATACATAAAGATATTAAGAGAGTATCACTTCTACATCAGTGATGATCGTACTCATTCCATAGATTTTATGAAATTATGTTTTAAAATTTTGTATGATAATTTAAGGGAAATAAATGTGAGATACAACCAACACATCATATGGTCAGATAACTACACATCACAGTTCAAGAATTCAAGGATATTTTATTGGTTGACTAAGATGCATGTGAAAATTGGTGTTAAACATTTTTGTAATTTTACTAAGGATGGACATGGAAAAGGTGAACACAATGGAGTCAAAGCAAGTGTAAAAAACCTAGCTAGAGAGGAGTTGAAGTACCAAGGTGGTTCTAAGTTGACTGATGCAACAAAATTTTTGCAATGGCATAACTCCACAATGGGACTAGGTAATCAAGGTAAGTCTATGGTTTCTAGATATTTTTGGTTGATAAATGAATCTAATATTGTAAACTACCAAAATTGTTGTACATTACAAGATTGAGTGAGTTTCACTCATTTAGAAGTGTTAGTGTTGGCTATGTAGATGCCCAATATCTAGAGGCCAAATGGAAAGCACAAAGAGATCAAGTGCAATGCTCAAGATTATAATGGAATTGATTATCCAAGAATTAAATTTGGTTTAAATATAATACCACCTGGTTATATATCCAAGATGAGACATAAGATGTCATAAGATTATGACAAGTGTCTTAATATTATGATATGAGATAACTTATCATAACTACATAGTAAAAGATAAAGTCTAGACATGACAACTAAGTCTTCTAGAAAGAATCTTAGGACCTAAGTAAACTTAACATGTGAATATGTCCCCTAAGTCCCTAGTGAGTGAATTAACATGCTACAAGAAATTTATTCACACCAAAACCCCCCCCTTAAGTTTAACTTAGAGAGAATGTTATTATGCAAATGATGCAAAGATAGGTCTCATCTATGAGGCCATGTTAGGTAAACATGTACAAATGAAAATACAATCTCTCATAAATAGAGAAAATGAGAAAACCCAGTGGGATAAAACTCTTCCCCAAAAGAGAGATGAAATACCAAAATTCTCAATGAATCATGAGAGGGAAAAAACCCATGTGAGGAAAAAGACTCCCTAAGAGAGAATAAAAGAGACCATGTAGTCCCCCTCAATGGTAGAAGCTTGACATTGAATGCTGAAGATGATCCAATCTTGCTAAATAAAATTCCTCCCCTTGGAAGAAACAAAACAAAGACGATATGTAGGATGTGAGAAGAAGAATGATATGTGATGATTTCTTTGAACTACGCTCAAGTGTATCCATATCAATGTTGAAAGTTGACAACCTCCAAATAGGCATTCTAGGCCACATAGCTGAAGATGCCAATCCAAAATCTAGTAGAGATGAATGTAGAACACAATTCAAAGACAGATATGCCTCCTTTGAAGGCAAAGAAGCCTCCTCCAATTTTTTTCCAAAAGTATCCACATTCACATCAAACTATGAAGAATGATCATGTAGAGAATGAACAAGAGGGTTAGAGTGTTTCCTCACATAAACTATAGAATAATAATCTCCATCAAATAAAATATGTATTCAATCAATGGTGTCTTCCAAATCTGAAATGTGTGACTCAACAACAACCCACCAATTTCTATCAAGTATGTATCTAAAGTAGATGTAGCTCAAAGATAATGAAGATCCTGCTGCACTGAATCAAAAGAAGCCATATTTGTAGCAACACAAGCATCATCAAATGCAACATTTTATGGAGGAGATGAAATGTAAGGCTCAAGAATAGGATTCGACGTGAGAACCCTCAAGTTCAAGTAGCAAAAAGTCTCCTCTAAATCATGGTTCACACAAGAAGTGTGATCAATAGCCAAAGGAACAAGGTCATCATCAGAAGAAAAATCTGCAAAGGTGTACAACCAAGATGAATCATCAACCATACTAGTAGAAATAATATCTCTACTCTCCAAGTCTCTAATGATAACTAGATCAAGAGTGAATTCCACAATCCTCCCATCTCCACCATGCATAATCTAATAGATGGAAAGAATATTGTTTGAAAAATGAGGTACACACAAAACATCATTGAAAGTTACCTCCCCAATATCAATAGATCCCTTCCCAATTACACTCATGTATGTATTGTTTCCCATAAAAATGAGAGACATAGTACAAGGATCAACAGAAGATAATATAGACTATGAAGATTCCATATGATGAGATGCTCCTAAATCTAGAAGTCATCTCCCGGATCCAAGACTTGTAGTAGAACAAAGAGCCTTCCCTTTATTTCTCGATGTAGTAGCATGACCTTTTCCCTTATTAGACTATTTTGAAGAAGAGAAGAAGTTGACTCAAATATCCTAGAATTCAAATCTGATTCTTTTTTAGTAGATGTTTCCACTCATCAATATCCTTATAACAAGAATGTTCATCATGCCAATTTTATTACAATATAAACAAGTTGTCTTATCCTTTTTAGATGATTTCTCTATGGAAGATGATTTTTTATTTGCTTGATCTGACTGTGGATTATTCTTTTCTTTCTTTTGTTTCTTATCTGATTTTGATTCTTTCACTTGACTAAACAACAATGCGTAAAATTTTGAAGTCTTGATGAGACCCATTGAGATAATATTTTGTTGCTCATGTATTAACATCTTAGAAAATGATGCAAATGAAGGTGTAGTAAATGCAAACCAAATATTCAATCTATGAGTATGAAAGATAGAAAAAAAAGAATCATAATCAAGACCAATTTTGTTTAATGTATTGTAGACCAACTAAATGTCCTTATCAATTCCACATCATTTACATTTCTCTCTTAGAACATTGACCATAGTGATGTAGTCTTGGATGTTGTCAAAGTTCTTAGGATCAAGGATAATCAATTAATTATCAATTTGATAGCATCTTACTTCATCTGTTGTACCATACAATGTTTTAAATTTGTTCCAAGCTTCATGAGAATTATTACATGATTCAATCTAAAAAATAGACCTTGAGAAACTAGTCTATGAAGACATCCAAGAGCTTTGGTATGTTCAATCATTTGTTTTATCTTCTTATCTAAATTTGTAGGTTTAGGTACCTTGTTTTTTAATATATAGAGAGTGACCTTCAATCATTAGAATACTCCATACATTTTGATGCCATGTTGAATAATTATATGATGTGAGCAAAGGAACCTTATAATGATCTATGGAAATGAAGAGCACAAGCAAACAAATCAAAATAATGCACCAAGAGACCCACCCAAATCACTTAATCAAGAAATCCCCCAATAATATATGATTTGTAACTTTATATTTAGTGTGTTTACAAATGTTTGATTCCAAAAACAAAAAACTAGACTTGATCTTAGTGCTTATAGATGCCAAATCGGCCTCAATTTCAAAGTGAAAATTATACATAAAATGAGATCAATCTGATCACACCACTGCAAAGTACACAAAAAATTATGCACTTTCAAAAAAATCACCCAAAAATGTTACCATAGGAGAAAGAATAGAGCTCCAAAAGTTCCCAAAATGAGAATGACTCAGCAACACCTATGTGAATCTATAGTTTCTAGAAAAACCATGCACCAAAATCAAAATCTGATTGCACCACTATGTAGAGTATGAGAAATTAGCCCAAATAAAAAAAAAATCTCAAAAAGCAAAGGCTGGATCACTGAGTTATGGGCCTTCAATGTTGGACTACAAAACTGAAAACTCAATCTATGAGGGGGCAAAAAAAATTGAAAGGGGCATTAATGTGGCGCTGACATCAACAAAACATGAGGTTAAATTTGATGGTCATTTGGTCGTCATGTTCCTACACCTCCTCACCCAAAATATTATATTGATATCAGAATATGCTTAGTCAATTGGAATATTCTCTATAGGGGAATATTCTATAATCTATGGTGCTTGGAATATTCGATAGAATATTCTTTGGTTTTAAATCATTACCAGATTTTTAAAATCTCACCAATTATGTATACTCACATCATTTAAATTAAAAAATCATTGATTTTTTATTGCTAGCCACTCTGTCGATTATTGGGGGTGCTTCTTGCATCACGTGACATTGTAGTAGGAACCTATGGGTATGCATGTACCCCAATAATACCTTTTGCAAACTTAAAGTTTGCAAAAAATAATTGATATATTTTTTCTATTTTTAAACAAAACTTTCTGAAAAATGATTTCAACCAATATATTTTTTTACAAAAATTAAAAAAAAATTAAATCAAAATAAAATAATATTTTTTTCAATTTTACTGATGCAATAATGATGACATGGGGGGCCGAATGGCTCCCTAGGAAAAAAATCCTTGACAGACAACTTTCTCTAAATTCAATAATTTGATAGTTGATTTTAAGGTTTTTGGCCCTTCTAGATGCGATGGTAGGGTCGGATTTGACCTAAAATGCTCCAAAATTGTAGCTACCTTCTGAATTTGGAAGCCACTCCTTAGCTTCAAACCCTCATAGATCTAGCCTCATATGTCCGATTTTGATGAAACAAAAGGAAAAACTGACTTTCTCGAATACCCTGAACTCAACGGTGAGCTCATATTTGCACCAACAAGATCTAATTTGAACCTACAATACAAAGCCACAAAGAGGAACCCTCTAAAAATCTGGTATTTCTATCAAGTTTTTTGATTCTCCATATCATCATACAATGCAAGAAAAGAGCATACTCAATCTTTCAAGATCTACCAAGATCTCTCAAAAAATTCTATCCAATGGCACCCAACTTGCTTTGATACCATGTTAGATTTGGCTATGTAGATACTTAAGATCTAGAGGCCAAATAGAAAACACAAAAAGATCAATATGCAATGCTAAAGATTGCAATGGAATTGATTATCCAAGAATTCAATGTGATTTACATATGATACCACTTGGTTGTATAGCCAAGGTGAGACATAAGATTTCATAATATTATGACAAGTGTCTTAATCTTATGATATGAGACAACTTATCATAGCTACCTAGGAAAAGATAAAGTCTAGACATGGCAACTAAGTATTCTAGAAAGAATCTTAGAATCTAAGTAAACTTAGCATGTGAATATGTCCTCCAAGTCCTTAGTGAGTGAATTAACTCGGTAAAAGACATTTATTCACACCAACAAGAAGTTCAAATGTAAGCTAACTGCTTATTTATATGAGAGAGATTGTATGCTTTTGTTCTTCATGTATGGATTTTGTATGGAAATATTGTTAGTCAAAAGATTGGGTTGATAAATTGTCTTGTAGACCTTTAGTTCCGATTGACACATATCAAGTTCCAAATTTCAATATAGTTGAACCAAATGGAAGTATCAGAGGACTTTCACCATGTATCTAACCTTGTGAAATTAGGGATTACAATTTATTAATTAGTTGAAATAAAATTTTCAATTCATATTATCACATTTTACAGGGTTTTTGGAATTAATTTATTCACTCAATGAAACACAAGTCATGTGTATGTAGTTATTGTTGATTAGAATAATGAAGAAGGAATGGATTATTTTTTGTGTTGTATAGAGGGGATAAAAGATTGACTACCACAATCACTAATGGGGAGGGTATTGAGTATCCAATAGGCTCTATTATTTTTATGGGAACATAGCTTAGAAGGTACCCTATTCCAAAATCAGATTTATGGTTGTTTGAGAACTTTGACACACATAGGAATATTCTTCATTACTCTAACCTTGTTGTTGCAACGAATATTCAATTGATTAAATATCATAGTGGGCCACTTAATAAGAGTTTATGGAAAGTTCACGAAGTTGATCACAAGGCAATACTTGACACTATATGGGTTTGAGCTTATCCACAAGGTTCAATAGATTGAATTTGGTCCAATTGCAGGTATTCAGTGTGTTGGAGCATTGGATCAAATTGATTCTATGAATGAGTAAAATAATTTTGAAAATTTTGTATATATCATTGGCTGATTGACATATCATCTATTCATTGTTCCAATATACAAAATGTGTTTTTCTTTTAAATATCATCAACTAATCTGTATCTATGTATAGCTGCTATTGTGTATATATAAATGACCAACATTCTATGAAATGTTGGAACCATGATTTTTTTGTAAATATTGTCAATTGATTTGTATCTATGTACAACTAAATTTTTTTATATATATAAATGATGAAAATTCTACCATGATTGTACCAATTGATTGTAAATGTGTGAGTTTTGTAAATTTTGTTTGTTGGTATGTATATATGTATAGTTGATATCTTTCATTGAATATTTTGAAAAAAATTATACATTTTGTTAATTACTCACACATCATGTAAAATAAAATGTTTCACTTTTTTAAATATGATTTTTTTTTTATAGATTGAAGACAAAAATAAAACTAAATCAAACCTTTACTAATGTCTAAAACTATTGAAAATTGGACAACAAGGATCTTAAGAGAAAACACTCTCACAATGTAGCCCAAAACATTCAAGAGAGTTGGGGTGAAAAATTGAACCTTGTGTAATCTAGACATGTCCACCTAGACATGTTGGCACTAATGGTTTGGCCCCGCAAATAACAAAACAAAAGTTAGACTACCTTGCAAATTTTCATTGAATTTATTTCATAGTTTTGGGGTGGCAAGAAAAAATTTCACCTTGGCCAAATGGATTGGAGATATGAAAAATGAGAGAGGGTATTGTAGAGGGACCTTGCACCTCTGTGTAACTTCATAAAAACATTTGTAAGTGCCACGGTTTCTGAGATACAACTTGTCAAAGTTCATCACTTTTTGGCATTTAGGGATCTTAAGAGAGCCTTGGTACAATGTAGCCTGGAACAATCCAGCTTGTTGGGGTACAAAATAGGAATTTTCCTAGCATTAACCCACCCACCCAAATGTGTTGGAACTATCTATTTGTCTACATAATGGACGAAACAAAAGTTAGGCTACCTTGCAACTTTTTGTTGAATGCATTTGACAGTTTTGGGGCAGCAAGAAAAAATTTCACCATGGACAAATGGATTGGATATATGAAAAAATGAGAGAGGGTATTGTAGAGGGACCCTACATCTCCATGTACCTTTAGAAATAATTTTTTTAAGTGACATGGTTTTTGATATACAAATCATCAAATTTCATCACTTTTTGGCATTTAGGGATCTTAAGAGACCATTGGTATGATGTCGCCTAGAATGGTCCGACTTGATGGGGTGAAAAATATGACCTTTCCTAAAATTAACCCACCCACCCAAATGTGTTGGAAATTTTTGTTTGGTCACACAATGTATGGAACAAAATTTAGGATACCTTTCAACTTTTCATTGAATGCATATGACAGTTTTGGGCAGAAAGAAAAATTTCACCACGGCCAAATAGATTAGAGATATGAAAAATGAGAGAGAGTATTGTAGAGGTACCCTAAAACTCTGTTTACCTTTAGACATAACATTTTTAAGTGCCAAGATTTATGAGATACAACTCATCAAATTTTGTCACCTTTTAGAATTTAGGGATCTTAACAAAGCGTCGGTACGATGTAGCCTGGAACAATCCAAATTTTTGGGTTGTGAAATAGGACCTTTCCTAGTAATAACCTGCCTACTCGAATGTGGTAGCACTATCAGTTTGGCCACATGATGGACGAAACAAAGTTATTCTACCTTGCAAATTTTCATTGAATGCATTTGATAGTTTTGGGGTAGCAAGAAAAACTTTCACCACGACAAAATGGATTGGATATATGAAAAAATGAGAGAGGTTACTATAGAGGGACCCTACACCTCTGTGTACCTTTACACAAAAAATTTAAGTGCCACAGCTTTTGATATACAACTCATCAAATTTCATCACTTTTTGGCATTTAGGGATCTTTATAGAGCCTCGATGTGATGTAGTCTAGAACAATTTGGCTTGCTAGAGTGTGAAATAGAACCTTTCCTATCATTAACCCACCCACTCAGATATGTTGGAACTATCCATTTGGTTGCATGATGGATGAAACAAAAGTTATTCTACCTTGAAACTTTTTATTGAATGCATTTGATGGATTTTGCAACATTTGAAAACTTAATGCCACAATCAAATGGATTGGAGTTTTCAAAAAGTGAGAGAGATTATTATGGATTTTTCCTATGTGACCCTACAAGATAGTCAAATGTACAATATTCTCATCATCTAGTGGTTGTTAATTTGAATTTTCGTAAATAATATTTAAAATTTTAATACTTTATTATTAGCTTATCTATTATTGTCTTTGTTACATTTCACTTTGTAAATATAACTTTTAGATCCATGTTTGTTGGGAAATATTTTTCTTTATCAATTATTTATTTTTGATAAGGTGATGAATTTGACGTTGTAGTTAATTTTTTGTCACATGATAGTAAATTAGATTCAAAAATTAAAATTTGGATATGGGATATGATGTATACATACATCGCTTGGGGCTAAGTAAATTATGAGAATATTTTAAACCATTTAAGCTACAAATTTACAAATAAAATTTTTATATAAATTGATCTCCATAAGGTCATGAGGCCATACAAAATTTCATCAAAATGTCATACAATGCCATCATGAGGGCACACAAAATGTGATACAATATCATCATGACAGTGCACAAAATGTCATCAAAATGGAATTCAATGCCATGAGGCCAATGTATTTCTTCTCAATCTACAAAATACCATCAATACATATAACCACACAAAAAATTGTGTATTTGTTCCACGTATAGGCATAAAAAATGTGTTCATCTATGCATATTGAACACTAATCTTGAAACATTGTGCCTCTTTTAGCCTGACTAACTAAACTTTAGTCACTACTAGCATTCGGTATCTTGATTCATTCTGATCTCCTACACTCGGTATTTTATACCATAATCTACACACACAAAATATAAAATTAAATACTATGCCAAAATAAAAAACTATAAAAATTATTTAGAATGATACATATATTATACATGCACTTACAACATACCGGTAGTCTAATTCTTCTTTTTGAAAAAACTCGACATCATTAAGAGATATTTGTGCTCGCATTGGGGTGTTTACATCCTTCTATAACATAACAAAGACATATTTATCGATTATTTTGATAGGTCTACTTATATCAATTCACACAATATAAACATTATTAAACATGTATATATTCATACTCATACGTAACTTAAGCTCATGGAGGATGAAATCACTACAATAACACCAACTTAAAAATTTTATCTTATCCCAAGAGGTGTTTCTAATAAATTCATCAACTAAATAAATAATATTAGAATAAAATCAAAATTTCACAAATATATATAAACAACAAATTTTAAAATTTTAAAAACAAACTTAAATGTGTTATATAGTACACCTGAGTAAATCCAATCTCATAACCATCCATGGTAGCATGTGTAGTAGATCGTGATGTCATGCTTACCTATTCAATAAAAAAAAAATGAATTATTAAATATTATTTTGAATAGTAAGTATTATTATTTTGATATATTATACAAATTTTACCTCAGATACAGATGCAACTATACAAGTTGTTGCATGAATGCTCGATGATGTACCAAGATCTTGCATTACACCCTGAAATGCATAATTTTTGCATCAGTTTAATTCAATTTTATAATTAAAACCTATTTACATTTATAATTTTAAGTATTTAATAGATTAAATTGAATAAATTTGAATCAACATACTTACATTTGACTAGCATACACCTCATTCAGCAACTCATTTTTCATCACTACATCATTTGATGCACCACCATAATGACCCCCACTACTACCATGACATATATACTAAAAATGATAACACACATGGGAGATGGAACCATCTGCACCCTCTGCATCACTATCTCTCCCAATGAATAGATTACAACAGTTTGGGCATATATGAGAGCTAGGGGAACTAGAGCTAGATGGTTGCGATGGTGTATCATATTGTGAGGAAAAAGGTTGGGAAATTTGTGTACCATGGTCTATAATTATGTTTTTCATTCTAGAAACTAAATGGAGAGTTTGCACCTCCATACTCTCCCTAATGGCTACTAGAACTGTCACATGATAAATAGGTCTTTATGCTAGTCTATTTCGATTTGCACGATTATCTACCTAATGAGATCCTCGTCTATTTTATGCAAAGCCTCTACCTCTACCTTGAAACACTCTCATATCAAATTAATTGGATATTTCATGAAGGATAAACTCATTGTATATATTTCTTAGAAATATAGTGGCACTTCATAATTATTACTTGGAGGTTGGTCAAAGACCATCCACCACCTATCCCAAAAAATATTTCTTATCATGATTACACCAATGTATTTGAAACCTCTTTGAATTTAGAGGAATAGTTTTATTTTTTTTAGGATCCATAAAAAGAAGACATATTATTTCTTTGCTTATTTTTTCTTTTTCACATCATAAGACAATTTTGTTGCATAATATTGATAACATGAATCTCTATAAGTTTCAAATTGGTTTATTTGATTTATGATGGTTTCAACATTCATCAATATGACTTCCAATACTAAGGTAAGGGATCGGTGATGCTTGTTTGATATTGAACCCCTCAATTTTGAAACTAACTCAAGAATTACAACTTCTTTTTACTCCAGATGCCCTAACAAATCCTCTTGGGTTTGTCTATTATTTGTTGGAAGGGTAGGAGGATGGTAAAGAATCCTATGGTTTTACTCAAGTATTCATCATTTAAATTTTCTTGTGGCTTAGGGTTACATGATTTGTTATACAATTCAAAAAAACATGAAATTGATAAAAAACAATCGACTTTTCCTAATGCAAAAAAACCTCTTACCTCTTCTCTAGCATGGAATTGTGAAGCAAGTTTGGAGGAGGGAAAAACATGTTCATGTTATTCTTAGCTGAGGGAAGAAAAATATTCGTTAAAAATGTAGGCCGTGGGTGAGAAAAATGGACATTCCTTTTCTTTTTATAACTTTATTGAGAATAACACGTACATGTTTTTCTTTAATAAATATGTGTGCTTATTTTATTTTAAAAATAATATGTGCATGAATTTTTTTCAAATAACATGATTGTGTTATGGCTCAGATTTTTTAAGCCATAGCATGATCATGTTATTTGAATTAGTTTAAATCACGAATGCATTTTGTTCATTTTTGGGCATTTGGACACTTTTTTGTGCCCCATATTTCCACATTCCCTCAACACAACACTCTATTGACTGAGGTGTTACAACATAATTGATCTTTCCTTCCATAATCTTTAGCACTATCTCTTTTGGATATTCAATAAAATTCACACACAAACACACTAATTCACACTTGTACACATCTCCATTTTGATGCATCTAAAATGATCTTGCATTTATATCCATTGTAACACTTCAAAACTTTAATTAGGTCAGCTAGGAAGAGGATAAAAAATTAATTCAACTAATCGGACACGAAAGAACAATGCAGTCCTATCCAAAAAATAGTGTAGAGAAGGGGGATTCGCTACTCATGAGTTCTCTTCATTCAGAGAGCCTCACGAGGTGAACTGCCCTAAACTACCTCAAGGAACAATGTGAGAGTTCTAGAATCAGAAAGAGTAGGTCACAGGGGTTTTATGGACAAACTGACAAGCTCTCAACCAAAGGACAACAGTGTGGGTTATGAATGATAGTGTGACATGTTAACTCCTAGAGGCATGCTGGCATGTCATATGGACCAGAGAATGAGAGTATCATAGAAAATGATAGAGTGGCTACTAGCAATCTAATTATTGAGAACCTACAAAATTTGATAAAGTAACAGAATGTTATGGAGCTGAAATAAAGTGAAGAATAAATGATAAATATAAAGAGAAGAAAGAAAGGAAGTGCTCACAATCACACAAGTGATGAAGCCTCCAACACATAAATATATTCCATACCTGCATGCGTAATATCTAGAGAAAGTGTTGGGGCTGTATAGGGGTTTGCCTTAGTCAAACCCCATTTTGGTGTTCCCACCTCCATGCACAACAAAAAAATAGAGAGAGATGGACTAAAATGGACAAAGAGTGTGGTAAAAGAAAAACCCTCTCAAGAGTAGAACCTGCACCACCAAGTATGAGTGATAAAAGTAAACCCTTATCAAGGAGGAGAACTTGTATCACAAAAAAGGTGATAAAAGCAATCTCACTCGAGGAGGAGAATCCATATCATGATATGTAGATGCAATAGATAGAGGATGTGTGAAATCTCAATATGCTCATAAGCATGAAGTGAAGGAGATATCAGTTGCAAGGCTTAAGCAAGCCAAAGAGGGAAAGTGATAGCTACGAGAGCCAAGAGATTTGCAAGAAATGAGTTGTGAAAGCTTGAGAGTGTTGCAAAGGGTAGTGCCAAAAAGTAGAGGAGGAAGCTTGAAGGACTTAGAAGCAACAATGGAATTGAGATGGCATTAAAAGAGAGAATAGGAGGGAAAAGAATCTTCTCAAGTCATTTCAGGGCATTATAGGCTGTTACCATTGAAAAAACAAGATGACAAGTGGCAAACATGCTCGGAGGTGGTCATTTGAACATTGAAATATCGTATGACAATAGCATGGTGCATGGATTCTTGTGCAATGCGCTAGTGTCTAGACACATAATGCTACAAAATGACATGAACGGGAAAGGAACAAGTCTTAATGCTAAGTTGAAACACAAGGGTAGCCACTGAAAAGGGGTGTTGAGAATCCTGAGAGAGAAAAAAGATTATGTAGGGGCTAAAATGATCCTACACAAATGTTAAGGGAGTGGACACTCAACTATACACAATAATGTAAGTGAAATTGCAAGGGTGCAATTTTACGACTATACATTTTTCCCCCACTTTAGCAAGCATATGAATCTAAACTAATATGCATGCTAAAGGAAATCTACTAAACATAAATAGAATCATATGTCAAAAGGATACTATAGAGGAAGTAGATAGCTCTTCAAACCACAGAATCATGCCCCTAGGCTGAAGACCTACAAAACAAATGCATTAGACAAGACAATAATGTTAGAACATAAAAAGCTAAAGGATTTTAGTCAGCAAAGTGAAAGAGACCTCAATGTAACAGGTTGTCTCAGTACCATGTGTTTTCCCAAAATTAAGAATTAACACATAGAAGAATTCTAAAATGGAGAGAGGAAGGGCATATACTCAGGATAAAGAAGATGGAGATCTTAGATCTGGTATATAAAAAAGAGAAGAGAGATAGTTTTAAGATAAATATGGAGAAGTTAGAGAGGAATGATTATTCCAAGAGAGACGGCTACACAGGTACTCAGACCCAAGGAGATTTTGAATAAAAGGACTTTGTAGCTCTGTGGAACTATGAAGTTGCACATAGTACATCGAAGGCCCTAAAACCAATGATGGACAAATCACACAGGATGAAGGAGTCTTACAGACCTACAAACCTTCAAGAAAGGTGTCCCCCAATATCTCTCACATGGAGGAAACCCATAAAAGGGGACTCCACAAAGTCTGATTGGAAAGTGGCTTTATAGGTGCACCCACAAAGTGTCATGTTTACCTATAGATAAAGCATGCTCAAAAACAAAGCAGTCACATAGGTAGTCAAGCGGGCAGTCACACAGAACGTCAACAAATTAAAAAACTTTCAAAGAGGTCCCTTGGGAACTCGACGTGAAGAGGAGGTCTACTCAAGGAGTGTTATGTTTGAAAAGTGAGGTCTAGCTATGTTGCCCCTAATCTAGACACTAATGTATTTATTTGAGAGAAAATATTTCAAAGGGGGGTCCCTCGAGAGCTCTTCAAAAGAGAAAGGGTTCCACTCAAGGGACACTTCATTTGAAATATAGAGAGAAAAGAGAGGGTCCTTAAAATGACACACATCTCAAAAAAAAGTTATCGTTTCCCCCAACATAAAGGGGAGGAGAACCATGCAAGATATTTAGAACATGCAGGATAGAGGTAAACCTCGATATCATTTGTTGTTTGAAAAAGAGGTAGATGCATCAACAAACAAATGAGTGATGGAACCTGAATCATGAATTTGTTGTATTTTATCCTTCAAGGCCTTACATTCACCAGTGGAATGGCTAGGCACTCGATGGTATGAACAAAAATATTGTGTATCTTTATCGTGCTTATGAAATTTCTTATGTGTAGGAGAAGGAAGAGTAATCAAGTGGTATTTTAGAAGCCTCAAAAACATACACTCTTTCTCAAATAAAGAATGAGGTGCAAGAAGCAACCATTTCTCTCGTGGAGGAAATTTATATTTCCTAGAAGAGGAAGGCACGAAGATAGAAGACAAGGGCGGATGAATCTTTTGAACAGAAAAAAGTTGAGAATAATTCATGTCACTCAACCATGGAAGAATGTTCATTCAAGAAACCAAGCCCCAAATCACACTTACAAGGAGAAAATTATATAGGTACTTGAATTCCTTGTTCATTATGCCCACAACCTTTATGCCCATAGCCACATTTAGAGACAAAATTAAAGTCGGGGTCATAAAGTGTTTGAAAATATTGAGAAGAAGGAGGATCTTCATAGAGAGCATTGTTCTAGCAATGGTGCTCACACTTCTCTATGGGATCAACATCATACTTTTTAACAGGACTACCAACATTATCCTCTTTAGCAAAAGCATAATCATCTTCCTCAGAAGGAGGACCAACACTAAGAACATTACAATTTATGTTCACACTATCCCATGATGTAGAAGGATGACCATCCTCGATAGCAAGTTTGTATGAAGTTATCAGAAGGTCTGAGTGGATTGAGTTGACTTTACATTCTCCAATAAAGGTTTTTATAAATTCTAGAGAACCCCAATCATCAACAAGACATTTATTCTTTTGAGAAGAGGTAGAAGGAGAAAACTTAGAATTTCTTTCTTAAGGATCTTCTTTAGGGACATCTACCTCAAGAGTATCCTTTTTAATAGATACTACTGGAGTAATCATCGACACATTGGACTAAATTGGAGGAATAAGAGTAGGAACAATTGAAACTTGACCAACAATTTCCATCTCACATAAGTGCATAGCATCAAGGTCAGCCTTGACTATGACTACTCGATTATTACAAATGAACTTAATAGGTTTATGCAAGGTAGACGAGACTGCACCCATAGCATGAATCCACATTCTACCAAGGAGAAGGTTATAAGGTAAATTTTCTGACATAAAATATACAAGAGTGGGTACTGTAATGAGTCCAAGCTTAAAAATTAATACTATTGTACCTATACCTTGTCGACCAATGTTATCGAACACACGAATGTCAATGGAAGAAGCATTAAGAGAAGATGGATCAATATTAATTTTAGGCAATAGATCAATGCTCCATACATTGATCATCAAACCAACATCAATGAGAGTATGTCTAATACCAATTTTATTAATGCTGACTATAATAATTAAAGGGTATGCTTTCTTTTGTACTTCCAAAGGTGGGAGTTCCTATGGATAGAACATAGTATTTGGCGAATCCATACGAATATACGCCATTAACGCATTAGTATTCATCAACCTAGTGAAAGAATTCAAGGGGATCCTTCGAAAGGATTCCCAAAGCATACCTTGATAAACCGGAGAAGACTAAAGAAAGTCCCATAGTGATATTTTAGTTGAAGTAACTTGGAGTTTCTCGACAAGATCATAATCACTAGGTTCTTTAGTTGTAGGTTTAGATGTTTCAGGAAGACTTGGTTTTTTATTCATTCTATTATCATAAGTATGGGCTACTGCTCTATAAGAGGAAGCCTTAGGAGGGTCAAGAGAATCACTATCAAACAAAACACCATTAATAGAACAAACCCTTCTAGAAGAAGGACTAGCTGGAATCATGTAAATGATGGGTCTCTTAGGTCTGTGAGGGACAATAGAGACATAGATTACATTTACAGAATCATCACAACTAGTAGAATAATTATTTGAAAACATATTCTCATCATCGATCCAAGGAGGATTAGATGTGGAAGGAGGTTCATCATTCACTAATGCATCATCCCTAGAAGAGAGTGCATCAGAACAAAGATGAGATTCATCATTCACAAATGCAACGTCTCTAGAGGAGATTGCATTGAAATGAATAGAAGGTAGAGTGACATTAAGAAAGGTATCAATGATTTCATCTTCTTGCAACAAGTTATCTTTCAAAGCAAGAGGAATCTCATGAGAAGGATCAAAGATACAAAGTGACATGGGCAAATCCAAGTCACTATCATATGCATGAAATGGAACATCATTAACATTTTGAACAAAATTAGATATTGAACTAATAAAAGAAGATATTAAAGTTATTTCGATGATAGAACTAAGAATAATTGAGAATTTAGACTTTCTAATTTTTTTGATATTTTCTAGGTTTTAGTAATTTACATTTTCAAAGGTCAACAGAGCAGAATTTGAGGTTATAACTTGCATCGGTCCTTGAAATTTGATAGTTGAAGGCATAGTATTTTAGGGATTGAACTAGTTCTCTAAGAGACCTTTCCAATTGTACAAACGACTCTAAATTTTGACCACCGAGTCAAAATTTATGACCCCACTAAGTAGGAGTAAATAAATTCCTAGTTTTTGTTGGTGTAATTAATATTTAATTACACTTGCATAACTTTACTTAGGTTTTGCTTACGTAATAATTAGTTTAGTTAATTAATAAGTAAGCTTTATTTAGTTGAACTAGTTTTAGGTCAACATTAGGGTTGCATACTTCGCTTATATAAAGCAAATCATCTCATTGTAACATAAAAATTAATATATAAAGCAAAATTATCTTAAAAAATTCCTGAATAATAATATTTTGCACATTACATGCAAAGCTCTGCTTTTTTTAATGTTTTCTCTTCTATGGAAGGTGTTTAGGTTTGCATGTCTGATCTAGGGTTTCTAACATGGTATCAGAGCCTTGACATGCAACCCCTTCTCAAATTCTAGAGAAAACCATTGCAGATTTCGTTCGGAGTTCCTCGAGGATTTTTTGCCTTGAGTTCATTTATGCAACATTTTGGATTAGATCAGGCTTCACCATTGGATTCAGAGCGCTGGAAAAAGTCAGGTTTCGCTTTCATTTTGCAGATTTTGGTCATGATTTGCCAGATCTGTGAGGGTTTCAGTTTTGGTGATTTTTTGGAAGCTCTGGAGGTCGCCATTTTTTTGGAGCATTTTGAGCAGAAACGGAGGTCACCATTGCGTTCGCAGCGGCCCAAAACCCTAAGATCGCCTTTCATTTTGTTGATTTTGGCGAAGTTGATCCGGAAGGCAAAAAAAATTTGCCGGGGATGCCGTACGGCCTCCCCAGCACGCTTCACAAGGCGCGGTTTTCAAAAAAAATTTGAAAAAACGTGGTTTTTGGGGAATCATGCCGGCACTTGCAGTTCTAAGGTCCCCGTCGCCGCCGTGCCACCGGGCGGCCACCCAGCAGCCGCCGCCACCGGCGGCTCCCCCTCCATTCGCCGCCGGTCACCTCCAGCCCCGTGCCCCTTCAGTGCCCGGCCTCGGTCCCATTGGTGTCCGTGGGCTATCCTTCGAGTGGCTCCGCCATCGGCAGCACCAGGAGCGGTGCCACCTCAGCACCAGCCGCCCGCCACCCACCTGGTGGCGGGTTTCTTTATTCCTCCAGCCCCGCCTGTGGTCATATGACGGATCAGGGGCCAGGCCAAAAGGAGCTATATTTTTGCGCCTGTTTAGTCTTCCAGTACCCTGAATTGCCCTCTTATAGGTCTTTTTTTCATTTTATCATAACTTTTGATCCTGGAGGCAAAATTTTTGAAACGAGATATCGCCGGAAAGCTGGAAAGCCCAATTTTCTCATGGCGCAGTTTATTTTCAGATATTTTTCTATTTGGTTGGATTTTTCGCCTGTTGAAGACAGATGTTTAGTTTTCACTCCGGAGGGCATATCTTTTGACTCGGTGATCCTTTTTTCGCCATTCTTGCGGCATTGGAAAGCTGGTTCAGTCCTCTACACAGATCTGAGGTCTATTTTCATTTTTTGTTTATGAATTTTAGGTATTCTCTCCTTTTTCAGTCATTGGGGATTGTAATAAACGAACTGATATAAAGTTCCATCGGGGGGGTTTCTTGCATAATAATCTTCATCATGTTTTGATGGAAACTCGCATGGGTTGTAATCTGGTTTCTTAGTTTCTTTTGGCAATATTTTTTCTTAGCTTGACACATACCAGATTCATTTTGGTTCACACTTTAGATTGAGAGCCTATGGTTAGTGATCCGCATCGAATCCATCTTAGTTTGAGGGCCACTAAATTTGTGGTTATTGTTCCTGAGTCTGTATGGTACTTTTTCCCATGGAAGAGTTTCAATCTTAGTTTGGCATCGGCATCGAGATTCACAGCTTCCAGATTTTGTCATCATCATTTCATCTACTATTGCTTCATGGATTCTAGGGTTGTTCCAGTTTGGTGTTTTCGAGTGTTCCGTGGCACCGGGTCTTGTGTCACATTATTATGATTTCGATATGGTTTCTTGTAGACAGAAGTATCTTTCCTTGCTTGTCGGATTGCGGTTCCAGTGTTACTCCACAGTGTTCTTCCAGTGCTTCTTTGCAGCAGTCATCTCATTGTAGGGGGGGTTGTCCCACTGGGTTGTCCTTCTCTACCTCATTATTGCATTTGTACATGGGTACCTGATTAGGCCTAGTTGTCGGGACCCATTCATGCTTTCTTGCATTCATCTTAGTTTTAGGTGCATGCTTATTTAGTCTCCCTAAGTTGCACTTATGGGGGGGTGTTGGTGTAATTAATATTTAATTACACTTGCATAACTTTACTTAGGTTTTGCTTACGTAATAATTAGTTTACTTAATTAATAAGTAAGCTTTATTTAGTTGAACTGGTTTTAGGTCAACATTAGGGTTGCATACTTTGCTTATATAAAGCAAATCATCTCATTGTAACATAAAAATTAATATATAAAGCAAAATTATCTTAAAAAATTCCTGAATAATAATATTTTGCACATTACATGCAAAGCTCTGCTTTTTTTAATGTTTTCTCTTCTATGGAAGGTGTTTAGGTTTGCATGTCTGATCTAGGGTTTCTAACAGTTTTTTGGTTCACATTGGGTTCACCAAAATGTAGAGAAGGGGGATTCTCTACTGATGAGTTCTATTCATTCAAAAAGCCTCATGGGGTGAACTTCCCTAAACTACCTCAAGGAACAACACAAGAGTTCTAGAAACAGAAAGAGTAGGTCACAGGGGTTTTCTTGATAGATTGACAAGCTCTCAGCCAAAGGACGACAACACGAGTTACAGATGACATCACAATGTGTTGGCATCTCATACGAACCAGAGAACAAGAATATCACATAAAATGATAGAGTGGCTACTAGCAATCTAATTACTGAGAACTTATAGAATGCGATAAAGTAACAAAATGTAATAGAACTGAAATAAAGTGAAGAATAAATAATAAAGATATAGAGAAGAAAGAAAGGAATTTCTCACAATTGCGTAAGTGATGAAGCCTTTGGCATGTGAATATCTTCAATACCTGCATGCGTAATATTTGGAGAAATTGTTGGGGATGTATAGGGGTTTTCCTCGATCAAACCCCTGTTTAGGTGTTCCCACCTCCATGGACAACCAAAAGATAGAGAGAGATGGACAAAAATGGACAAAGCACGTGGTGAAAGAAAAACCCGCTGAAGAGTAGAACCCACACCACTAAGTATGAGTGATAAAAGTAAACCCTTCTCAAGGAGGAGAACCTGTATCACAAAAGAGGTGATAAAATAAATCCCTAATCGAGGAGGAGAACCCATATCACGATATGTAGATGCAATAGATAAAGGATGTGTGAAATCTCAAGATTTTCACAAGCATGAAGTGAAGGAGATATCAATTCCAAGGCTTAAGCAAGCCAAAGAGGGAAAGTGATAGCTACAAGAGCCAAGAAATTTGAAAGAAATGAGTCATGAAAGCTTGAGAGTGTTGCAAAGGGTGATTCAACTACAAAAAATCCCTCTGATTTGCTCCATTTTTTGCTCCATTTTTTGAAAATGTCAGTGTTATTTATTTATATGGAGTAATGTTTGGCATTTATTGTGTCGATCAGTAAAAGTTGGCACTAATTACTGCCTAAATTAACACTGCCTTTAGCATCACTGATATGTTTTGACTCAAATTCCGAGGAAAGGTCTTCCGAATTTCGACAAACTTTCGTCAGAATTTTGATGAACTTTCGTCAAAATTTTGATAAACTTTCCTCGATTTTCTGACAAAATTTGAAACGTCAAAATTATGACCTAGCATCGTCAGCTGGGTTGGAATTTCAATGTTTCAAAGTTCGTCAGAAAATTGACAAAATAATTTTGACAAAAGGTCGTCAAAATTAAGATGAAATTTCGTCAAAATTTGAGTCAAAATGTATCAATGCATTGATATTTGCTTCGAGTGTAGCACCGCCTTTAGCTCTGAGTTTAGCTTTGATTTTAGCTTCAAGTTTAGCATCAGTTTAGACACCCCTATGTCGAAGAGACTTATTTATATGTCTCATCAACAATGTAAAACAATTAAATGTCAACAAGATACGGTCATATCGAGGAGAAAATCACATATGTCACATCGACAAGGTATATCTACAAGTGCTTGGAAAAACACAACTCTTGGATAATGTAGACACCTATATTTAACCATTTACATTAGGTAAAATGTATCCCTTTCCTTCATCCCCTTCATCAATGATAATTATATTATTTATTTAATTAATGTTCCCTTTTCCCTAACATTCCTAAGGTACTTAATTTAATCAATTAAATACTTTATACATAAGCCCACTTCATCTCTAAATTAAATAAATGCAATCAATTTATTTGATTTAGTCAATTATCCTTTTTCATTTTCTAATTCATTTTTTCTCTCTTGTTGTCACATCCTCCATAACCTTTTCACTAAGCTGGATTAATTTAATTAATCCTTCATTAAGGTGTGCATATCCTTAATTAGGATTAACGTAACATCCTCCATAACTTGCCACTTGCTTCTAATCATCATTAATTAATCTAATCTCTTGTTTGCACAATCCTGATCCTAATCACTTACCCCTTTTAACATGTCCTTAGGTCAACCTTCTTGGTACTTACCTCTTTTGGGTTGACCTCTTCCCTATGTGAATTAAAAATTCACACTTATTCCCCCATGCATTTGTCTTCCCCATGACATCTCATATTTCACATCGTACCCAAGGGACAAAGAGCTCTTTTAGAGGAAACTTGTTTTATCCTTTGGTCTCTCCCAAAAAGTGAATTAAAAATACACTTTTTATTTCTTCAAGGTCTTCCCCATTCCCCATGTTGACAAGGGATGACTTTCTAAAAGTCATCACTTGTCACTTTCAGCCCCATATGGGGCCAAGGAATAAATTTTTAAATAGATTCTCTCCCATCCCAAGGTACTTGCAAGCACCTTGGGACCACTTGGCCTCCTCTGTGTCATTTGTACCCTTGTCCATCTCATCTTGTCCTTTGGACAACTCACCCACCTCATGTCAAGATGTGAGGGATTGTGAGTCCTCAACTCACCACAACCCCCCATCTTGGCCATGATGGCTCAATCTTGACCGTTGAATTCTCTAGAGAATTCAACTTCTCCTATAAATACCCCTCTCTTCCTTCATTAAAGGATCTGGTGATTGCATTCTTAGCCAACTTATATCTTAAGCCATTTGAGCCTTCATAAGATTTTATCACATCATTTTTCATTTAATCTCCATCCATCTTAGCCATTTGTATCCTCATTTGCATTTCAATAATTTTGCATCACCTTGCCATCAAGGAGCATATATTATCAATCATCAAAGGTCCAACCAAGGATCAACATGAAGAAAGGTATAATCTACTTTGATTGTTTCATATTTCTTTTATTTGTGTTAATGTAGCCTAATCTTAAGGTGGTTTAGTGTAGTTTCTTATTTTGCATTCTTTAGTTAGTTTTGCACACTAGTAGATAACAAATTTCATTGCTCACATTTCTGGCACACCTGGTGGGACCCACGTCACGGGTCTTTTTGTACTAACAGTTGTTGTTTTAAAGATTTTGCAAATTTTGACATAGAGGGGTAGCCTTGTCAAATGTTTGGGCAGCCTTGCCGCAACAACAGATTTTTCTGTTGTTGTTTTCATCATTATTCTAACTATTTTTCTTGTAGTTTTCTCTATTTGGGCAACTCTGACCTAGCAAAAAAAAAAGTATGTTGTTGTTTTCATCATTATTCTAACTATTTTGCTTGTATATTTCTCTGTTTGGGGGTCCCTGACCTAGCAACAAACTTTTCTAATGTTGTTTTCCATATTTTCTAACTTTTTGTCCTTGCAGGTTCTATATTTGATTGACCCTGACCTAGAGGGGCGGCCCTAACCTAGCAGCAAACTTTTTTGTTATTGTTTTCCATATTTTTTTACTATTTATCCTTGTAGGTTCTCTATTTGGGCAGCCCTGAACTAGAGGGACGACCCTGACCTAGCAGAAGATTTTTCTATTGTTATTTTCATCATTATTCTAAATGTTTTACTTGTAGTTTTCTCTGTTTGGGTGGCCCTGACCTAGCAATAGACTTTTCTGCAACTGTTTTCCATATTTTATCACTGTTTTTCCTTGCAAGTTCTCTATTTGGGTGGCCCTGACCTAGCAACAAACTTTTCTACTACTGTTTTTTATCATTTTTGGACTCTATTTTCTACAATATTCATGTTTGGGCGACCCTAACCTGGAGGGGTGGCCCTAACCTAGGAAAAAACTTTTTTGCTACTTTTTCACATCATTTGTTGATGATTATTTCTTGTAGGATCACAAAGTCCTCTTGTAAAAGACAAAAAATGAAACTATTGACAAGTGTTTTACAAGTGGAAATATCGTGTTCAATTAGTCTTATCCATTCATTTTTCTTAAAATAGGAACATAGGATTAATTAAAGGGTCAATGAATCTACTTTTTGTGCTTGGAGTGGATTATTGACGTATCCAATCCCCTTGGGCCATTTGGAAATCCTGGGTGAAGATAAATCATAGTTCACTTAATTCTTTTTACCCCCTTTTTAATATTATTAGCGAAACCTTCTTGGGGATTTCATCACCACAATGGATGATTCCAACCACATGTTATCGACGGGGTATATAAAGGGGGGAGGTAAAATTTTTACATCAATCTAGTCACATCGTGTCTAGCAGTACTTCAAAACTACGGTGATACCTAGATAGACATGAAGGGTTGGTCTGAGCTCCCAATCTCTCATTGTTTGCTCCCGACTCATGCTTGTAGACGAGTTGGTGTTCCCAGTTGTGCCCCACGTGTTGTGCATATATCAAGAACGCCGCTAGAAAACTTGTTAATCCTAGATATAGGACCATGTTGGCCATACCTTAACATGAAAATTAGGCTTGTGGTGCTTGAAGTGTCTTCTTTTGAAAAACCAGTACTTGCCAATCAGTTTTTGCACTTCTATTTATTGTTTTCCATCCTTTTCCATCACTATTTCTAACTAAGTTAGGTTCAAACCTGTCTACAAAGGTGACCTTGACCTATTTCAACAACCCTGACCTCTTTTTGGGTGGCCTTGACCTAAAGGGGCGACCTTTTCCTCTTGTTTCCTAGTTGTTTGGCCCATTCAAGTCAAAATTTGGCTAATTTTTTCCTGTTTGGGCGGCCCTGACCTTCAAACAACCATTTTTAACCTTTTTTCACTAGTCATTACCCTATCTCGAGAACCTATTTCCCTATTCTGAGTGTTGTTCCCTTGTCTGGGGTACCCAACTATCCATCCCGATCATTCGTTCATCCATTCTGAGTATCCATTTGCTCGTTACGAGCATTGTTGCCCAACTATTTGGCCCGTTCTAGTCAAAATTTGGCCAAGTATTTTATGTTTGGGTGGCCTTGACCTAGAGGGGAAGATTTGACCTCTATTTGGGTTGCCTTGACCTAAAGGGGCAACCCTAACCTTCAAAACAACCATTTTTAGCCTTTGTTCACTAGCCATTACCTTGTCTCGAGAACCTATTCTCTTGATCTGAGTGTTGTTCCTTCATTTTGGGTACCTTCTTATCATAAACCAACCTTTGGTTTTCCCATTTTGATTATCCATTTACCCATTTTTTCCATCATTCCTCCTTTTTGACTAGTCTTGCACCCATTCTAATAAGCTATTTGCCTATTTCGAAAAACCATTTTCCTATTCCGAGTGTCATTCCACAACTTCTTACATCCATTCACCCACTCTGAGTGGTATTTTTCACATTCTACGAATCCAATTACTTGTTATGGAAATCCATTTATCAGTACTACTTAACCATTTTTCTCTCTATGTTGAAATCAAAACCTATTTGGGCAACCTTGACCAAAATTTTGGGTGGCCCTGACCTAAAACTTCACCCATCTTCTAGTATGATTTAAAAATCTAGCCTCCTGTGTTGTCAAAAAGGCTCATTGACTGTCTCGTTGTTTGTGCCTCATGTTCACCCATATCATGACCTTTTTTGTCCACATCTTCCTCCAAATCATATAGGTTGCATCCATAATCATCTTTAGGTTATACAACCATCATCACTTTATCAATCTGAATCCTCTGAACTTCATTTGGAGTCATCATCCAAATTGACCTAGGTGCTTGAACCAGATCATCATATTTGAATATCCAATTAGGATCTCTATCCATCCTAAGGTGATCATTATCCTCAACCCTATCAATCCCCTTTCATCTCAAGGAGGATTCAGTAATGTGATCATTGGTTCATCCTTAATCTGATCAATCAACACTTTGCGTCACCTAAGGTGATCTCTAAAACTATTTTAGAAACCCTTCCAAATCATCCAAACCATTTGATCTTCAATTCGGTTCCATCCAATTCTATCAATCATCTTACTGATCAAATCTAATCAAAACCTTATCCAATCATTTGATTAATTGATACATCATTAGTTGATCCATCATATATCCTATCAGTCAATCCAACATCCAATCCAAGCCAACAATATTTCTTCAATCCAAACCAATCAATCCAAATCATCACCTAGATCATCATTTAGAAGCTTAGTTGCACCTTAGACCACTTAGTTTTTTTGCACGTTCATTCTTGTTTAGACCTGCACAGAAGAAAAAACACAAATGGTCGATCAACAAGCCTAGTTACCTAGCAGAATGTCCCACATAATCCTAATCACATTCCAAATACTCTACAAGATCCCAATAACATTTTGACTAGTCCACAAGATCCTAAGAACAATGCCTCATCCCAATCGAATACCACACCACCCGGTGATGAGAATATGACTAACCAACCCAAGGTTATTGTTGATGATTATCTCAATAACCCTGCCAATGTCTAGATGATAGATCATCTCCTAAACGAACATGGAGATAAGATCCTTGCCACCTCACTCATGAAGGGGTTCAAACCACAGTCTGATTTTGATGCATCACAATATGCCCTTCCCACATTTTCCGATCCACAAACCTCACAAAATGTTCCAGGGAGTTCCTACGTTCCTAAAGGTGCACCCACTAAAACCTGGTATCATCCTAAATTTGGAAATGTCATCATCCATCAAGTACAATATTATCCTCATCTTCTAACCACAACATCTACTATCCCACCACCTGATCCTAATGACCCCTATGCATATGACACACCATCATATATACCATCAGCTCCACCACTTTCACCCTCGTATCCCAATACTGGGAGCACACCTATTCTTACCAATTTGTTGCCTCCTATGTTCCAACAGCCTCCAGTTTATCCACACCAATACACCACATTGCTAGCACCACTACAACATACTGCTACTATTGTTGCTTCATCTCGACCCCCACAAAAAACTCCACAACACACCATCCCTATCCCACAACAAAACATTTTGATCCCCCAATGACATACTACCATTCCAACTCAAACACCACACTAGGTGGTGCAAACTAATGTACAATCACAACAATCACCACACAACGCTTCCATCACAATCCCACAACAACAACATATTCCACCCCACCCATTTCACCAAAAATATCCATAGCAATGACCTCCACAGTAACACATACATATCCCTACACAAACACAAAATAATCCACTCACAAAATACCTCTATCATCCATCCAAAACATATATTGCTTCATCCCACCTCAATTCGAATCTTCATCAAAATGTTCAAAAACAAACACTAACCCAAGCACCACCTTACACCAATCCTTCATAGCCCCAAAATCATCCCCACCAACAACCATCAAATCCATCCCCATATGCCATGCAACAACCCACCATTGCACAAAAATACCAATCCTATCCGCCCTACTTTTAGCAACAACCAACTTATCAGCAGGGTGCACCTTACATTTCCTATTACCAACAACCATCATCACATCAATAAGGGGGTCCTACCTCCCTGTATTATCAAAATTCTACACAACAGTAGGGCCCATCCCCCACTCCTTACTATAAAAAAAACCACCTTACCAACAAGTGATTCCCACTCATTATAATCCATCATCATCCACTTATAATCAACAAACATATGTATCTCAATTTGCCTATGATCTGACTGCAACTAGACCATCCTCATCCTACCCACAATACTATCCATATAACCAACCCACTCTGACTCTTGGAGCACTTGTTAACAAGGACTTCAAAGAATTCAAAGATGCATTGAAGGATTTATAGGCCGAAATGGGCAAACAAACATTCAAGTTTGAGGATATTTGTTCTTATCCTTTTGATCCTTCCATCTCCTTGGTTCCCTTCCCCAAGCACTTTGAGATGCTGAAATTCGATAAATATAAGGGAACCAAGGACCCTAGAGCCCATCTGCAAGATTTTTATGCCCATTTCCAAGAGGTCATGCATAACAACAATTATCTCTTTCGACTGTTCCCCAAAATCCTTCAAGGATTCACCCTTAACTAGTTCATGGGCCTTGAAAAAGGGTCAATCAAATCCTTTACACAATTGTCAGAACAATTTGTCTCCAACTTCTCTTTTAATCTAGAGAAGGACATTGACACGCTTGATCTTCTAAAGGAAAAACAATGTGATGAGGAGACCTTCGCTAGTTTTCTACAATGATGGCATGCCTTGTCCAGTCAGATGAAGTCCCCACTATTAGAAAAGGAAATGGTCACATTTTTCATCAAAAATTATCATCCAAATATGGCTCACGATTTCCATCTCCACTGTATCACCACTTTTTCAGCACGTGGGGAGAAGGGTCCCATCCTAGAACGATCTCTTGTTGCTAAAGGACAAGTCAAGCTTTTCAATTCTGATAAGGAAAAATCCTTTGGGGATAAACCTCGATATTGGAATAAAAACAAAAATGTTATCAATGATGGTGTCACTGACACCAAACACATTTAGGTGGCTACCACCTCAACAACAACAACAATCCATACTAAACACCATATCTGTGTCCCAAGAAGAACCTCGACAACAATCAAACTAAAATAACCAAGGGGGAAACAAACAACAGTTCACTCAGTTAGGAGAACCGCTCAGCGTTGTTTTCAATAAACTCCTACAAGATAATTATCCCATTACTTATCCCATCACCAAGCCCAAGATAGATTGGTTCAAAGATAACAAATACTGTGAGTTCCACAAGATCAAAGGGAACACATTGGATAAGTGTCAAGGACTCAAAAATTATGCTCAAGCTCTAATCAATTAGGGTGAGATCCATGTGGATGCTAACACAACGTCTTCATCCAATGCTCAACTCTGAATATACCAAAATTCCTTCTCTAAACACAATTAGAGTCCTAGTACTTCCAACTCTAATCCTGGACCTAACATCCATAACACCCAAACTAACAACACCAATAATATCAGCTATAAAAATGTGCCATACAATTACCAAGGTGTGTTCACATATGTCAAACAAGTAGAGCCACGTGTATCCATGATACGTGTCAAGGGAAAGAATCCATAATCTATTGTTACCACTCATCGAACCCGCTTCACAGTCCCAACAACTCCTAAATCTACCTAGTTGTCATCCGTCAATTCACAATATAACATCCCTGATCACCTAGGCAAGATTGCAGCTCAAATATCCATCCTAGATCTACTTAAGTCATCTCCCATGTATCAAGACATCTTGACTAAGGCTTTACAAAGCACACAAGTTCCCGATGATATAGACCCCACCCAATTCCACGAATTGGTGAGAAATCTCTCATCAACCTATCCATTAGGCTTTAGCCAAAAGGATACACCATGCCTTGACTCAAGCCATAACCACCCCCTCCATCTTGAGGTTGGTGTAAATTGTCAAGAAGTGAAATGGGTATTGGTAGATAATGGTTCAACCCTAAATATTTGTACACTAAATTTTATACAACAGGTAGGATACACCCATGCTAACCTAAATAATCAAGTGATTACTATTTAGGCATATGACAATGTAGAAAGGGATTCTGAAGGCACAATTTTTCTTCCTATTCAGGTGGATCCCATTGAACAATATACTATTTTTCATGTTTTGGACCTCAAGATTCCATATAAAATTCCCCTTGGCCGCCTATGGATTCATTCTATGTAAGCCGTTCCATCCACCTACCATCAATGTTTGAAGTTTCCATTTCAAGGAATGGAAGTCACCATAAAGGTTGATCCCCAACCGTTCGAATATTTTCATGCCTTAGAAGCTTCCCTTTTGCATTCACATTATTTCCCATGAGCTCAAATGGGGGCATCCCAAACATCTGATTCTCATCCATCCACCAATACACTAAACACCTCATCACCCCCCTCCTCATCCACACCTGATTCTACCATCACCAAGGTCTAGATCATCAACAAGGGATGTGGTGAATACGAGATGCATACAACATTGAATGTAGAAACCATGCCACCCTCACCACAAAAATATGGCCAACCTTCTCAATATGTTATAAAGGAGGAAGAAAACACACTCACGCTCACTTCAAAAAATATGGGCTCAACAACATTTAGAGATTTGGGTTCTCTTCAGGATCAAATGGAAGCCGATATTAGTCAGTGGGTTTATAGAGAAGAACCTAAACCACCATGACCCCTCATGGAATACTTCCAAGAGGCCTATCCACATGCATACAGGTTCATTGAAAAGTGTAACTACCAAGGTGAAGGTCTTGGTAAAGCAGAGTAAGGAAGATGACAACCCATCGAAGCAATTACCATCCGGCCACAAAATTTGGGTTTGGGCTATGATAACAAAAAAAAGGGTCCCATGGCATCATCTAGTGCCTTCAAAAATTTTAGTGTAGACAATGCCTCCCTTAAATATATACTAGAGGATTAATCCATCATTCACACGTACGATGACCTTTTTCGCGTTGATCTTCCTTCTATGTTTGATTCCGTACACATCTGCACCATTGAACTATCCCTCAAACATCCCAAAATAATTGACTAAAACCTACAAGGTAGTGCACCTCTCAACACATTCCCCTTAGTGGATCAATATGTGCATCTCATGGGATTGGGGGAAGATGAACGCCCTAGTCACAAAAATAAAAATAAACAAAGCCAAAAAATGTCACCTAATGAAAACCTTTCTGAGGCACTTTGTGACTTTGAAAAAGTAAAAACAAAGGGTGTATATAATGGTGAAAACCTTGATGAGGCACTAGAAGATGGGGATGTTCATCTTCCCCTTGTAGGAACTCAACTATTCAAGCGATCATCCATCTTGATCAAGGAAACACAACCAATAAAATTGGGGACCGAAGAAAACCCAAAGATCACCTATGTGGCTAAAGCACTGCCAGAAGAAGAATACTCCACCATCACCAAGCTCCTCCAGGATGGAATCATCAATTTTACATGGACATACTCAGATATGTCAGGTCTTGACCTTGCTTTAGTAGTATAGCACTTAGACATCCATCCTAATGTAAGACCTATCAAGTAGAAACTCCAAAAAATGCACCCACAAGTAGCTTTGTTGGTTAAGAAAGAATTGGAAAATTTACTAGAGGTAGGATTCATCTGACCAATTGTCTACTCTTACTATATCTCCAAAATAGTCTCAGTTGCCAAACCAAATAGAGATATCAAGGTTCTATATAGATTTCTGAGATCTTAATAAAGCTTTTCCCAAGGACGATTTTCCTTTACCAAACATCGACATGTTAGTAGACCTAATTGTAGGACATGAGATGCTTTCCCTCATGGATGGCTTCTCTGGATACAATTACATCAAAATTGCACCTAAGGGTTAACATAAAACAACCTTAACTACCCCTTGGGGTATATTTTGTTATAATGTCATGCCTTTTGGCCTCAAGAATGTGGGGGAAACATATCAGTGTACTATGATAGGCATCTTCCACAACCTCATCCACATCATAATGGAAGATTATTTTGATGACCTATTAGGAAAATCAAGAACGAGGGAAGAAAATTCAACCATTCTCAAGAAGATCTTTGAACATCTGGAACAATATAAGCTATGCCTCAATCCAAAGAAATATATTTTTGGGGTCACATATAGAAAAAGCTTGGGTTTCATCATCTCCCACAGAGGTATAGAGGTCAATCCTATGAAAGTTAAGGCCATCATGGAAATGCCTCCACCTCGCAATTTGAAATAGTTAAGAAGTTTGCAAGGCAAGCTCCAGTCCATTCAAAGCTTCATTGCTCAGCTAGCCGACAAGTGTCAGTCACTCCAACATCTCCTAAAGAAGGATGTCACCTTTAAATGGAATCAATAATGTCAACTTGTCTTTAATAAGATCAAGGAATATTTAGCTCACCCGCCCATCCTAATGCCACCTATTCCAGGGAAACCACTTTTGCTTTATATTTCAGCTACTTGTGTAGCACTAAGGGAATTACTAGCACAACATGATGAGTCATCCAAAGAATGAGCAATCTATTACATCAGTTGGACCTTAGTAGGTTATGAGCTCAACTACTCCCCAATGGAGAAGGCTTGCCTCATTGTGGTCTCCAAATTGCAAAAACTTCAACACTACATGCTTAGCCATCCTGTGAAGCTAATCTCTAAGGTTGATCCACTTAAGTATTTGTTGTCTAGAATGACACTGCCAAGACGCATGGCCAAATGGGTCATGTTGCTAAGTGAATTTGACATAGAATATGTGGACCGAAAAGAAATCAAAGGACAAGTAATAGCAGATTAGTTCACATATGCTCCATTAGTAGACGCATATCAGTTAGAAGCCAAATTTCCTAATGAAGGATTCTTTGTAGTATCAAAAGCTACCACATGGAAACTATACTTTGATGGATCCCACACTAATAATGGATTAGAGGTAGGAGTCTTCCTTATCACTCCCCAAGGTGATTACATACCAAAATCATTCAGATTGGCTTTTCCCTACACCAACAACATAGTTGAATATGAAGCTCTTCTCACTAGCCTTAGAATCGCAATCCAATGGCACACCACTCGTCTATAAGTTTTTGGTGACTCCCAGTTAGTTATCAAATAGGTCAATGATGATTTTCTAACAAAGGATGACAAGTTGTTATCCTACAAATGCATGGTCGATGATCTTTCAAAAGGTATTTCACCTCCATCCAATTTGATTAGATCCCTAGGATACAAAACTTACTTTTGGAAAATGATTAGAGGCTTGACCACACTGGCTTCCCCTTGCATTGCACTCACTTCTTAGGCTAGCCAAGCCTCATTCCTCATGAATCTCCCATGAAGTAATTCTTGTTTCTACCAAAATCCACAAGAATGTGGGATGACTTCAGAGGTTATACATGTGGAAAGAATGTGGGATGACTTCAGAGGTTAACCAAAATTGCACACACCACAATAGTGAGATGAACAGAATAACCCTTGATTACTTCATTCAAAATTTGAATACACTTGCACAAAGGAGAGACATGAGCCTAGATTTATCAATTAAACTCAAATGCCAGTACTATTATGAAACACTAAATCTCCATAAACTTAAATCCTACAATAAAAAAGACTCGGAATCCAGCTTGCATTTTCCCTGTTTTACATATTTTATAATTTTCTATGCAACTCCACTCCAGATTTCAAACTTTCTAACTATTACAATGAGAAAAGAAAATAATATGTAGAGGAGAAAAAATTCCAGAAGAAACCCTAAAACAATCTAGAAATGCCATCTCGAAACATCTTCACCGTTGAACAGTAATCTACAAAATCTCTTTCTTCACTCGGAAACAAACTTTATTCTATTTCCAAAACAACATGTGCCCAAGTTGTTCCCCAACAAAAAAATGCCCATGTGTATATCTACAATTTTACCTATTGTGTCAAAATAGCCTTTGCCGGTGAAAATTCATTTTTTGCCCTTTTTAATTCATGTTGCAGCTGCACATTATTTTAATTTTGACAAAGTAAAATACTCTCCAAGCACTCTATGTTTAAAAAAAAATTATTTTAAAACATTCTTACCCTTACCTGCCATCGAAATATTCCTCTCAGTGAATAATTATTCACTTCACAAAACTCTCCCATACATTGAAAATTTACTCTCACTCCTATGTGCCCATCATATAATTTCGATTCACAGAGTGAATAAAAAAACTTTACCTTATCTTCCTTTGCTGCACTTTTAACATTAGGCCAAGCACAAAACATTTTCACTTTATGTCAAAATAAAGTAAAAATGTTATAAAATTAAACCATTGGCTTAATAAACCTTCCCCTTCATTCTTGTGCATTGTTTTATCTCCAACACATAAAAACTCTCAATTTAAAATATTTGCTTCAATACTCAAAACATCTCTCAACTCCATCGGGTAAAATATTTTACCCATCCTTTATGCATTTCACCATTATGTATTAAAAATATTCGAGATTTTCTAAAAAAAAGACGTCACAACATTAAAAGTAAATGAAACCCTTTTAAAAGAAAACCATCAGAAAAATAAAATACCCCCATTCTATTTAAAATATTTTGGGCCCACCATTCATTCCCCCAAGCCATCGCAATCAATATCCCATGAGCATTTTGGGATTGTGACCTGGCAGGCAACGGTTTGGACTTGGCTGCATCAATCTCTCACCCTCAACCATTGATTTCCAATCTACATTCTTTGTTGCCCTAATCCTCTGTGTGCTTGCTCGATCTCTGCAACACCTCATGGGCATTCATGGTGGTCAGTTTCAAGCATACACCCACCTTTGTTGGTTCGAGCCTCACTCCATTTTGTTTCCTCCTCAAATCTCCACTATGCCACACAAAGGCCTCTTTGGCTTGTGTCTCCTCCAACAGCATGAAGGATCATCAACTAGCAAAGCCACCCCACAACTACTATTCGTGCCCTTCCATTTCCCACCTATTACAAAACTCCCATACATCCATTCGGAACCTCCACACAATGCAATCTCACTAGCTTGGAAAATTCACATGAACAAATTATATGTCATGCGTAACTGTTGTCACGCCCTCTACTCATCTCTTTGTCCCATTCCTCATTATTTCCATATTGTTTACTTCCCTCCATGATGTGGGATTCCCTTTACCTGTTGGTTTCACCAATTACCTTGTTCCATGGTTGGTTGGCCCTTATAGTGCATCCGCCAATCACTCCTCCATTTTGTGTGTACCCAACCATCATCCACCTTCGATGAACACCCATACCTCTGTCATTTCTTTATTGCTTTGATGAATGTCTGGAACCTATCTCTCCTCTATTGCACGAGCCTCCTTTCAGATGTTGGTTGTGCCTTCATTTAAATACCATGGCACCCCATTTATGGCTTGATGGATGTCCATAACCTGTTCCAAAGTTGCACCCTCTTTACTACCATGCGTGTGCCTCACACAAATCTATGTGCTCCCTCCACCGGTGTGTGGTCGTTCCTTTACCTATTAGCCATGCCCTTTCTCCAAATCACATTGGTGGCTTCCTCATCTAACACAGTTTTTTTCCTCCTCTGGGTGTGGGCCAGAGAGATGGCAGTGCATCTGCCAATAGCACTTTGCCTGAAAGTCTATAAATCATTTTCAACAATTCATTGTGCATAAGCTATGCACAATCATGGTATCCTTTGAGACCACATTCGCCAAGGCAATCTCCAACCATCTACGCGTATGTTTCCACCTTGATCTCACATTTGGCACCCAACTCTCCTGTATTCACTTTGAAAGTTACTAGGGACCTATTCATCATATGCATTTGTCTTCAATTGGGCGCGACAATTTATGTTAAGTGCATTTAGTAAGTGAATTTTCACTTCCTCATCTAGAATAAACCTTTAGATCAAATGATCCTCCTTCTGGTACAGTCGCACCTTGAACTCTTTTGAATTCCTATCCATATTCTCTGGCATGAGCAAGAAAGGTGATGATAGAGATTGGGAGGATAGTATTTTTAAGCTGCCAAAAGCATTTTCTTTCAAAAGATCTTTGAAGCCTTTCCAATAGAGCTATGTTATGTATGTTACGACTGCGCTATTTTATTCTTACAACATTCTATGAATCTTTATCACTTTAAAACACAATCCCCAATTTTAACTTCAACCACATTCAATTCAAAACTCATGGTGTCATTACTGTAGACACCGAAAATTGGTCTAGGCCCGCGAACACCACTTTCAACATAATTTTCTATCATCCATGGTCATGATTAAATAATGTTGATTATTTATTTACCTTTTTAACACATATTTCCTCTATTAATTAAATACCTCTTTTTAATTAATTCCTTAATTCATAATAACCTTTATTAAACTTGGTTAATTAAATAAATCATAATTATTTAATTATGTCGCTAACTAATTAATTCTTCCTTCTTAATTAAATAATTTATTATTTGATTACCCCTTTGTCATACTTCAACTATAATTAAATATTTATTATTTAATTATTCAATTCCACCTTTACAACAGTCAAATTAAATAAATGATCTTTATTTATTTAATTAAATCTTTCATTTTCAAATGTTGAATTAAATTAACATTTAATTCATTTATTAATTATGTATGTCACATTCTTCTATCATTCAGTTGACTAATTATTCACTCACCATCTGACTCGAGATCTATTTTAAATCCACTAGTTATCTTTGGATTTGATACTTGATCATCTCTATGAGGAGACTCTTTGTCACAAGTAGCCAGTTAATCAATTCTAACTCATGTGCATGAATGCGTTTATTAATTAAATATATTTATTTAATTAATTAATTCATGTATGCATTCGAATTTTTCATCTTCGAGTTCTAACTTTGTCTTTGACATTCAAATTCTATTTCTTCTATTTTTGAAGACTCTTAAACTAAAGATTAAATTATTTATTTAATCGAAAACTCATGTTCTTTCTATTTTAAAACAGTCTTGACACAAGATTAAGTTATTGTTCTAATTTAATCTTTATCTTGCAGTCTTTTCTAACTCATGTTCTATTTGACACAAAACTCACATTGTATGACATTCATCAATCTCGTTTGTCGATCTCTCTTTGAATCTGAGTCGATTGTTCGAAAACCCAAAATCTATAAAATGGTTTGTCATTATCATTATTCCTCCTCCTGAAATCATACACTTTTGAGAAGAAAATTATCTTCGATATTTTTCTTAGACATTCAACAAGGTTATGTTTGCATAAATACTAAAAATCTGAGGGCAAGAATACTGAAACAACAAAATGGAGAAGGGAAATCGAGATAATTCGAAGGAGTGGACGCAGATTCGGTGAGATCTTTTCAAAAAAAAATTAGTTTAATTATGTTTACTTGCTTCATTCTTTGTTGTTTTATTTAGATTATTTTTTAGATTACAATTAATTATTGTAAGTTGTACAACATTAGCATTAATCCAGAAAATCTATGTTATATTTGGTGAACCCGACATGCACACGCTTCATATTCACACAACATCTTTCTGTTTTTTTGTCTTTTATTTTGTAGGTTATCGTATAGCACATCGCATCCTCTCAAATAAATGACGCATCTGTCTTCAAGAACCGCATCTGCTACATTCTGCAATGCATCTGTGATACTTTGCACTGCATCCACCTATAAACAATTTGCACCGCGTCTGACTATCAACATGAACCGCATCCACCTATCAACATCATGTCACATTTGTTTCTTAAAAATCTGCATCTACTTGGTAATCATTTTTTCATTTTTTATTCACTTCCGTACATTCACGTTTTCATTTTCGTTTTTCATGTTTTTTTTTTTCGCTAATGTTTTTTTACAACTGTGTTAAGGTGGATTAACTTATTTTTTGCAGGATGAAGCATAAAATACCAAATAAAACCAAAAACAATTATTTTCTATAGGATGAAAGCTAAAGACACCAAAAACAAACTACTGATCAGTTTGCATGTAGGACCTAATGACTTTGTTTTATTTATTTTTTTGGTAGATAAATAATTGTCATTTGGATTAAAGAGAATCAGTTTTTTCTTTGTTTGGTGCGAAAGCACATTTATGTCACCCTTTACGATTCGGTATATCGAAGTATCCTCTCCCCTTGCATAGTCATGCAATCCTGGGTGTAAGAGAAATGGTTACTGAGTCTAGAACTTGGGCCTGTCTTAGTGGGAAAAAGTAATCACCCCAAGATGACTCAGACCAGTAACATGCTTTAGCCAGCGACTTCCACCTGGTATATAAAAATGGATTTCTAGGAGAAACCCCAAAAATCACACTCACTGTTTCGATGAGAAGGGAAAAAATGGTCTCTTGCTAAGGTGAATGGTGCCCCACGAACAGAATGCCCTTACTAAAATCCATGTTGGAGTTTTTTCCAAAATCCTACCTATTTGTTGGTGCAGCAGGTTCAGACCTATGAAGTCATCTTACATATTTACGGTTCATGTGTGGAGATGAGATGTAAGCCATGGAAGTTTCATGGGTACAATAGATTGGTTGCCCTGTATAAGTGAGTGTTGTGGAGGGGAGCCATTGGGTTCAAGCTACTAGTCATCCACCTTGAATATGCATAGCTGGATTTATCCAAGTAAGAATTCAGCAAGTACTGTCCAAAAATCCCAGGTTGTAAATGTTTTCTGGTTTTAACAGTTCTATCACCATAAATTGAAAACACATTGATTTTTGTGCTTGTTTTTGTTGTATTCATCAAAACACTTGATCAAAAAATAGAGTCAGTCATAAAATAGTCTTTGAAAAAATGCAACTGTCAAATTGAGTTGTAACTATCATTTTTAACACCACATTTGTCCTAACGAGTCACAATTGTTAGGGTAAACGTTGCATGTGTCTGTCAACAAAGTCCACTTTTACACAATTCAAATATTACGAGCCACAACTATCAAAATTTGAGTCGCATGTGTATATGCAAGCCGCATTTTTCAAAGAAAAAACCACATGTGTCTATCAATGAGTTTAGGTTCACAAAGTCTCTATTCCAAGTCACAACTATTACCATGAGCCGCATCTGTCAAAATATAAACTGCAATTGTCACAAGTCCAAATTACCAGTCGATATTTGAAACCTCTTTTTAGTCAAATCACTGTATGTGCATGTTAAACCGCATCTGATAGGTGAACCGAATTTGAGTGTCAACAAAAAACTTAGAAAATTGCAAATCGATTTTGAAACATAACTATCATTTTCACTTTTGTTTCTTAAGATCAACCTTGGATAGAAACTGGAAGAATTTTCTCAAAATCCTAGCATCATTAGGTGTCATATACATCTTAGTCATAGTCATCCTTAGTTGCATGCATATAGATACAACCTAGGAAATTTCATATCGTAGAATAGATAACTTTCCTCATCATTCGATACATTCATGTTCTGGTTTGTCAAAATCATTGAACCTAGTCACTTTGGTCCTATTACTGAATCTTTCCAACTCAACGATCTAGTTTGGGAAATTCATCTTGTCAACTATCTTTGTCCTACAATCAATTTCCTTGGTCAAATTCAAATCCTTGCATGCATTTATTCCATAGGTGGTAGGTTATACCCATTTTAGAATCATTTACCATCATAGTCTACTCGAGATTTTTCATATTGTCCGTCCTACCATATGTCATCTTAGTATACGTCATTTTAGAAATCCTTTTAGCAACATCCTTTATTGTCAAAAAATCCAAAAAAAAAAAATATAGCAATAGGACATATCAATTTTTAGACATAGTCTGTATTACCCCATTTTGAGCAACTTTTCATGGTTGAAACAAGGTCTCAAAAGAAACAAAAAGAAATGTCGAACCCTAACGAATTTTTCAATCCTTTTACAAATCAACCCTCAGGGAAAGAAAGACCACACAGACCTTATTCTTGAAAAATATGTCACTAGGGACACACATGGACAAATTTATATTGAAGACATAGACGCAGCAGTACAAGATCTTGAATTCGTATCCTTTATGGATGAGTGTTTGGAAAATGATCCCCAACAATATCTAGCAAAGTTGCTAGTAGAAGGTGCCACACTACCACTAGGATTTGATATTCATACTTTGAAGATACTGCCTATTCAACCAACACAAACTATGACATCAAGTGTTTCTATTCCCCAAATCACCGTAACAATACCAACTGGAATACCAACTCAAACATCATCAATTATGAACCCAACCCCTTTCAACATAACACAAGGTTTACAATTTACTGTAGGAGAAACTTCATCAAACCCCTTTGGCACCAACACGAGTGGTAAAAGATCCAAATTTGGCATGAATATTCCTATACCAAATCAGAACATTCTGATAGGAAATATTCCCAACCCAAATCAAAACATTCCGACAGGAAATATTCCTAACCAAAAACAAAACATTTAGAAAGGAAATATTCTCAATCCAAGTCAAAACATTCAGACAGGATATATTCCCAATCTGAATCAGAACATTCAGACATGGAAGATTCCTATACCAAATTAGAACATTCAGACAGGAAATATCCCCAATCTGAATCAGAATATTCTAACGGGATATATTCCCTCACCAAATCACAACCTATCATAGAACATGGCATTTCAAAATATCTACATTGATCCAAACAATACCAACAACATGTCCTTGACACAAGTTGATGTCCTCCAAAACCAAATGCAAATTATTCAACAACAAATGGACAACATGTATATGTCAGGCAAACAAACTATCTCAGTGCAAGATCTATGTCCATGTCCATTCGACAAAGTGCTTTCTATGACACCTTTCCCCCATGGATAAATTATACCGAATTTTCCTAAGTATACTAGGAGGAAGAATCCTTTGGAACACATTAGATAATTCTTAACGACATGCATGGACATATCATATGACCCCACATACTTGATGAGACTATTTTCATGAACCCTTATGGAGATAGCACTGGAATGGTTTTCTAAATTACCGTATGGCATACGATCCTGGGGTGAATTAGCTAAGAATTTTGTCAAATATTTTTCCTTTAACATAGACAATGAAGTAACAATATCTACCTTGTGCAACACAACACAAGAAGATAGCGAAAATTTCACCACTTTCTTCCAGAGATGGAGAAGTCTAGCTAGAAAATATCCAGTTGAAATACCAAAAAAGTAGAAGGTCATGATATTCCTTGAAAACATCAATCCAAAACTAAGAGGTGACTTAAGGGTACATTGTTGTACTTCATTCCTAGACTTGGTACAAAAGGGCATCATCCTTGAAAAAGGACTAATTGACAAAGGAGAAATAAAAGTACTAGGTAGAAACCCAGTTGTCCAACATAAAAACGCACCAAACGATAGAAAAAAAATCTGGTCTAGAAACAAAAATGTTACGAATGATGGCATTGTTGATGCTAAAACCATACATACGGGACTAGTTATCACACTTAGAGGTTACAACCCAAATCAAGACATGATGAATAGTCCAGATCAAACAGCCAAATATGTCCAAAATTCACAACAACAACAACCACAAAGGAGATTTCCTACACATGAATTTACCCCTTTAGGACAACCAATCAAGACAATTTTCAAAGAGTTGATAAATAGTAATCTCATTAAACCTTTGGAACCACGAGAATATGATCCTGGATAGTTTAAACCTTCATGGTGGGATGATAATTCCTATTGTGACTATCATCGAACAAAAGGACACAACCTACAACAATGTCGATAACTAAAGAATATTATACAAGAATTTCTTGAGAATGGAACCATAGAGGTCAATGGGAAGAAAAATACCAAGAACAGTGATCATAAGGTCTTCACAGACCCATTACATGACCACATGAAAGGAAAATCCTCCAATTCAGGAACCAAGAATAATCCATCAGCCAATTATACCAATACCAAGTAGGACTATGGTAAAGGAACGATCATAAATCACCTCCGAGATGCAAATGAAAATGTCAATACCATTGTCATTAAGAAGAATCCGGAATGTGTTGTAAACATATGCAAAACTAGGATAACTATTCCAAGTCCTTCTTCTGAGCCACCTACACAAACTTCCAAGTTTAGGTACAGTCTCCTTGATCAATTGAGCAAAACCCCCGCACAGATATCCATTTTGGAACTACTGACATTATCACCTGAGCATCGATCCATTCTTGAAAAATCTTTGAAGAATGTGATTGATCCTATAGACTTAGATGTCAATCGTTTCGAAGAAAATGGTGGGATATTTGACCAACTCACATCATGCCACATTTTCCAAACAAGATTACTCAACCGAAAGGTATGATCATAATGACCCATTACATCTTGAAGTCCTAGTCAATCAAACCAAATTCAAATGAGCCTTGGTAGACTGAGGATCAGGTTTGAACCTGTGTACCCTAAAATTGGTTAAGGCATTACGATTCTCAAAAGAATGTGTAGACACCTCTAAGAGTATAGTCATCAAGGCTTACGATGATGAGGAAAGATCATCCAAAGGAGTTGTCACACTCCCTATCAAAATTGGCCCAACAATTATGAACACCAGCTTCCAAGTATTGGATCTCACCCTTTCGTACAATCTGTTATTAGGTAGACCTTGGATACACACATTGAAAGTTGTACCTTCAACATATCACCAATGTCTTAAATTCCCATATAATGGCATCGAGATCATGATTGATGGTGATCTATATCCTTTTCAATATTGTACAATCCTAAGGGAAATTCCACAATGACAGGTACCAATTAACCAAGAAGCTTCATCATCCACTTTATCCCTATATATTGACCCATCACATCTTACTAAGTTGATTTCATTCAAACCACCATCATCCACTCCTAAGGTTGAGATCCAAGACAAGGGTTGTGGCAAATATTACATGAAGGCATCATACTATGTCAGTCAACTAGTTCCACCTAAGATATATGGTCTACCCATACCGGATAGAAGACAGTCAGTAGTCACATTTCATGTTCCCCCTACGATGACATTGACCAAATGGGGAGAGTTAAGTGAAGAAATTATAGATCAAGGTGATATTACCTCTTGGTTGTATCAAGAAGACAATGAATACCCCTTGTCGTCTATTCAAATAGCTAAGGACCAATATGGAAAAGGCTTTAAGATAATGCAAAACGAAGGCTATGACGGGCACAGTGGGTTAGGACTACATCAAAATGGAAGGACGAAACTGATCACTATCTTACCATGACCAAAATACCTAGGGCTAGGGTTTCAACTGCTTAGGATTGGGTTTCCTAGTACTTCATCACCATTTCAAGAGGATGTGATTTCTTATGCACACATCAAGATATCTCACGAACCACTTCCCCCAGTTTATGCTCAATCTCCTGACTCAAGCAATTGTGAGTGGGATTCCCTTTCCTCTACTAGTACCATGAACATAGATGCTCTCTTTGGAGAATCGGACCTAAAGATAAAAATTGTACCAAAACCATCTAGTCCCCATCATAGGAATAACTTATCTAAAGAATAATGGCATAATAACTATTACTGAGAAACCCTTGATCATGCATCTTAGGCACCTGACAAACCATCTTCTGACGACTCAGCCCTTACAATAGTCCCATAGCAGAGTATACCTACCCATAGGAAAAGGAACAAGAAGGAGTTAGTCCAAAACTTCTATGATCATGTTAACCACTCTATATTCACCTTGTTAGCTTCCACCTTTAATAACTCTGATTATGACTTGCCTCTCATATATCTTGAACTTATCGACTGGGATCAACAAGGTACACCCATCATAGACACATTTGAGAATGACGAAGCAATCGTTGAGTTCATGGGACCTCGAGCAGGCATACCAAGAGGGGATCATAAGGATGGTTTTACCATAGACTTGGATGACAAAGCATATTTTGGGGAGTCTATTTACACCTCTAGTCGCAAAAATGAAAATAAAAAGAAAAATGATGAAAATGAGAAAAATGATGAATCCCTAGGTGAAAATCGAAAGGCATCTTTGGATGAAGAAATAGTCAAAATAAAGGACGTATCTGAGGGTGAAAACCTCTATGAGGCACCCAAGGATAGAGTTTTAAATATTCTCCCCGTCAAATAGGAAAAGTCACCAATGCTAGTAGAAGAGTCTATTGAAGTCAACATAAATACAGAAGAAAACCCTCAACACATATACTTTGCAGCATCATTGATAGAGGCAAAACAACTTGAGTTTAAGGAATTCTTCACAAAGAGATAGATAAACTTTGCATGGTCATACGTTGACATGCCTAGGCTAGATCCAAACCTTATATTTCACTATCTACCATTACATCCAGGTACTAAACCAGTCAAATGGAAGTTAAGGAGAATGCATCCACAGATTTCTCTACTGGTCAAAGCAGAACTTAAGAAACTCTTGGATGTTGGATTTATAAGAACTATAGATTATGCAGAATGGATTTCAAATCTTGTGCCAGTGACAAAACCAACTAGGGGCATATGCATTTGCATAGACTTTAGAGACATCAACAAGGCATGTCTTAAGGATGGCTTCCCTTTGCTGAACATAAACATGATAGTAGATCTTACAGCAAGATACAAGGTGCTATCCCTCATGGATGGTTTCTCTGGATATAACCAAATCAAAATCATAGCTGAAGACCAACATAAGACAAATTTCACGTGTCCATGGGGCACATACTATTGGAATGCTATGCCTTTTGGGCTTAAGAATGCAGGAGCTACCTATCAACGGTAAATGACTATGATTTTCCATGACTTTGTACACACTCTCATGGAAGATTATGTAGATGAAATTATAGATAAATAAGAAACAAGGGCAGATCATTTGAAGGTTCTAGACAAGATATTCTAGAGGCTAGAGAATTACAATGTCAGGCTAAATCCGAAGAAGTGTGTGTTTGGAGTGAAATCAGGGAAACTTCTAGGGTATATAATTTCCATAAGAGGCATTGAAGTAGATCTAGAGAAGGTAAGATCTATCATATAAATGCCTCCTCTTGTCAGCATTGGTCAACTAAGAACACTATAGGGAAGATTACAGTCCATCAGGCGTTTCATTATACAACTGGCAGACAAAATGCACCCATTTCAACATTTGCTCAAGAAAGGAGTACCATTTGTGTGGACACCTAAATGTTAGGAATCTTTCTAACAAATCAAGGATTAATTGCTCACTCCACCTATTTTAATGCCACCTACAAATGGAAAACCATTGATACTACACATTTCAGCAACTCGGTCAACATTAGGTGCTCTTCTCACACAAAATGATGATCAAGGTCATGAGAGAGCATTCTACTACATTAGTCGTACCTTGGTAGGATATGAATTAAACTACAACAACATAGAATATGCCTATCTTGTGGTAGTCTTTGCTACTCAAAAAATTTGACACTATATGCTCAATCGCCAAACAATGTTGGTCGCAAAGATTGATCCCCTCAAATATCTCCTAAGTAAGGCAGCATTAACAGGCCGATTGGCTAAATGGGTTATGATACTTAGCAAGTATGACATCCAATATGTAGAGAGGAAGGCTATAAAAGGATAAGTGATTTCAAATCAGTTAGTAGATGCACCCATGAAGGAAGACCATCCTTTAGTGGTGGATTTTCTTGATGAATTTATCTTCAAAATTGACACTAGAACCAAATGGAAACTATACTTTGATGGGTTACATACACAACGTGGTTCAGGAGAAGGTATTCTATTTGTTACACCTCAAGGTGGTACCATTCCTACATCATTTAGGATTGATTTCCCTTGTATCAACAACATAGCAGAGTATGAAGCCTTAGTGATAGGATTAAAAATGGCAGCCTAGTGGAAGATTAAGAGTCTACATGTTTTTGGTGATTCTCAGCTAGTAGTCCAACAAGTAAATGATGATTATGAGACTAAGGATGAGAAACTTTCCCCCTACAAGTGCATGGCTGATAGTTTCAAGAAGTACTTTGATGAAATTTCCTTTCAAAAAATACCACGTATTTAGAACAGGGTTGCAGATGTTATGGCAAGTGTGGGTTCCTTATTGGATATTCCAAGTAAAGTGCCAAAGTTTTTTTTTTTGGTTGAACAGTTGTTGGTCCCCGCCTATGATGTCCCCAATTCTGTGATCATGTGTACAATTGTTGGTCCTACTTCCCCTTGGTATAAAGACAAATTTGACTATCTAACTGACCAAGCTTCACCTCTAGACCTGTCAAATAGCCAATGCAAAACCTTTATCCGTAAGTCGGCTAAATACACCATCATTGGAGATACCCTATATAGACGTACCTTAGATAACACCCTAATGAGATATCTCGATGCTGAAGAAGCAAAAACAACTTTGTGAGTAGTGCATGAGGGCATATGTGGATCCCATTTGAGTGGTCCTACTTTAGCCCATAAGATTATGAGATTAGGTTATTATTGGCCTACAATGGAAAAATACTCATATATCTTTGTAAAGAAATGTAGACAATGTCAAATACACAGGGATTTGATTAGAGCACCAGTACAAGAGCTTCATCTGATTACATCACCATGGCCCTTTTCCCAATGGGGACTTGACCTCATAGGTAAGATATACCTCCATCATCCAACGACCATAAATTCATCATAACTGCCACCGAATACTTTACCAAATGGATTGAAGCCATTCCCATGACTTACATCACTGACACGTAAATATCCAATTTTATCTTAAACTATATCATTTGTTGGTATGGTGTACCCAATCCATAATCACAGACAATGGCCACCCATTCAAAAACAAAGAAGTACACCATCTATGTGAAGAGTTCCATATCAAACATCATTTTTCCACCCCATATTACCCACAAGGTAATGGCCAAGTTGAGGCATCTAATAAAACCATTGTTAGAATTCTAAAGAAAATTGTTAATGATGTTGGTCGTGATTGGAACCTACGACGAAATCCCGTCTTATGGGCTTACCGCACAAGCATCTGTACTCCCACTGGCACCACTCCATACTCCCTAGTATTTGGGTTTGAAGCTATCTTACCTATTGAGGTTGAAATTCCTTCCCTGAGGGTATCCTTGAACGGTCACATTAACGATGAAGAATACCATGTATCTAGATTACAAGATCTATAATTATTGGATGAATGAAGAAAGAAATCACTAGACCATTTTCAAGCATATCAAAATTGTCTTCGTCATAGATATAATAGGAAATTTCTAAATAGACACTTTGCAATTGGTGACCTATTTTTAATGGAGAATCCCAAGAACCAAGCTGAATGAGAAAAGCTAGGAAAGTTTGAACCTAACTGGTTATGGCCTTATATTGGCACATAAGCTTTTGGATCAAGAGCATACCAACTCTCTACTCCTTAAGGAGAGACACTTTTGTCACCAATCAACAGCCTGCATCTAAAAAGGTTCTATGCGTAGCTTCTAAGAATCTGTGTCTAAACCAGAAAAATATAAAAAAATCATTACCTTGATGCAAACCTGGCAAACATGCATCTTTGTAACACCAAAACAAAAAGTAAAGAGAAACAATTCATCTGATAGTGAAAACTACTTCGGTGGTGCTATGGATAAGTACCATGGTGAAAACCTGGCAAACAGGCGTCATGTGTAGTCAAACTCACTCTTTCATCTACCATCATTCCGATCGGACTTTTTCACCATCCCTCATAATAAATGGTTGTCCTATTTGTTGCTTGGAATGATTGATATCACGTCCATTCTGTCACATTCCCCACTCCATCTCACATATCTTATTCCCGACTAGGGGAAAATCATTGTTTTGTGCCATGACACCTTGTACATAGCATTAAACCATCGAAAAATGTCCTAAAAAGTCCAAAAACATTAGAAAACTTCAAAAACACAAAAAAATAAAAACATGTCAAAAAATCCCAAAAACAAAGTCAGAGTTGGTCATGTTAAGTCAGTCGTAGAAATAGTCGAACTACATTGCCTCTACAACTAGACGTAGGCAAGGCCATTAGTCGATGTGCCCCCAAGGAATTAGGTCTGTCTATCTAGGTGTGTCATGTATAACACACATTAAAATCATGACTTTGTGTACATTCAAATTCATTGGTCGTGTCGAACTATGAGGTTTCTTCATATACAATGTAGGCAAGGCTAATGAATTGATGAGCTCTCGAGACTGCACTAGGTCAATCCAATAGGTTTCATTCACATTCACTATCACACACATTGCATGTCATCAATTTAGGTACTTATCTTCAGTCAGTTATGTCAGTTAAATTTTGGTCGAACTACGAGGTCTCTATGTGTACAATGTAGGCAAGGCTAATCAATCAATGATCCCCTGAGGCCGCATTAGGTTAGTACTTTAGGGTATCATCTTGGGTCATACATGATCAATACACACACACAAACTTTTAATCAGTCAACGAATCAAAACAATTCAGGCACCAACAAGGCAACATCTCAAACAGTCATCAAGTCAATATCAAACACATTTTCAAAGCGATCAACCTATATCTTAGCAAGATATGTCTTTCTTGTCAACATACATCGTCAAATTGGCATAGCCTCATGTAGCTTGTCGCATCAACATCATCAGGCTCCAACGTCTTATATGGTGCATGTCTTTCTAAAACCAAGCTTTGTCATGCCTTATATAGATGGTCACCCAATCAAAACCAGACTCAACGTCTTATGCGGTATGTGTCATCCCTCGCATTACGCTATTTCAAACATCAACAATCAAAAAATCCCACAAGATCAAGTTTTGTCGAATACTTTTATTTGGCTTTATGACTTTATATCTTATTTTGTCTTATCTTTTTATCAATTTGTGAATTTAGTTTGGTTACTAGCTTTCTCAAGGATGTCCCTTGAAGGATTTATAGAAGCAAGCATGTCTCAGGACTCTTTCTCTTTGACTATTGTCTGTCAACTGTCTTTTTTAAATTTGGTTTTTGAGTCATGTTACTAGTTTCTCCAAGGATGTCCTATCAAGGATTTAGAGGAGAAATGATGTCTCATGACCCATCTTTTATTTGTTTGTTGTCTATGGTTTGTTAAGACAAAATGACTGGGGCAATCTTGTCCTTAGTATGAGTTAAGAAATTCCTTGTCTACGACTGTCTATTTTTCATAGATGGATGACTTTTTACACTATGGTTTATCTCATATCATGGTGTGTACTATCCATTTGTGTCATGTCCCACCCAGTGATGATAAAAAGCAAGCATAACATATTTTGCACAATATAGAAGATCATATGTTTTTCAATCAATAAAAATTTGTTATTTCTTACTAAAATTTTGAATTCATTTGTGCTAACATTTCTCCTTTTTGACATAGTGATAAAGTCCTGTGACACAAAAAAAAATATTAGATAATCTACATATGCATGCATTCTATAAACATTTCATATAGTTACATTGTGTTTCATACGAATAAGAGCATTAACATCTTCATTACATATTTACGAAATCATTGCATAACAGGCATTCCATCATCATACGTAATGGAAACATTACATGTACATTTCACCATCATATATACATAACATCATATAGAACATTACATTCATTATCATAAGTAAATAAAGACATCCATAACATCATAGACTGCATAAAATCATCACATGTAGAAGCATTCAATTCATAACACATATTCATACATCATCTAGGAAACATAATCATATAGAAGCAATGCATCACCATAAAATAGAACTACATATCATATAGAAGCCGCCAAAATCATATATATATTGCTCAAAATAATGTGTCACAATACAATGTCCAAATGTATCCATAAATAAAAATGAGCTCGCAGGCTCTCTGATCAAAATACAATGTCTACATATATAACAGTATCATCATGTCCCACTACCACTACTATCATGTGGTGAAGTTGGCAGAAACTACCTCAGAGGTACTCTTTGTGAGGTGGAAGGCTTGTCATATGGACCTGTCCTCAGTGGCCCTACCACACCCTCTATATTTTGTATCTTGGTATGACTCCTGCTCTGTGATCTTTGGCTGTGAACCTCTGAAAAGCTAGAGCTCGTCTCTCTATTGGTACCATTGACTCATATAAATCCCTATAATATGACACTCTCTCAACTGATCTAACTAGCTCACGAGAAAAACCATCAAATGAGGTGCCACTGCAAAGGCGTATGACCTCTATAAACTACTGCGCTATCTCTTGTCTCCAAGCTATGGCCTGATCTCTCTCCATGAAAGCACTATCTCTCTCTATCCGCATGGAGTCAAGCTTTGTTTTCATTAGTCTCAACCTCTCCTCCAAAGCCTCCTTGTCACTATCTCTAGGAGCCTCCTCATCCCATCTCCCCTCAACAATTTGATCTCAGGACTCTCTCTCTTGCTCCTCCATAGGTATCTCCTCCTCAATATCATCCTCCCCATCGCCTGCCATAATACCAAGAGGATCAATGTCCATGTCAGCCTCCTCATCCTCTATTGGGTCCTCTCCACCTATATCTACCTCTGAATTCTCCTCTACTACTACCTCCTCGATAGCATGCTCATCTCCAACCTATGCCTTTGCTCCACCTCTGAGGTCTATCATCGGTACATCCTCCACCTCTGCCTCTCAAATAGGTGAAATTCCACCTAATCATCCACCTCTCTGACCTCTCCATCCTCGCCTACCACCACCACCTCTTCCATCAACACCACCACCCCTATCACCACCTCTACCACCACCTCTCCCTCTACATCATCCTCTTAGCCATGTGCCTCATCTCTCAACTGGTGTCAGCTGATCTGGATCTATGTAAGGAATCAGACGATGCTCCACCCACCATGTGTCATATGCAGCTATAGTCCCTAGATCCACTACTTCATCTCTCCATCCCCACTACAATGGTTGTAAATCCTATATCTCTGCCTTTGTAGTAGCTACTAGAATCATAGGACCCTAGTGTGGAACCTCTCTGGATGAATGAGTGAACTCTGCTCTACCTCTAGGCTCATCCTGAACCTCCCCAAACTATCTCAATACCTGATATGGCAAGTGTCTCTCAATAATGTGAACACTCAAAACAGTCCTCCCAATTAGGTACTCTATCTGCCTATAGTAAGTCAAATGCTCATCCTCATTAGACCATCTCTCACAATCCATGTATGACCTCCAAGTGAACTGATCTCAAATATCAAGTGCATGTCTCCAGTAATCTGTATCTCTGACATGACTCTGAGTGATGTTTCCTGTATACTGAAAAACATATGGAGATCTGGTCAGTCACTCTGTAGTAACAAGCGGTTGAAATACCACAATGTGCTCCCATGCCCAAATCATGAGCAATGTGGTACCAAAACTCATAGACTATGTGTCTCTATGTACTATGTCGTGTAGATGGAAGTATAGCATGCCCAATAGACATGGACCCCAAGCATACACAATCTCCCTCTCTAGCATCCCCACCAAAATCTCTCCCCACCCGACAGGAAAACCATGACCTCACCAGTCTGGAAGAGCTATCCCTCCTATCAATGTACATAGGATATAGTCAATCCTATCGTATCTGTCAGCCAACACCTACCATCTAATATCGTAGTGCTCTATCCCTAGACTCCTAATATCATCATAAAGATAAAATCTTGCGAGCTCACTAAAACTATGTTGGGTATTGTACATAACCTGCTCTCCTCTGATAAGTAGTCTCAGTATCCTATATATGTCCTTCAGAGTAACAATTGCCTCCCCAGTCGGCAAATGAAATGATGACGTCTCTAAATGCCATCGCTCACACAATGCAGTCAACATGCCTCTATTTTCCTAAATCATGGGCATAGTAAGCACATGTTGTAGTCTGAGTATCCATAGTAAACGATTCTCAACACTGACTAGCCGAGATCTCAACTCAAGATTTTTGGGATGTGTCTCCCGAGTATATATTGGATCTAGAACAACCTACATTTAAACCAACATGTAAAAATTTTCAATTTTTTCTTCGAAAAAAGAAAATCGGAAAATTAACCAGCCAAATGTGGCTCACTATAACATATGTGTTGCATTCATACAAATGTGTTGCATTCCAAGCATTTGCATCGCATATTTCATATGTGTTGCACAAACTCCAATCATTTCCAACCAAATGCAAAAGTGTTTCAAGAAAACAAATGTCATGCATTATCCTACATGCGTTTATCCTAAATGCATATACGACTCACAGCTACACATGCAGTGCATTTTAATTCATATGCAATGAATTCCTAACCTAGCCTAACTTATCCTAGACATCTTTTAGCAAATGATTCAGTTCGCAGACACATGCGTTGCACACAAATGCATTTGCGTCGAACGTGAAAAACCACATTTGTGAATTACACTTTACATGCCTAAAACTACATGCAAAATGAAATTTTAAAGGTTCGTTTTAGGGTACATACCGGTGGTTATGCATCGGCTGACTATCTGTAAGTCTAGATCCGATAACCACGATGCGCAACATAGGGTATTGGAGAAATTTTCATCCTAAGCTCAGAGCAACTTTCTCAATTCTTCAACTCTTCTAGGTGCAAATGAATTGATTTTCAACCTAATTCCTATTTATACCTAGGGTTTGGGTGGCATTTCTTCTAACCTTCTCTACTGGACGCTTAACCTTTCAACTTCTAATGACCCGTACATGTCCATATCACATAATAATTCCATTTCGTCAACTCCATGGCATTTTTGACCATCAAATTGACTTATCGGGAATATTTTCTGATTTTTTTCAAAATTTTCCAAAATTTGCCAATTTTCTTGAGGGGAGATACCCTAACCTATTTCATGTTGGTGCACAATCGCGGCATATTTTCTTTGACACAACGCCGAAACAACATTGTATCAAAGAGGGGCAAACTGTAGACACCGAAAAATTGGTCTAGGCCTGTGAACACCACTTTCGACATAATTTTCTATTATCCATGGTCATGATTAAATAATGTTGATTATTTAATTACCTTTCTAACACATATTTCCTCTATTAATTAAATACCCCTTTTTTAATTAATTCATTAATTCATAATAACCTTTATTCAACTCGGTTAATTAAATAAATCATAATTATTTAATTATGTCGCTAACTAATTAATTCTTCCTTCTTAATTAAATAATTTATTATTTAATTACCCCTTTTTCATACTTCAACTATAATTAAATATTTATTATTTAATTATTCAATTCCACCTTTACAATGGTCAAATTAAATAAATGATCTTTATTTATTTAATTAAATCTTTCATTTTCAAATGTTGAATTAAATTAACATTTAATTCATTTATTAATTTATGTATGTCACATTCTTCTATCATTCAGTTGACTAATTATTCACTCACCATCTGACTTGAGATATATTTTAAATCCACCAGTTATCTCTAGATTCGATATCTGTTCATCTCTATGAGGAGACTCTTTGTCAAAAGTAGCCAGTTAATTAGTTCTAACTCATGTGCATGCACATGTTTATTAATTAAATATATTTATTTAATTAATTAATTCATGTATGCATTTGAATTCTTCATCTTCGAGTTCTAACTTTGTCTTTGACATTCAAAGTCTATTTCTTTCGTTTTTGAAGACTCTTTAACTAAAGATTAAATTGTTTATTTAATTGGGAACTCGTGTTCTTTCTATTTTCTAACAGTCTTGACACAAGATTAAGTTATCATTCTAATTTAATCTTTATCTTGTAGTCTTTTCTAACTCACATTCTATCTGACACAAAACTCACATTGCATGGCATTCATCAATCTCATCCATCGACCCCCCTTTGAGTCTAAGCCGATCGTTTGAAAACCCAAAATCTATAAAATGACCCGTCATTATCATTATTCCTCCTCCCGAAATCATATACTTTTGAGAAGAAAATTATCTTCGATATTTTTCGTAGACATTTAACAAGGTTATGCTTGCATCAATACTCAAAATATAAGGGCAAGAATACTTAAACAAAAAAATGAAGAAGGACAATCGAGATAATTCGAAGGAGTGGATGCATATTTGGTGAGATCTTTTCAATTATTTATTTAGTTTAATTATGTTTACTTTCTTTGTTCTTTGTTGTGTTATTTAGATTATTTGTTGGATTAGAATTAATTATTGTAATTTCTATAGCATTAGCATTAATCCAAAAATCTATGTTATAGTTACAAAACTATATACGCACTCACCAAATTAGGGAAACTTTAGAAAGATTAGCCCATATAAAGATTGTTTTTTCATTATCATGTAATTGGTCAAGAAAAACTTGGCAAGATTACCTAGTTGTGATTTTATCCCATGGTACCCAAAGTGCGGAACTATTTTAATTCTCTATGCTTAGAGCCAAAATACTATCAACTTAGACTTGGGGTCTCTAGTACCATGAAAGCATTCCAAATGAACAATCCTCCTCACACAAATAATCTACAATTTCAAACTTACAAGAACATAAATGGAAAAAATTTGATGTGAACCATTAATAACAATTTCTAACTTGTCAATTCATCCATGTTTTGTGTTGACATAGCCAAGACTAAATATCTTCTTCTAAAGAACCTCACAATGATGCAAAGCATGTCGGGCCTTATGTGGCCCAGCTTAAAAAAAATTGTTTTCAAACAAAATTTACCCCCAAATGACTTTAGGTAGCATTTTGAATCATGTGAAGTGAAAACATGAACTGGATCTTCATCAAAATCTATTTTCTAACAATTTTGGAGAATGGTCAAAACTAGCCAAGTTGGTCAAGGATTCAAATTGGAAAACTAGTCAAATGACCCCTTGGAGCAATGAAAACTTGCAAACAAATAGTCATTTGACCCAAGAATGCAATGAAACAAATGGCTCAAAAAAAAATGTCACGAGGTCAAAGATATTAATCGGAAAAGTTGCTCAATCAAACTTTTCTGAAACAACAATTGTTTTGAAACAATTAAAACTCACTCAACTGCCAATTTGTAAAAATAGTGAATCAACTCGTGGTGAGCTTCCATCAGATACATTATTTCATTAAGGTATCACGAGAACATGTGAAAAATGAATTTCCTTGAAACATCGTTGATCAAAAGATATTAATGATCAAAGTTGAACACTCAGAAAGGCTGATAGGAAAGCAAATGTGAAACTGAACAAATTGCATTTGGTTTCGACTTGTTAAAAATAATAAATCAGATCATGAGGCTCTGAAAACTGACACCTGAGATCATTTAGATATGGATAATACATAAAAACACTCATTTTGATATGATAATCAACTGGCTGCGAAATCCAAGCTCAAACAAGAGGCCACTTTACAAAACTGATAGTTTGCAAACAACAAAAAATTGCAAAAACCCTCCAACTTCACTTTTTGGAACCTTGACAAAACCTACCATGGGAAGCTAAAAATTGACACACACACTCACATATATCAATTAAATATGTCTGAAAATGGGTTTCTCTTGGAAATCAATAGGCCTCAAATTTTGACTCTCCAAAGTGGGTCACTTGGACTGACCCCTCAAGTGCACTTCTAAAAGTGCAGAGGCAAAATTTTCGAAATGGGAATCTCAAATTTTGCAAATTTGAGATTGCCATCAGTGGATTCGACTGGGGATGTATGCCCCCTATGGGCATAGCAAGATTCCAGATTTCTAGGGAGAGTAGACCAAATGCTGAGTCTGTCAGGTGCCTTCAAACTGGTCCCCGATTCAACTTTCATTTTCCAACTTCATCTGATGACCCCAGGTCACCAAATGAAAAATGGGAATCATCATTTACCTCTGTCAAATACAATTCTATAAAAAGAACTAATCTCCCTCAACTCATGCTTGCACTTATCAAACCATAACAACATAAACAACTGCACCTTTGCAAACACAAGTGTTAGGCTACCTTTGGGCAAGTAGAAATTTGCTCTTTGTTCAACTTTATTATATGGAAACCAAATCAAATAAGTCATATCACTGCCACATTATTCATTTTTTGATTTTACATCAAGTGACATGATTTGAAAATAATGATCAAGACCATATGAAACCCTGGTCTGATCACAACCATCTACCTAATTAAACATGTTGGCCTCTTCTAACAAGCAATCATTCACAACATTATCAACATGTTCATAACCATTGTGCATTTGAAAGGCTGGCAAACTTTCAAAATATTGACTATTATGTGGCAACAACTTGTCACATTCATCATATGAATCATTCCCAGACTAAAAACAACATCCTTCAGTATCTTGAACATTGCCACACTTTGTGAAAACTTCTTCCAGCTGAAAAAAATAGCACTCACATTCTTCTACATGGTTGGAACTATTAATCTCATTATGATTACCAATTTGCACATCAAAATCAACTTGCAGATCAAACTGAAAGCTCTCATAAATAATTTGGTGTGTTCCCTACAAATCATCTTGGCATATGTCAAAGATAAAAGATGCACACTCAAGAGCATCCTTGTACTGATCACTGCAACCTAGTCCCATTTTTTGACACTTCGGTTTAGGTACATCATAACACATCTTGGTATCATGGAAATGGGGATCACATGCATCATTACCATCTAAGGAATGAGTAAATACATTCATCTCAGGTTTGAGAAAATGTTTTGATTCATTTTTCACATCATCATTCCTTTCAAAACCAGATACCTCAAGCGAAGGCTCAAACATATCATCATCAACAAGGACATCAGGAAGACAACCTTATGAAGTAGTAACCTCATGTACAACACTGATTGGTACATGTGCTGATCCAAAAGTGAAAAACTCATTGCTAATCAAAATTTCCTCATTAGCAATGAAACTAAAATCATCAGTTTCTTTCACATCAATTATTTTCACATGTGGCGACAACATTTCCATGTTCATGGTCTGAAGATCGAGAGCATCAAACAAAAAGTAATTACACTCAACTTCACGCCCATCAACATGAGATTCACCATTATTTTTACTGATTGGCTACTCCATAGATGGATCAAGAACCTTTGCAATATCAACACAATCTAGAACTTTACCGTCATATGAATCAAAAAGCTTTTCAATATCATCAATGGGTAATGACCTTGATTCAAGATCCATATACATATCACAATGTGCCACCTGATTATTCCAAAATGAATCCATTGTTTCATCATCATGCTCACTGTCATATTCATCATACATTGCATCATTACCATCAAGTGGTTGCTTTTCTTCATCTTCATTATCATTGTCATGATCAACTGGTTTATTATTGGAAAAATAACCAGACTCACTTACATTAAACCTTGCATCTTGAAAGTCATCAACACTATCAAAGTCAATAGGGACTGCACACAACAATTGAGAGTTGTACTCATGTGCATACTCCTGATATTTTGTGGTCAATGGATCTGAATTTTTTTCACAACTTAGTAGATCACTACTCCGATCTATCTTTTCATCCATTTCTTCTTCTTGACCTTCACTTGAATAAAAACACTATCAAATTTCAAATTAGCATATCCCAAAATGTCTCCATCATCAAAATTTGAACACTGAATGGGTTGATCATAAATAGGAACTCCTCAATCATATGAGGTTGAATTGTTGATAACATTGTTACACACATAGTCACTATCTATCATAGCAAACAAAATTTTCACTTGTTCATTCTTACTCACTTTTGAGCTATCATAACAACAATCCACATTTCTTTGTACTTCAACATTAGACTGGGTATCTTCACTGAGCTTATCATTTGCATCCTCTTAAGGGCAGACATAAAAAATTTCTTTATCAAGTTGAAAACCAACAATGGTTTCCTAATTGTAGCTACTTGTATCTTGTCTTTCAAGCTGGATTTCATCACATACTTCTTCATTTGCAGCTAACAAACTGATGTTCTCAAGAGAGTATCCTAAATCAGAAAACTTCTTTGTCTCATCATAGAGACTTATGTTAGGACTACATTCTTCACATGTAGAATAAACATAATCAACTGTATCATCACCTAACTGATCACATTTCTCTCATTCAAAGAGTGAATCCAACTTCCATTCCTTATCATGTTCTTGGCTTGGAAAACTCAGCTGTAGATTTGTATTTGGGTATACTTCCTTTGTGATTTGTTCAAAAACAACTTTCTCATCACTTGATGATGCATCCTTCTTGTCTTCAACCCTCTCAAATGTGCACTTGTCTGAAGACCTCTGATCATTTTCATTTACATAGTTGCTGCTGATTTCATCATCATGTTTACCCATAATTGAAGACAACAAACTTAACACATATTCAGTTCTTTGTTTCTCCAAACCATCTAAAATAGTATAAGCCATTTGCATCCTCATTATTTCAAACTCATTTAACAATGCACTAGACCCCTCTTCATAGGCCTCAAAATACATATGAATATAGTGAGGAGTGCTAGGTCTGAAACTTTATGGGATTAGTGAAAGAGAAACATCAAATCTATGATTGAAATCAATGCTTGACTCTTCTTTTTGATTTCTAATCTCTTTTAATATTGTGACAAGATCTAGAGGTTCTCTTGCAAAATATTTTCTATAAGCATTCACTAATTTATCCCAGCAAGGAAATGAATTCTCAGGAAAACTTAAATACCAATATCAAGCTCATGCTTCAAGGGATCTAACAAAAAATCTCATCCACATATCCTGATCTCCAAATGAATGTTTCTCCATGAAGTTGGAAAAACCTTTAACATGTGTATCTCCTTCACAAATATCGTACCCATCAAATCTAGGCATCTTCTTATAGATTTTATTTGGCATACAATCTGCTTTGTAATCAACCCATGAAAAATCTAACTAAGCATACAATGGGTCAAATGAATTGACAAATGGTGTAATGACTTGACAAGTAGACACTGTTTGGGTGTCACTTGACTATGCTTGTTGAAACAACTGGTATCTTTCATCCATCATTTTAAGCCTTCTTTCATTTATATCATTCCATTCAGGTCTAAACCTAGGCATATTAACTCTTGGGTTCTTACACTTTGGGGTATTAGATTCTTGAAGTTCATAAAACTTTCTGACAAGCTGAATCAAAGTGTTCTTTGGTATCATTACATTACCTTGATAATCCATGGATATTAAAAATCAAGGCTCACTAATTTTGCATAGTTACGTACATGACTAAATGAAGTATTACTATGGAAATGGCTGACATAAGGATAACCTAAGCTTGAAACATATGATAATACAAAAGGATGGAAACCACTAAGATACACAAATGCATTCTAACAATCCATATAAGCAAATATTTGAGCACTAGACAAAAAAATTTCAATGGGAATGAAATTACATTTAGCAGATCCAACAAATGAAAGTGTTGAAAGTTAAATTTACTATACTTTCCCTTTGGTAGTGCTAACTCACTATGTAGGGAACCAAATTTCTTTCCAAGAAGTTCAAATATGGTTTTCAAATAGGAGTTTCTTGAAAACCAAGAGTGAAAATACCTGGAACTGTTGCAACAGCTACAAATCATTCTTCTGATTTGAAACATTTGTAGATCTTGAACCTTATTCATATCTTCATTAGGTTCTTTGGTAGAGTTGCCACCTCTTTGTAGAGGACAAAAATTTGAACAGCTGAAAATTCTTCATAGGTCAAATTTGTTTAAAAACCAGCATAAGTACTGCAACACCTCCTTATCCAACAATATGACATCATAAAGATTCCTTCCTCAAACCTGTCAGGCTACTTCATCACAAGAGCTCAAACATGCTTCATCTCTACTACAAATCTTTTGGTTCTTTCCCAGTTCTTCTCAAATAATGCACACTAGTGCATAGATCTCAGAGTCGCCACTCACAAATTGTAAGGTATTTATGAAATAAGCATGAAGTATGGACAAATCTAGATAGACTTACACTGAAAGATGAATTATAAAAGACTCTCTAGCAACATTCATGAGAATTGACTCACTTGACAAGGAGATTGGACCTATCAAGCTCATGACTCTATAAGGCAAAATGATCTTCAACAATGGTCCCCAGTAGAGTTTCCATTTTTTTGGTGACTCAGATTGGAAAAATAGCTCAATAATTTTCAACTTCTGGTTACAGAAATAATTCAAAACTTTAATGACTCTATAACAACATTGTCTGCAACCAAAACTTTTGAGTTCATCCCTAGTAGAGTAACCATTTTGTTGTTGTTTTTTAGTGTAACCAAGTTTATCTCCTAATCTACCTATGGAATTGCCTATTCCAATCAAAGGCAGCTCAAAGGACCTAGACTAACTAATGAGGATTTGAAAATACCTCCTACACTTTCGGATCTACAAGACCCGAGAGGGTGATCCCTTAATGTGTTTACAATCTCTGCAACAAAATTATAAAAAATCATTAACTTCAAACATATAATCTCACTTAATAGCTCAACAGAATGGGATAAAACTGAAATGAATTGGTTGTTCATTAGTAATTGTGAATGCTAAAATCTGCAAAATGCTGCTTATAAGGTTGACATAAGGTTAGCATTGTTAGCAAATCACAACATCCCTATGAGATAATGAATCATGTCTAACATGATAAACAAAACTGTAAAAGATCAAATAAGAAAACTTGAAAGCATATTCAAACAATATCCATATCTATCCCATAGTGGGAGTAGTGCCTTTTGAAATGTGGAAAGAAAGCCCTTTCCCACCCCCTTGATAAGCAAAATTTCCAAATGATGAGCAAGATTAGTTCTCACATGTGGAGAGTAACCTTGCATGAAAAAGTGTTGTTCTCAAATTATGTTGTTGTGATGAGCAAGATTGATTCTCCAATAAAGAGAGTAACCTTGCAAATGAGAATGTGTCGTTTTGAATGAGAGAAGAGAGGCCAAGATTAGGCAATGTGGTACTAAATCCCATCCAATAGGATATAGACACTTGTCATAATGGGATTGGCCAAAGCTTGTGCAAGTTTTGGTCAATGTGCCCATTCAAATTTGAAAAAATGTCAATAAATGCATGTTGTTGAGGGTTTTGGGGGGAATTATCTTTGTCCAAAAAAGTCAAAGATGAGAGTTATTGAGGGAAAATAAGTCTTTTTAATAAATCAAATAAATTGATTTATTGGTGCAAGTGGGTGGGTTAGTTCGGAGTTTAGATTTGACTCTAGTTGAGTCCAAAGCTAGAGAATGGTAATTATGATTAGAAGTTAATTAATTTAGATTAATTAACTTAGGGGATTTTTAGGGATTTGATATTTGGTTTTAAATTAGTTTGATTTATTAAATCAAATAAGAAGAACTTTAGGAACTTAATTAAATAATTTGATTTAATTAAGTCTGATGAACCTTAGGATTTAATCAATAAATTGCTTTAATTGATTAATAGCAGAATTGGATGCATGATGTTAGTTTTGCATGTCTACATTTTGCCCCTCTTTGAAGAAATGTACTCATTGCATTGGTTCAAAGAATGATTCTTCCGACATCGAAATTAAAAAATTTCTACTTTTTTTTGGGAAGCCCCAGTGAAAATAAGTACGTTAGTACATTTCCCCCTTGAGAGATCAAGCGAAAAGATTTGATTTGAGATCGATCTCGCAAAAAAGAGGTTCAAAATGGATGTCTATATGATAATGATGATGAAAATGAGATGTTTGGAAGATGCTTAGGATAACAAATTTATATTATCGTAAACAACTTAAATGATTATGCAATGCATGTGAGATGGATGAGATGGATGATGTTGTCCTATAATGATATGGTGTGATTACGAAAGATGCAAGATGGATGCATTGTTAGGGTGAAAGAGGATAGAAGAATGAGAGGGATAAACCCTTGAATTCAAGAAGATGTAGAAGTCCAACAAGTCAACTTTATTAGAAATGATGATGAATGATGATGATGTATTGCTTATCCAAGGATGGGAAAAGAGCATAGCTTTCTTTATGTTTGATAACACACATAGGTGTGATGCATCAAGGTATAAAGAACCAGGATGGCGTGGCGCCTAGTGTGATAGACTTTGACTCATCAAACAGATAGGAATACTCTTGTTCACACTTGACATACAGAAACCTTGCTAGGACGGACCCAACAAAGCAAGTATTCGCCAAGTTATTTTACAAAGGCATCCAACAAGCACAATAGATAAAAAGATAATGATCATTGCCCCATTCCTTTCTCTCTAAACCTATTTTGTTTAGGCATCATCAAGAGGTCCTTGGAATAAGTGCAAAATAAGATAAGTCTAAAAAGACCAAGATAAAGTAAACAAACAAGCTGATGTTCTTCGTACCGCTAGCCAGGCTAACTATTGTGGGGTACCTGATGCTTATGTCCATCATAGGAAAGCTTCATCCTAGGACATGTAGTGATCAAGGTTTTGGTGAGACTGATTGGGTGATAAGCTATTGATACTTCGAGTTGACCAACTTTCTTGCTTACTGACTTAGGCTTGAGACTTTGACGATTAGGCGCTCACTTTGGAACCTGCTAGACTTGCTTCTAACTAAATCACCAAAGGGTGAAGGTGATGATTTACTTTATTATGAGTGAGATGATCATGGGTGAAAGCGAGCTGAAATGGATACACCATTTTGGATTTTTCAAATATTTTGAGGCTATTTTTGGTATTTTTTGGATTTTCAATGTTTTTGAATTTTGTGTCTTGGGGGCCAATCAAGGATGGCCTTGCCTATGTTTAAGCTCAAAGACAACGTAGTTCGGACTCCAATTGACTTGAATGCTAATGAGATAGATGGGCAAATGGATTGCCATTGTGATGGATGCCTAAAAAGCCTAAATTATGAAAAAGATGGACAAATGAATGCCCCTGCGATGGATGCCTAACTAGATGGGCAAGCGGATATCATTGCGAAGGATGCCTAAAATCCTAAAATGTAATCTAGATGGACAAATGGGTGCCCCTGTGACGGATGCCTAACTAGATGGGCAAACAGATGTCATTGTGACGGACGCCTAAAATCCTAAAATGTAAACTAGATGGACAAATAGGTGCCCCTGCGACGGACGCCTAACTAGATGGGCAAACTGATATCATTGCAACAGACACCTAAAATCCTAAAAAGATGGACAAACGAATGCCCCTGCGACGGACACCTAACTAGATGGGCAGACGGATGTCATTGCAACGGATGCCTAAGGACTGACCCTAACTATTTCAGGGGATGATCAAAGATCAACCTTGCCTACGTTCAAGCTCAGAGACGACGTAGTTCAACAAGGTGAAAGACTGGTTTGATGATAAGATGGACAAATGGATTTCCCCTTTTATTGCTTAAAGGACTAACCTAAGATGCAAACTAGATGGGAAAACAGATTGCCAATGCGATGAACGCCTAACGACTGACCCTAACTGTAAAAAAAATAGATGGGCAAACGGATTGCCAATGCGACGGACACCTAAGGAATGACCTTAACTGTAAAAAAAAAAAATAGATAGGCAAACGGATTGCTAATGCGATAGACACCTAAGGAATGACCATAACTATCTCGGGGGATGATCAAAGATCAACCTTGCCTACATTCAAGCTCAGAGACGATGTAGTTCGACAAGGTGAAAGACTTACAAGACTTAAGGATGATTTTTTTTTTTTGAAGATTTTCTAATATTTAGACATGTTTTTGGATTTTGGATGATTTGGAATTTTTTGGATTTTGGATGAATTTTTCTAAATGTTTTTGGTTTTTTCGCATGATTTTGACAATTTGGATATGGATATGTGATGATATCAGTGCTTTTTTTTTGGGATTTTGTTGAAAACCAAGCTTAATGTTGATCAATCGGATTGATGGATTGATAGTTTGACTAAATGTGTTAAGTCAAACAAAAGTGATAATGCACTTGTAAATTCCAGGAAGTTGTGTTATAATAGAGTAAACTTGTACAAAAAGGATAATTTGGCTAGGTGTGTTAAGCCAAACAAGGTGATTATGGATTTGATAATTTGGCTAAGTGTGTTAAGCCAAACAAAGATGATAATAAACTTGTAAACCCAAGGAAATTGTGTTATCCTAGAGTAAACTCATGCACAAGATGATAATTTGACTAAGTGTGTTAAGTCAAACAAAGATGATAATTGACTGGATTCGATTGATCAAGATTGATGAAGCTTGATTTGGAACAAAATAGCTTTGATGATTTTGATGTGATGCTGATGTGTGCATTAGATGCAACTAATATGAATTGTTGGATCGATGTTCGATGAAAGATAAAGCTTGATAAGGAACGTGTTCTTGTCAAAATATGCCATGGGCTAGTGATTTGGATGTTTTTTTGGTTCACAAATGTCTTGACCAATTTTATTTCATGTTCACCAATGTTTGGATCACCACATAAGGTTGAGGGTATAGATCAAGATTCATTCTCGAAGCAAGATGCAAATATCTGCCCCCAGTGTCTAGCAATGTTTGAACGACCATGGGTGGATTCTTGGACGAATGGATATGAATTATCTTGCAATAAGATAAGGTGTTCGAATAGAGGAATGCTCACTCAGATAATGCTTCAAGGCTCAGATAATGTTGGATAGGATGGGATCAGTGAAAATGACCCATGTAAAGATGTCTACCATAAAGCAAGTGTAAACTCTGCTCCAAAATTTTATCAAGATCAAGGTAACTTGGACCTTGGATGCAAATGGATAAAAATGGGTTGGATAAATGGTTCATGGATGAATGAATGATATGGTTGGAATGCTAGCTTTATTATGGATGTGATAAGATGCTTTCTCCTGAACTGGCGCACGTACATGCTCGATTCTACACGTGACGCCTATTTGCCAGGTTTTCATCATGGTACCTATCCAAAGCGCCATCGAAATGGTTTTCGCTAAAGGACAATTTTTTTCTTTACTGTTTTCAATCACTTTTCTGATTTTTTATTTTTTTTTGGATTTTTTGTATTTTTTGATTTTTTTGTTGTCGCCAAGATGCCTATTTGCCAAGTTTTCATCAAGGTAACTATTTTTTCAGGGCATTTTTTTTATTTTTTTTGTATTTTCTGAGAGATTTTAAGCTGATGTTGATGCTTCTGTCATAATGTGCCATCGGTATCTTGCTTGAAGAAGTTGCTTTGCCAAGATACGTGCACTTGAAAGCAACTTTTGAGAAATTTGTTCTACTTTTCCGATACTGGAGTTAACTTTGTCTTTGTGCACACATCACGATAGAGTGCCTTCTGAATCCTTATGATGAAGGGTCGTTGCCAACACATGGTCAATGAAAGAATTGGATATCATGCGTGGGGGCATGGATGGAGTGTGTTTAGGTATAAAAGATGGATTGGTCGATAGTTTGGAAACTTTGACTCTCCAAACTTGGGAAGATGAGCAATGATGGGTGGATACGAAACTGTGTGTGGAATTAGGACCAACTGCTTGATAAACTTTGTACGTTGCTTGAGAAGCTTGCTTTTTCCTTTGTGGACTTATTTGATGGATATTTTTCCCTTTTTGATTTTTCCCAATAGTTTCTTTGACTAATGGAGTTTGATAGGGATAGTCTTTCTTTGTATTTTTTGGTATCCATATGTATTTGATTCGTCCTTCATTCTTCTTAGCTTCTTTTTCTTTGATAATGTTCTTCATGCTTTGATTCAAATCTTTCTTTTGATGTTGGTCCCAATTCGTGGATAGGGAGATGGGTGGATGAAGATTCATGACATGGCGGGTTGTAGTATTGGCATTGGTTTCATCATAAGGATCCTTTGTGCTCTCTATGTTGACATTTGCTCAAGACTTGCCCCCAATTTTGTGGAGGTATTACTGATATGTTGAGATCCCTTGATTGTCGAATAACCAAGGCCTTGACACTTAGGATTTCCAACAATCTGCACTGGTTCTAGGATACCTTGTTCATGTAGGCCTAATCCTCTGCCTTGATAATTCATCTGTTGAAATATTTTATTTGCAAAAAGATATGATTTACCTTGGAAACAAGGTGTTAATCTTTCTCTTCTTTGTCGTAGACCTTCAAAGCTGCTAACTTCTTCATTGATAAGATGATTTTCCCTTACAAAGGTGAGTGTTCCAAGTTTATAAGTGATAAGATCCTTCATATAGGGGATGACTTCTTGATTGGTATCTTTAGTTTGATCTTGTGAGATATTAGATTGTAGTGCTTCTTCAAGAAGTGTTGATGTTTCACTGTCCTCGTAAAAGTCTTCCTCATGATTCATTCTTGGTATGCTTTCACATGATGTTTCTAATTCATGACTTATGTAGGAGCCCTCTTCATGAGTTGTTTCTACTATGTCTCCAAATTTTTCCACATCTTGGTCTTGTGTACAAATGTTAAGAGTAGGAGACTCTTGTACCTTGGTAATGATGTCAAGAGTTTGAGACTCTTTTTTTGAATGAAGATCATCTACATGTCCATCCAAAGAAAGCATCTTGTGGGTAGATGGAGGAGTTTGTGTTATATGAATATGATCATCATTTGTGACATCTTGTATAGATAGAAGAGTGCCCATTAGATCATTGTAGTATCTTGGAGATACGAATTCTCGATTTTGAGTGATTTTAGAACTATTTTCAACATGCTTTGGATCAAGTTCTTGAAATGGGTCGATTTCAAAGGATGGATTTCCTATAGTGGGTTCTTGGGTATCATCCTTGGGCATGGGAAGTGGCTTAATATCCACTTATTCTTTGGATGGATTTGTAAAGTCACAGATTCTTTCACTATTCTCAACTGTGAGGCCGGAGGATGTCAATATGTTGTTGGAAGGGCCATTGCTAGACCTTGATGGAAGATTTTGATCATGCTTTGGAATACGTTCTTGAGATATGTCCTCTAACTCATAAGGAAATTTAGAGACATTTAAAGTATGATCTTTAGTGGATGGATCATAGATTATGTCAATGGGATCAAACAATTCCAACACTCCTTGAAATAGATCATTAAAAAGTGTCTCTTGATGTATGGTGAGTTGATCATCAGATGGGGTAGAAAAATATTCAATGTGCTCATTGATAGATTTATTTTGATCATTGTCCTTAGCCATTATGGTGGAGATATTATCAATGTCCTCAACCATAAGACCAAGTGATGTTGAAATTTCTTGAATTGGATCATTGTTGGGAATTGTTGGTGAGTTTTGATCATGATTGGAAAGTAGCTCTTGGTGTATGTTGATTTGATCATTGAATGAGATGGGAATGTCTTCAATGTGTTCATTGATAAATTGATCTTGATTTTTGATTTCAACAATTATGGTGGGAATCTGTTGCAAGCTTTGTTGAGCGAGTAATGCTTGTGTTTGTTGTTGAGCCAACAACGCTTTTTGTTGGTCGTGTTGTTGTTGTGCCAACAATGCCTGTTGTTGGTCGTATTACTATTGTAATTGGTAGTCTTGCAAGGCTTGTTGATACGCTTCTTTTTGCACTTGCAATTGAGCTTGGTATTGTGCTTGTGCTTGCGCTTGCTAAGTTTGGAATTGCGCTTGTGCTTGAGTGTGTGCTTGTTGGATTGCTTGTGCCATCTGAGTAGTATGTGCGGCTTGTTGGTTTTGGAGCGCCTTTTTGCAGGAAGCTTCTTGAGCGGCTTGCAACATGATGGAGAATGAATTTTTCATGTTGTATTTGGCGGTGGTGGTGGTGGAATAGGAATGGTGTTGATTGTTGGGATTGCTTGGATGGTTGCCACCTGCTGTTGCCATATCGATGGAAAAATGGGATGATTTGGTGTGATGTTTTGATTTGGAATTATAGGTTGAATTTGAACATTTTTGTGGTTGAGAATCATATTGCCTTGATTTAGGTAACTTTGATTTTGCATGGTGTTACCTTGACTTGGATCAATGCCTAGAGTCGTCAACATATTGCTTGGATTTTGAACAACATTGATGGGATTTGCAAACATGTCTACCCCAAAGTTCACCAAGTGGGGATTTTAAATGGTCATGTTTGGTAAAGTTGCACTTGGCATGTATGCATTTGGTAGGATAATTTTTTTGGGAAAACTCATGCATTGAGCATTTTGTTGATAGATTTGTAAATTTGGACTTGGATTTAAATCTACCTTTGGGAAAGGTGGTCCAAACTTTAGATTTGACATACTCACTTTCGTTATACTTTTGAGGTTTGGACAAGATAATGATGCCATGTTTAAATGTGAGTTTCGATAATCAATTGGAATTGCGAGACTTGGATAGTTTGGTTGACTTGAATTGCTCATGATGGATGGATCAAGTTTGTATTCCATGTCCCTCTTGTGTTGAGATCGAGTTTGAACCATAAAATGAAGATCAATTTTCAAGAATGTAAGAGATGAACCTCTAATCCTTTAGATCGATCTAAACCTTAGGTTCAAAGAAGTGAAGAACTAGGATAATTGAATGATCAAAGTGATGACATGGATGAGATAAACGGAAGATGAGTGATATGGATGAATGGAACTCTTAAAGAAACTTTGAAAGAAATGCTAAACTTTTTAGGACTTTGATTGATCGTGATTGGATTGATGGTTTGACTAGATGTGTTAAGTCAAACAAGAGTGATAAATGTAATCATAAAGCTTTAGGAAGTTGTGTTATCCATAGAGTGAACTCCTACAAGATGGTAGTTTGACTAAGTGCGTCAAGTCAAACGAGGTGATGATTTGATAATTTGGCTAGGTGTGTTAAGCCAAACAAGATGAACTTGTAAACCCTAGGAAGTTGTATTATCCAAGAGATAACTCGTGTATAGGATGATGGTTTGACTAGTTGTGTTAAGTCAAACAAAGTGATTTGATTTTGCCTAGAAGTTTAGCATAACAGATGTTTACAAAGTTTCCAAGAGTTATTGGTGAGGTGATTTTTTGACTGATTTTGATGGTTGAAAGATGGATGAAAGTGATTGAATTTGATCCTAGACTTGACCTAGAATAACACTTCTACTTACAAGACCTCGATGTTGAAGAACACGCTATATTTCCTATGGGAGGAAAGTAAACCTTTCAAAAAAGTTTGGGATTCTGCTGATAGTAAAACTCATACAACTCAAGATCGCAAGACGCTCCTCACGAGCTTTCAAACTAAGCTTCTTGAACTTTGGTTTTGGGATTTTGATCTTGTGGGAAATCATGTTAGAAAACACATGTGTAATCCAATTTGTCTTTTATCTTGTCTTAGTGAATTTTTTTTACCAAAAGCACTTGCTTGATTATGTTTTCAAACTGAATGTCTAATGTCTTGCTTTCTTCTTCATCCCACTAGGTCCATTATGTGGAAATCAAGGAAATATAGGGCAAAAGTCTCATATGTTTAACCTTATTGAAAAAAAATGATGATAGAATTCAAGCACTTAGAAACCTCTAAGGATATGATCCCTAGGGAAAGCAAGAGTGCTTAAATTCGTCAAAGGTATTTGTTTCCTAAAAAGGGGTTTGAAATTTGAGGCTCTTTGTGAATGTTCGTTTTTCAATGTTTTGAATCCAAGTAAAGTGTTTTTGATTCCAAGCACTTTTTACAACCCTAGGATGATGAGGCAATATCTTGTTAGGTTCCCACTTGGATAAATCCAGCTGTGCATATCTTGTGCGAATGGCTAAATGCTTGACCACACTGGCTCCCCTCCACGACACTCACTTATTCGGGTTAGCCAAGCATTAGTACCCATGAATTTCCCATGGAATACTTCCCATTTCCACAACAAGACCGCATGTTACGTGGGGCGGCTTCAGAGGACATGACCTCTTGCACCAACAAGATAGACAAGGTTTTGGCCTTTTTCTAAACAAAGGGTTCTAATTTGAGCATTCCGTTCATGGGGGATTATCCAACATCAGCGAGAGTCCATTGTTGTCCATCTCGTCAGAATAATCCTTGTGATATTGGCCTTTGTTCCAATTTCCACACTTATATCTCGGGTGGAAGTCGCTTGGCTTTAGCGTGTTCCCGGTTGGGTCATTCCCTTGGGTGAGTACTTTTTCCCACAAGGTAGGCCCTCTAAGATAAACAAAAGCGAGCTAACATATCCCATTGTTCACACAACCTTTGTTGAAAAACAAAGGGGATAACCTCCGCAATATATCATGTTCACACTCGCATGTTTTGTTCAATTTTAAGATACCCAAATTGAAATGTGGAGGCAATGTTTTATGCAACTTAGGGTCATCAAAAGGACTTTTGATTCTCAAGATCACCGTGAAGCACGAGAGAAGTGCATACGCCCTTTTAAATGACACTACTTTGCAAAAAAATTTAAAAAACACAAAGTACACATGTTCAATTTTAAATTCCTCAAAACAATGATGAGTTCGTTTTAAAAGCACCAATTGAGATGTGAAGTTTTCCTTATTCAATTTTAAGTCCAAATTGAAATCTAGTAAATGTCTAAGGTTCTTTTTAACCAACTTTGAAAAGATCAAATCAATGATTGATTTTAAACCCAAATTGAAAAGTGAGTTTAAAACAGAAAACAAGGGTAGAAAATGAACGCTCTAGATTTTAAAAATGCTTTGTAAACTTCAAGTTTAATGATCAATTCTTTAATTCCAATTTGCTTGATATCTTCTAGATTTTCTCTACTTTGCTACTTCGTTATTTTCAAGAAATTTGCAAAGCATTTATCAACATATTTAAATCTGCAAGTTGAATATCAATGTATTCAAGAAACATTTAAGAGAATAGATTGCTTAGAAGAACAAATGCTAAGAAGTAATTGTTCACCAATCCAATAGTTCACTAATTCTGCACTCAAAGAAAACATCAACATTCAGTGCAAAGGAACAACAAGAATAAGATTGAACAATATGATATTGAATAGTAATGGATAGAAAAACACAATATCAAGACAACAAAACCAATGATATTTACTTATTTCCATAACTGCAATGTGTGCATTAAAAGATATCTTTGATGAAAATGAATTCTAGTGGCACACTTCAAACTTTTTTACTCCAATATCAACCATTTGGAGCATGAGATAATTACAACACAACTTCATGGTGAAAGATAATCATTAGTTTTAAAATTGTAGCAAGCCCCAAGTGAATACAAACAAACACTAAATCACAAAGAAAAAATGCAACTCAAACCAATGTCATACTTCCATTGGAGGAGTCAAATTCACCAACACCTAATGGTTCATAGTAGATCCGATACATAGCATATAATATATCTGATTATATTTCCTTACAATATCACCAATATGTAACTCAGTTTAATACTACTTACCAAATCCTTGTACAGAACATATCAATCTGCAATCTCATTTAAGCAGTTTAATTAACTCCTTGAATTAAAGCTAAAACCAGAATTGCACACACCACAACAGTGAGATGAATAGAATAACCCTTGATTACTTCATTCAAAATTTGAATACACTTGCACATAGGAGAGACATGAGCCTGGATTTATCAATTAAACTCAAATGCCAGTACTATTATGAAACACTAAATCTCCATAAACTCAAATCCTTCAATAAAAAAGACTCAGAATCCAACTTGCATTTTCTCTATTACCATAGATTTTATGATTTTCTATGCAGCTCCACTATAGATTTCAGACTTGGTGACTATTAAAATGAGAAAAGAAAATAATATGTAGAGGAGAAGAAATTCTAGAAGAAACCCTAAAATTGATCTAGAAATTTCATATGGAAACATCTTCATCGTTGAACAGTAATCTGCAAAATCTCTTTCTTCTCCTAGAAACAAACTTTATTATGTTTCCAAAACAACATGTGTCCAAAACAACATGTGTCCAAGTTGTTCCCCAATAGAAAAATGCCCATGTGTATATTTGCAATTTTACCTGTTGTGCCAAAATAGCCTCTGCCTGTGAAAATTCATTTTCTGCCCTTTTTAATTCATGTTGCAGCTGCACATTATTTTAATTTTGACAAAGTAAAATACTCTCCAAGCACTCTATGTTTTTAAAAAAAAAAAAATTAAAACATTCTTACCCTTACTTGCAACCGAAATATTCCTCTCAGTGAATAATTATTCACTTCACAAAACTCTCCCATGCATTGAAAAGTTACTCTCACTCCTATGTGCCCATCATATAATTTCGGTTCAGAGAGTGAATAGAATCACTTTACCTTATCTTTCTTTGCTACACTTTTAACATTAGGCCAAGCACAAAACATTTTCACTTTATGTCAAAATAAAGTAAAAAGGTTATAAAATTAAACCATTGGCTTAATAAACCTTCCACTTCATTCTCATGCATTGTTTTATCTCCAACACATAAAAACTCTCAATTTAAAATATTTTCTTCAATACTCAAAATATCTCTCAACTGTATTAGGTAAAATATTTTACCCATCCCTTATGCATTTCACCATTATGTATTAAAAATATTTGAGAGTTTCTAAAAAAAAACTTGGGCAACATTAAAAGTAAATGAAACCCTTTTAAAGTCAAACCATCAGGCAAATAAAATTCCCCCATTCTATTTAAAATATTTTGGGCCCACCATTCATTCCCCCGCGCCATCGCAATCAATATCCCATGAGAATTTTGGGATCGCGACTTGGCGAGCAATGGTTTGGATTTGGCTACATCGGCCTCTCACCCTTAGTCGTTGATTTCCAATCTACATTCCTTGTTGCCCTAATCCTCTGTGTGCTTTCTCGAGCTCTGCAACACCTCAAAGGAATTCATGGCGGCTAGTTCCAAACATACACCCACCTTTGTTGGTTCGAGCCTCACTCCATTTTGTTTCCTCAAATATCCACTGCGCCACATAAAGGCCTCTTTGTCTTATGTCTCCCCCAACAACATGCGGGCTCCATCAACTGGAAAATCCACACCACAACTACTGGTCGTGACCTTCCATTTCCCACCTATTACAAAACTCCCATACATCCATTCGAGACCTCCACACACTACAAATCGCACTAGCTTGGAAAATTCACATGAACAAATTATATGCCATGCATAAGTTTTTTTGTGCCCTCTACTCATTTGTTTGTCCCATTCCTCATTATTTATGTATTGTTTACTTCCCTCCATGATGCAGGCTTCCCCTTACCTTTTGGTTGTGCTAATTACCGAGTTCCATGGTTGGCTGGCCCTCATAGTGCATCCGCCAATCACTCCTCCATTTTGTGTGTACCCATCCATCATCCACCTTTGATGAATGCCCATACCTCTGTCATTTCTTTATTGCTTTGATGAATGCATGGAACACTTCTCCCCTTTGTTGCGTGAGCCTCCTTTCAGCTATTGGTTGTACCTTCATTTAAATACCATGGTATCCCATTTATGACTTGATGGATGTCCATAACTTGTTCCAAAGATGCACCCTCTTTACTGCTATGTGTGTGCCTGGCACAAATCTATGTGCTCCCTCCACCGGTGTGTGGTCGTTCCTTTACCTGCTGGCCATGCCCTTTCTCCAAGTCACATTGGTGGCTACCTCATCTATCGTGGGTTTTTTCCTCCTCTGGGTTCAGGCCAGAGAGATGGTAGTGCATCTACCAATAGCACTTTGCCTAAAAGTCTATAAAGCATTTTCAACAATTCATTGTGCATAAGCTATGCACAATCATGGTATCCTATGAGACCACATTCACTGAGGCAATCTCCAACCAGCCACACGTATGCTTCCACATCGATCTCACATTTGGCACCCAACTCTCCTATATTCACTTTGAAAGTTACCAGGGACCTTTTCAACATATGCATTTTTCTTCAATTGGGCACGACAATTTATGTTAAGTGCATTTGCTAAGTGCATTTGCACTTCCTCGTCCAAAATAACCCTTCAGATCAAATGATCCTCCTTCTGATACAGTCGCACCTTGAACTCTTTTGAATTCCTATCCATATTCTCTGGCATGAGAAATAAAGGTGATGATAGAGATTGGGAGGATAGTATTCTTCAGCTGCCAAAAGCATTTGCTTTCAAAAGATCTCTCAAGCCTCTCCAACAAAGCTATGTTGTGTATGTTGTGACTATGGCATTTGCTTCTTACAACATTTGATGAATCTTTATCACTTTAAAACATAATCTCCCATTTTAACTTCAACCACATTCAATTCAAAACTCATTTTGTGGTTACAAAACTATATACGCACTCACCAAACTAGGGAAACTTTAGAAATATTACCCCATATAAAGATTTTTTTTTCATTATCATGTAATTGTTCAAGAAAAACTTGGCAAGATTAACTAGTTGTGATTTTATCCCATGGTACCCGAAGTGCAGCACTATTTTCATTCACCATGCTTAGAACCAAAATACTGTCAACTTAGACTTGGGCTCCCCAATACCATGAAAGCATTCCAAATGAACAATCCTCCTCATACAAATAATCTGCAATTTGAAACTTACAAGAACATTAATGGAAAAAAGTTGATGTGAACCATTAATAACAATTTCTAACTTGTCAATTCATCCCTATTTTTTGTTCACATAGCCAAGACTGAAAAGCTTCTTCTAAAGCACCTCACAATGATGCAAAGCATGTCGGGCCCTATGTGGCCCAGCTAAAAAAAAAATTGTTTTCAAACCAATTTTACCCCCAAATGATTTTAGGCAGCATTTTGAATCATGCAAAGTGAAAACATGAACTAGTTCTTCATCACAATCTATTTTCTGACAATTTTGGAGAATGGTGAAAATTGGCCAAGTTGGCCCAGGAATCAAACTAGAAAACTAGTCAAACGACCCCTTGGAGCAATGAAAACTTGCAAATATATAGTCATTTGACCTAAGAATGAAATGAAATAAATGGCTAGGAAAAATATGTCACGAGGTGAAAGATATTAATCAGCAAAGTTTCTCAATCAAACTTTTCTGAAACAACAATTGTTCTGAAACAATTAAAACTCACTCAACTGGCAATTTGTAAAAATAGTGAATCAACTCTTGGCAAGCTACCATTAGACAAATGAGTTCATTAAGGTATCATGAGCACATGTGAAAAATGAATTTCATTGAAACATTGTTGATCAAAATATATTAACGATCAAAGTTGAACACTCAGAAAGGTTGACAGGAAAGCAAATGTGAAACTGAACAAATTGCATTCAGTTTTGACTTGTTAAAAATAACAAATTAGATCATGAGGCTCTGAAAATTGACACCCGAGATCATTTAGATATGGATAATACATAAAAACACTCTTTTTGACATGATGTTCAACTGGTTGCGAAATCCAACCTCAAACAGGAGGCCACTTTACAAAACTAATAGTTTGCAAACAGCAAAAAAGTGCAAAAACCCTCCAGCTTCACTTTTTGAAACCCTAACAAAACCTACCATGGGAAGCTAAAAATTGACACACATGCTCACATATGTCAATTAAATATGTTTACAAATGGGTTTCACTTGGAAATCAACAAGCCTCAAATTATGACTCTCCAAAGCGGGTCACTCGGGCTGACCCCTCAAGTGCACTTCTGAAAGTGCAGAGGAAAAATTCTCAAAATGGGCACCTCAAATTTTGCAAATTTGAGAGTTCCATCATGTGCTAGACCGAAAAGATACATGATGAAAAATAAAACTCCCTGATGCACTGAAAGAACAACCAGATGCACTGAATGATTTCACAGATGCACTAGAACAGTGACTGTATTTTCTAGAAGAATGACCAGGTGCGTGGAAACAGTGACTCGATGCGCTGAAAAAATTGATAGATGCACTAGAGAAAAATTCGGATGTGTTATTTTTACACTTTCGATGGAACCTGTGGAGAAAAACTCAACAAAAAAATATTAAAATGGGGTCAGGCCCCATGGTGGGCACCAATTTATGTGTGTAAAAAATATGGAGAAGGGAATAGCAATTTAAAACACAACACAAATATCCATGAAATGTCTTACATAAAAGGAATTGAAACAAATTTCTACTGCTATCCTTCCAAATCATTCCATGGTTCTCTAGTCTTAAGGACCTTTGAATTCATGCTCTCAAATCTAGTTAAGTGTTGCACATGAATCTACAAAGATGACAACCTAAGAAATGAGAAGATGTTATGCAATGCAAACTATATGCCTACATCACTGTATTTTTTAACTTTTGAAGTTTAAATGTTGAATGAAAGAGAGAAGTGTTGCTATGTATAATGATACTAGGATTAATGATGCAATTCTAATGTAATACTATGAAAAACAATGAAATCTAATGCAATACTAAAATGATCCAAAGTAAAAGTGCCATGATAACTATGCTATATGAAAATGAAAACTCTTAGTTTCTTTCAATTTCTCTCAATTTCTCCAGCATAAGTTTATCTCAATTGTCTCTTGAAAATCTATAGAATGAGCTCCTTTTTATAGATGGATGAGGTGGAAAGGATGAACGGTTGAGATCATAATCCTGGGACATCAACGGTGAAGCACAAAGAAGTTGGAGGAATTCATGGAGGTTTCTCCATTTGGAAGGGAAAATATTCCAAGTGTCAAAGAGCATCAATTAGAAAGAGGAGCCATGTGTCTCCAAGGAGGTTAGGAGGTTGGAGTGAATATTCCAAATTTAAAAATTAGGAATAAATAAAATTGTGTGACATGTGATGAGGTGGAGGATGAGTTGGAGGTAGTTAGGATATCATGGAGAAATGTGACAAATTTGAATTAAAAATTCAAATTTAAATGGAGGGAAATTAACTAAATGAAAAATTATTTAATTTGTGCATTTAATTAATTTAATAGAGAAAATGATGTTTGAAATAGAAGAATTAAGGGATAAATTGTATAAATAAATTTATCAATTTATTTATATTAGTAGAAGAATTAGGATTTACTAATTAAATATCAAATAATTAATTAATTGTGCTCCAAACCATTTTTATGTGAACACAACTAAGTTTTCAACTAATAGAGCCTCCTTATACATACTTGGGAGTGCCTTTTTTTATGGGCGTAAACAAAATTGCATATTGGGGCAAGTTTATTGAGAAAATACAGGCTAGAATACTCTCTTGGAAAGCTAGATGGCTCTCACTCTCAGGAAGAATATTGATGGTTAAATCTATATTGGCATTTATTCCTAACTATTATTTTGGTGTTCTAAAATCACCTAAAGTAATTATTTCACAACTAAATAAGATAATCGGAATTTTCTTATGGAGAGGTAGCATTGATGATTAGAGAAAGATACCATTAATTTATCTAGATAAAATGTGTACAAAGAAGCTTAAAGGAGGAGCTAGTCTTCATAATCTGATGGTAAGGAACATGGTTTTAGGAGCCAAATTGGTTTGGCAAATTTATACAAATCCAAATGAAAAGTGGTGCTCAGTAATGCAAGCTAAGTATCTAGATAATGATCAGTCGATAAGAATTCTAACAATTGCAGATCCCCCAATTGGGTAATCTATGTGGAAATTTTTGGTGTCATGTAGAGAGGTCATTTTTCCCTTTATAACATTGGAATTAAACAATGGGGAAATGTTAATTTTTGGAAAGATTCTTGGAATGGGTATCCAAACCTGAGTTCATTTCAAGAGCTACAAACATCAGAAAGGATTCTTTTATCTTCTTAGGGAATAAATCTTATTGATTATGTAGAATCATTGGATGTAAGTACAAGCAGTGTGCATTGGAAATATTTTTCATAGTTGGGTAAGTGTACAGAAATGGGTAGCCAATTTGTGGCCAAATTTTTTTAAAAAAATTGAAAGCTCATAATGCAAGCGTGTTATAACACACTCGCATCATGGCTTGGTGTGTTGAGCCTGAGGGTCGGTCACAACAAGCTCATAAAATTAGCACGTTATAATGCACTTGTGTCATAGCCTATTAAAAGGAAAAACAAATCCAATTCATTGTTGCTTGTGACTATGTTTTTTTCTTGCTCGCGGCCAAAACCCCAATATTTCATGTGCGTGTTCTAGGAGGAGGTATTTTTCAAATTTCTTCATCAACGGTTGTTTTTTCATTGCCAAGATGTCGCCACGTCGATGAGGAGGTTTGAGAGGTAAGGATTGTTTATTTTTTATTTTGAATTTTTTTATTTTAGGTTGTTTTTAATATTTATTTTTTGAATTTGTTGGAGATGTTAATCAACCTGAAAACCCTTCTCAAAATCATGAAAAAGAACAACAACAACAAGAGGAACAAAATCCTCAACAAGCACAGCAAGAAGAAAAACAAAAAAATCCTCAAGTTAATCAACCACAACCTCAATATCCTCCATTAATCCCTCAACATCCTCTTAGAACTCAACAAAACTTAATGAGTGAAATTAAGAACAATAAAATATAACTTAAGGATTTAATCAGGAGGTTGAATGATCCAAACGGTTCAACCACAAAAAGAATGACCCTAGAAACTTCATTGAAAGAAATGTTAAAACATGTAGGTTCAATTAGTAAAAATTTAATGGGTTGGCAAGATAGGAAGCAGAAAACTAGGGCTTATTACAAAGATAAATTATCATATAAAGCAGTAAAAGATTTTAAAATTACAAAAGGTGATATTTGCCCATTATTCACTGACCCACGCACAAATGCAAATCTTATCCTCAATGCGAAGAGGTTTCCTATTCATTGGTGCCACCACCAATAGCTTAGGAACTTTTTTTGGGATAGGTGGTACATGGTTTTTGATTTCCCACCATACAACAATTGTGAAGTCCCACAGTATTTCCTTAGGAAACTATATTGTGAGTTCATCTTGAACAATATCCAAAATTATTTTGATATGAGGGACTTCTAGGGGAGAGGTGGGGGGTCGACACAAGATAGACCCAGTGCATAGTCGAATCCTACGCGGAAAGGGAGACAACCTCTCCCTAGGTCACCTCATGAGAAAATTGTTATCCCTTCTATCGTGAAGGAGAGTTTCGATGTAGAGACTTTGTAGGCCATAAGTTCTTTGACCTAGAGTTTCATCCAGCATGCCAACCGTATTCTACAGCACCATCCAAGGGATTCTTCGAGTGGTGGGCTTCGATCCCATTTGTGTCAATCTTGTGGGGTGGCTTGTTCATATGACCCCATTGACACTCAGGAGGTTGCTACACATGATTTGTTTGCAGCTATGGAGATGGAAAGGGGAGCTGACATTTTTCATGAGACCTATGGCATTGATACTCAAGTAAAATTTAGCATGTTCATTGAATTTAATTTATTAAATTTCGATTTTGAAATGAAAGATTAACTAATTTAGTTTTAGGATTTTAATAAAATTGCAGGGTCATAGTGTTGATACTGGATACACCGGCCCTAGACCTACTTATTTCTCCATGGCACCTACCATTGAGGTATGTAACTAGTAAAAAATTATAAATTTATTACATGTTAATAGCATTATTTTATGAATGTTATTTTAATATGTGATTTTGGATGTTGAATAGGCTAATATTGGAGGTTTTGAGGGAATACCTCCTAGTGCCAGTCAATTTAGTCAAACCTTCATGTAGGTAATAGAATAAAAAATTTAACTAATGAATTGTACTTAATAGATTTGTGTGCATAGCTCATATTCATATTGTTGATTGCGTTGCATTGCACATGTTTCAAACTCAAAGCATTACTTCACATTCCATAACTAATAACTAGATGTTGGTAGATGAAAAAAAATCAACTACAATATAGTTGTTTAGAAAGTCAACATGAGAAGTGATGCAATTACTTCACATAGCATAAGTAATAAGTAGGAGAAACTTCCAATTGCATTTGTTTTTCATGGAATTCCATGAGACCACTTTTTATTGAGGCATCTTTTCAAAAATTTCACTGCCTTTTCTATGCTATGGATGCTTGGAAGGAATATATGAAAGAATATTAGTAAGCAATAGCATAGACAAGGCAACGAGTTGTTTGAAAAAATGCCTCAAAGAAATGTGGTCTCATGGTGATGGAAAACACCATGAGACCACATTTCTTTGAGGCACGTTTTCAAACAGCTCATTGCCTTTTCTTTGCTACCACATTTTCCATACATGTATACCAAATAATTTTATCAAACATTTCATTTCCTCATTGATATGGCTATATCTTAAAAAAGGTTATTTCCAAAAAACTATGGATGCTTGGAAAAAATCTATCAAAGCATAATAGTAAACAATAGCATAGACAAGGCAGTGAGTAGTTTGAAAAAATGCCTCAAAGAAATGTGGTCTCATGGTGATGGAATGCCATTCCATCACCATGAGACCACATTTCTTTGAGGCATTTCTTCAAAGAGCTCACCACCTTTTCTATGATACCACATTTTCCATACATGTGTACCAAATAATTTTATCAAACTACTCACTTCCTTGCTGCTATGGCCAAAAGCCTAAAATAGGTGCTTTCCAACAAACTATGGAGGGTTGGAAACATTTATATCAAAGCATAATAGTAATTAATAATACCATAGAGAAGGCAATGAACTATTTGAAAAAATTCCTGAAAGAAATGTGGTCTTATGGTGATGGAATGCCATGACGTGCATTTGTTTGTAATGGCATTCCATCACCATGAGACCCCATTTCTTTGAGGAATTTTTTCAAATAGTTCACTACCTTCTCTATGCCACCACAGTTATCATACATGTCTATGAAAGCATTTTATCAAATGGTTCACTGGCTTTCTACTATGGTTAAAAGCCTAAAAAAATGTGCTTTCAAACAAGATATGAATAGGGAAAATAGTAAGCATGATAGTCATAAATATATAGTTTAATAAGTACTCAAAATTTTCTTCATTATCTCATACATTATAAGTCATGACTGGGATCACTATTGTAGTTTTTGTGATTGAATAACTTATTTTATTTTTAGTTGTTGCAAGCGGAAACACCTCTGAATGTTCAAAGGGCAATGGAGATTGGTGTTTCATCTTCTATAGAATCCTTGATGGCTCTGACAGGGGAGGTATGAGGCAAATTACTAAATTTCAATTTACATTCATTGTTATAGATGTTAGTTAGTAAAAAATCAAACCATTATTGATTTGTAGTTTAATTTCTATTTGGATGGTTTATATAGGTCTTTAGCACACCTTCACATGGGCATTTGAATATTTCCCTCATGGAGAGTGATCATCAGATGGCAGTAAGTGATTATTTTGTTAAATATATCATTTTTTTAATTTAATTTCTGTATATTAATGTCTTTACTTATTATTGTAACATATAAGACTTTACCAAGAACTAAACCCTAGGAGGAGCACCAGGAGCACTCCTCGACCACAACATAAACAAATTATATATCAAGGGGATGGAGAGCGATGAATTATGATTCCAAAGCCCTTTGTTGTATGCCTATATGGAATTTTTGTACATATTTTGTATTAGATATATTTGAAATTGTATGCCTATATGACATTCTCCTAATCCTTGATGGCTATTTTGTACCTATATTTTATACTTATATCGACATATATTTATGTATGCCTACATGGATATTTGGTTAATACAAAAAAAAATTATTGATGGTGTCCATATTTTCATTATAAATCCATGGTTCAATAGATATGAATTACATGTATTTAAGTGTATACTTTACAACTTACATGTATACTTTCTGACTTATGTGTTTTCATGTGTATACCTTGTATTCATTCATATACTTTGTATTAATTTGTGTATACTATGTATTCGTGTGTATACTTCAAGGATTACATGTTTTTGAGTACTTGTGCTTCCCTTATTCACATGTACATGTTTGACTTATTCACATGTATACTTATTAATTGGTTAGCCCTTGCATTGATCATTGTTTTCCTTCATGGTTTGTCTTGAATATTAATTGATTGATGCTAAACAACTTTATTAGTCGATGTTAAACAACTTCAATATTTCTAGGAATACTAGTAGAGTTACAAATTTCAAAATTGCACAAATTCAAAAGAAAAGATTAACTATAAATAAATGCACCATTTATTAACTTGATAATTGATTAAGAATGAGTATAAAATATATCAATATATGAGCCTTCTAGAATGGAAATTTCCAACTAAAAAATAGGCAAAGCATTCCCAATATTTTGAAAGTAATAATCCACCCAAAATTGCAACAGGATAGAAGTGATGCAAAACAAGGAGGCCTTCAATTATCAATCACAAATTTAACTAATTTCAACAAGCATTCAATATCCAAAACTCTAACTAGGGTGATTCCCTTCACAACTTCACTATTTTCCTTGTAGGTCTATAAACCTAGTTTCTCGGACCTATCTCACAACTCCACTCTCAAACCCATTAACCAATTATACACTCAAACATCCTTTAAGGCATAACAAAACATATCTCAAAATCTCATATAACTCTTGTGGAACAAATCCCTCAAACTGATGCTTCTACATTATCCCCTAAAGCCAAATAGGCCTAATTTACAAAGAAACTCTCCTCTAAACAATCTTCCAACCCCAAATACCTATGGACAGCCATTTACTAGTCTATAAAACCACCAAATCTACAAATTTTAGCTAGTGAACCACTCACTAAGTCCTCTTTATACAAAACCCTCATTTTTAGCAAGTTATAAAGGGTTTATTGAAAATCCCACTTCCCAACTTCTTTACACTTCACCAATGCATAAAACAAGCTTCAAATGGCTTGTGCATGGTTAATCTATCACCAAAAAAAATTTCCCCAAGATTTTTCCTCACCTACCCACCTTTAACCATCAAATTTCACTCAAAACATTCAAATTTGACAACTAGGGCATCATGCCCAAACCCGCAACTGGCATATCCTACTCCCAAAACCATTCAATCAGCTAAATCCTACCATATTGAGCCCATTCCACTCAGCTATAGGAGTTATAGTCAATGGAATGGGCCATAATCACATTTTTATGTCTTCAAAACCTTAAAATTGGAGTTTCATACCTGCCTACAGGGAAAACTCAATAATATTATACAACCCCAATGGAAATGCCTCAAACTCAGTCAAAATGATAGATAAGACACTGAAACAATAATTCAAATCAATTTGGATTCACCATCAGGCCGTACTGGTCGTGCAATGAATTGCAAAACAAAAGTTGCACCACTTTTCTATTTTACACTACTTGCATTTGACACTTTTTTATCAAGTGAAAATTGGACACCATGGGAAAATGACTCCAAGATAACAAAAATCAAGAGAGATTATTGTAGAGGGCACCAATGTGATCCCGTAGGCTCAGACAAAGAGTTCGTAAGTGACATTTTTTGAGAAATAGCCCGTCAAAGATTGCTTCCCTTTTGCACTTTGGACCCTTAAGGGATTGAGTCAGTTAAACATAGATCAAAGAAATTATTCATGTTTGGGTGCAAAAGAGGACCATGCCAAGTGTAAAATACCTATTCATATGCATTGGAACACTCTATTTGGTCACATGGGTTGCAAAACAAAAGTTGCACCACTTTGTAGCTTTCAACTACTTGCATTTGATAACTTTTTCCCCAAGTGAAAATTCGCCACCACATGAAAATTCCTCTGAGATAGAAAAAACCGAGAGAAGTTATTGTAGAGGGGCCCAACACGATCCCATAGGATTATACAAGAAGTTTCTAAGAATCACAATATCCAAGTAACAACATGTTGAAGTTTATAGCCATTTTGCACTTTGGACTCTTAAGGGATTCATCTGGTTGAACGTAGATCAAAAAGATTTTGTATTTTGAGTGTGAAAGAGGACCATGCCTAGCATAAAATACCTATTCGGATGTGTTTGAACACTCCCTTTGGTCACACAAGTTGCAGAACGAAATTTGCATCACTTTGCAACTTTCAACTACTTGCATTTGATAACTTTTTCACCAAGTGAAAATTTTCCACCATGAGAAAATGCCTCTGAGATAGAAAAAACCGAGAGAGGTTGTTTTAAAAGGCCCCAACGCGATCCCATAGGATTAGATGAAAATTTTCTAAGTGTCACGGTATCCGAGTAACAACATGTTGAAGTTTGCAGCCATTTTGCACTTTGAACCCTTAAGAGATCGATTCGATTGAACATAGCTCAGAGCGATTCCATGTGTTTGGGTGCAAAAGAGGACTATGTCTTATGTAAATATACCTATTTGGATGTGTTGGAACACTCTTTTTGGTCACACAAGTTACAGAATGAAAATTGCACCACTTTGCAACTTTCAACTACTTGCATTTGACAACTTTTTCCCCAAGTGAGACTTTGCCACCATGAGAAAATTCCTTTGAGATAGAAAAAACCAAGAGAGGTTGTTATAGAGGGGCACAATTCAATCCCATAGGATCAGACAGTAATTTTCTAAGCATCACATTATTTGAGTAACAACATGTTGAATTTTGTAGCCATTTTGCAATTTGGACCCTTAAGGGATCGATCTGATTGAACATAGGTCGAAGCGATTCCGCATGTTTGGGTGTGAAAGAGGACCATTCCTAGCGTAAAAATACCTATTTGGATGCATTAGAACACTTTGTTTGGTCACATGAGTTGCAGAACAAAATTTGCACCACTTTGTAGCTTTCAACTACTTGCATTTGACAACTTTTTTCCCAAGTGAAAACTTGCCACCACAAGAAAATTCCTCTGAGATAGCAAAAACTAAGAGAGGTTATTATAGAGGGGCCCAACATTATCCCATAGGATTGGATGAGAATTTTCTAAGCATCATGGTATTTGAGTAACAACATGTTGAAGTTTGCAACCATTTTGCACTTTAGACCCTTAAGGGATCGATCTGGTTGAACGTAGCTCAGAGAGATTCCTCATGTTTGGATGCAAAAGAGGACCATTCCTAGTGTAAAAACAAACATATTCAGACATGTTGGAACACTCAATTTGGTTACACGAGTTGTAGAATAAAATTTGCACCACTTTGCAACTTTACATTGCTTGTAATTGACACTTTTCCATGAAGTCAAAATTGGACACCATGGAAAATGGTCTCTATGATGAAAAAAACTAAGAGAGGTTGTTGTAGAGGTTCCCTACATGATCCATATTCCTCAGATAGAATTCTTGTTACCAACATGGTATTCGGGTAATAGGTCGTCAAAGATTGTTGCCCTTTTGCAATTTGGAATGTTGAGGGATTGTGTTGCTTGCATTACAAATGTTTGAGGGCAGCAGTAAATTTTGATGCAGAGTAGGTAGGAAATCAACCTAAAATCATAATTCAATCCTTCAAAAATAACTTTACAACCCTTTTAAACCTATCTCTCCAACTCTTCACAAATTCACTCAAATTCTCTTGTAGGTCTGCAAACCTAGTTTCTAGATCAAAACTCTCAGATCCAATCCCCACTAACCAATTGTATTTTTAGACACCCTTCAACATCTTATATATCATATCTTAAAAGCAACATAGGTCATTTTGGACCAACTTCTCCAAAATCATGCAACTATGTTATCTTAGACCTCAATTAGGTCATTTTAACAAAGCATCACCCACTCAAATGCCTTTCCAAACCTAAATCTTCATGTAAAATCACTTGCCATTCTACAAAACCTCCAAATCCACAAATTTTGATCAAAGAATCATTTTCTATGACACCAAAACATGAAACCCTCACTTTATGCCATTCCAAAGGGGTTTATTGAAAAACATTGTTCTAAGCTTCTACATAGCCAACCAAGGCAACAAACACCTTTAGTTATGTGTGCACATGCTTCAATTTTCATCAAATTTTTCTGCCCCCAATATTTTCTATGACTTCCCTCCTCTAACCATCAAATTTCACTCAAAATACATAGTTTGACAATTAGGGCATCATGCCCATGCACTCAACTCGCCTTCCTTTCCATTCCAAAGCTTCAAACACTTCAATATATGCCTTCTCATGCCAAATCAATCATCTCTTAGTGTTTCCTAATTAAATTTCACCAAAACCCAGCATCTAAACTCCATTTTTAAGCCAAAATTCACCCAATTTCCTTTGGGACAACAACCAAAAACACTCCTAAACATTTTCCCTACCCCTAAATCTTATTCCTACATCTAATCCTACCATTTTTTGACTCATTCCATCGAGCCACGGACAGAAACAATAGGTGAAATGAGTCATTTATTCATCTTTGGTCTCCAAACCCTTATGGTTGGTTGTACAAACTTGCAGTCAGTAATTTGACAATAAAATTCTTAAAACTCAATGAATTTCCTTCACTCCAAAGCCAAAACATAGCTAACACCTGGTGCAGGGGCAGCAAGCAAAATTTTGAAATTTAGGTGTTGAAGTAATGTTTTGAGTTAAATAAGGTCATATAGACCATTTTCATGATGTAATAAGCCTATTTTGATGGTCATTAGATGATTAGAAGGTTTTAGTTGCAAATTAGGTAAAATATGCAAAAGGTGTCATTTTCAAATTTTGTAAGTGCAAAAAATGCATAATGGAGAAGTTGAATGGTCATAGGAGGTAAAAGGTCACTTGATGCATTTGTTTTCAATAATTTTATTGATTTATGGATTTATTATATGTATGTGGATCTCGAATGAAGGTGGGTGGATTTTTTTGTAAAAGTGTGATCAATAAAAGCTCTATTTTTTCTTAGCAAATTTGTGTTTTTCTCTTTTTCAATGTTGTAGCTGTCCATTGCATGAGCCTATAATGAATGGAATATATTATAAGTAATTTGATTTGGGTAGAGAGATTTTTTATCCACGTTTTGGTTCTTGTAGCACTGAAAACCATCTTGTTTTGAGTCCTTGGTAGCTGATTTTCTATAGGCGCGTCTGGAAGCTTGAACTTCAAGGTTTTGGAGTCATGAAGTGACTTAATGGATCATTCCACCTAATTTATATATTGTATCTCAATGGAATGCATTCATTAGGTTATAAATAGGATAGATTTTGATTCGTGGAATAAGGGAGATCATTTTGGAGTCATGGCATGTAACCTTGGTAGTGAAAATGAGTGATTTTGAGTGAGATTCAAAGGTTTTAGGGTGAGAATGGATGAAATCCATTGGGGCAGTCATTTGTGAGAGTCTTTTAAGTATGTACAGACATCCTATGGTATTTTTTGTGTGTTGGTTGTGAGATTTAAGTGTGGGAAGATTGATTTTCAATAAGGCTCCTTGGAAAACCTAGTCTTGGAGGTTTGGAAGTGAGGGTTTAGTGGATTGGTAGCTTGATGAGCATTTGGAGCTCTAAAAATTATGTAATCTTGTATTTTGTAGCCTAACTAAATACTTTCCTTTGAGTTTGAATGAATTTCAGGTGCTTGGGAAGGTGTCTCTTTGCAAAAGAGGCCTAATTAGCCTAGTTGCCCCTACGGTAAAGTGAGATTTTGAGGTTTTCCTTTCAAAGGAGTCCATAATAATCTTGAGATATTTTTATGATCATGGAAAAGGGTATCTAAATCTTTTGGTATAGTCTAGTTAATCCATCTGGATTTGTAGATATGTTTGGCAGTCTCTTGGGAGAGGGCTACTAGCTTGTGAAGGTTTGGAGTGGGTTTGTGGCTAAGTATGGTTCTTTGAGGTTTGAGAGTGGTTTAGTTGAGATTGCATGAGGATTTTAATCTTTTTAGATGCATTTTTGAATTCATGTGAAGTTCTAAGAACCTTAGTGTGTATTGGAGCCATTGGTGACTTACACCATTGTTGAGTCTTGTGAGTGTTTTGGAGAGCCAATCAAGAAGTCAGGTTTATGATCTTGGTACTAATCTATTTGATTGTTCATGTGACCCACCTAGCTTTGAATCAACACCTATCTCTACCAATTGGAAAATATTTTAGAACATAATACTTTTGAATGGCCAAGTATAATAGTCTGCAACAAAAAAATTCAATCAAACACACAGAATTACAAGAGAAATCAGTGGATTTTTATTGTTTTTCCTTCACAAAAACCTTCAACAACCTCTTCCTCCGAGTTCTGAACATATTTAGACCTTAAAAAAACTATGACAATGGATCCAACTTCCCTTTGAATTCCCATGACCATTGGGCTTCTTCAAGTTTATATTTTTTTGCACTTTTTTCACATTAACTTTTGAATTTTTACAATTTTACATCATTTTTTATAATTATGCAACATGAAATCCAAAATGACCCCAAAACCAACTAAGATGACTTATTACATTATAAATTGGTCTAATATGACCTTATTTAGTTGAAAAAACTCAAAACACAAAACTAACTTAAGATTTCCATGAACCAAATTTGCTCAATAACCTTGGTGCCTTGCACCAAATTTCAATATTTGAGTAAATCTCATTACAATTCCTTAGGTTCTATGTTCTCACGTATATTTTACAATGTCACTCATACATTCTATATTCTCTTATAATTTCTACTTCATAGGTGCTCATGATGAGGTTAACTTCAAATGAGTAACTTGAGATTCCCTCTCTAGGCTTCACACGCTCTTTTATAATGGCTTCAAATCAGAATTGATATTTTTCAAGTTCATCAAAATAAGGATGTTGCATTTCTTTTTTGGATGAGATTCTCTTTGATGGCTCATAAATCAGCATTTTCTGCAAGGAGAGACCAATCAATTTTTAGTATTTTACTTACAAATATGCTAAGGAAAAGAAGAAAAAGAAAGAGCATACAACATGGAAATTAAATGAAAATATATGGAAGGCACTTACAAACAACAAATCCACACCATTTGATTCCTACTCGGGAATAAAAAGGCATAAATCTTGATGCTTCCATTGAGGATAGGCATGCCAGTCTCTCAACTTAGTCACTCCTGGTCATACATCTTCACTGGGAGTTCCAAGATACCTATTGCACACACCACCTCTAATGAATAGAATAACTTGAAACTAGAGATGCTCTTATAATCTCTACATCATAGGTTCTCATGATAAGGTTAACTTCAAATTAATCTTGAAATTCCCTCACCAAGCTTCGCATGGACTTTTTTAATGTCTTAAAATCATAATTGAGATTTGTCAAGATCATCAAAATAAGGATGTTGCATTGCTTTTATGGTTGAGATTCTCTTTGATAGCTTATAAATCTGTAATTTTTTTGCAAGGGGACACCAATAAATTTTTAGCAGGTTACTTACAAATAGGAAAAGTAAAAGAAGAATATAGAATTGGCATCAAAAAAATTAATGTGCATACAAGTATAAATTAATAAGAACCAATGTGCATACTTACAAATTAATCCAATGAACTATTTGACTCTACTCTATTCTTTATTGTGTTAAGTATTGCCTCATAGTCAAACTCACGGACCTTCCACAAGGTCTTGTTCAAAGGTCTACCCCCATATTTGGTCAAATGAACATTGGATGCCATGACAAGGTTCAAGTAATGAAGAATCTTACAATGTGTGTCAAAGTCCTGAAACAGCCAATGTTTAACACTCTTATGTGGGTACCTTTTAAGCCATGTTCCAATAACAACAATTGAGCCTGTAGGGTATTCAATTTTTTCTCCAACTATAATTGGGGCCTTCAATTTATTTTGGCCTCAACACAACACAAGTAATAGTTTTTTCCCTCTTTATTGTCTTCATCCGCAATAACTGCATAAACATGCCCTGCATTGATATGTGCAACAAATCTCTTGAAATTAGTCAACATTACGAATACAAGGCAAATTAAGATAACAATAAGAATTTCAAAAACTAAGCAAGTAGATATATTACTTGGTTGAACTAGATCTAGTACGTGGTCAAATTCAACCGATGATTCCATATGTGTTAGTTCCAATGTCATCAGAGGGCAATATGAGTGAAGTGGGCTAAGATAACTTGTCAACCATCTGTCAACCCACTCCCCTAACTCACAATCATTCCAGGCTTGCATTTTACTTGAAGAAAAAAATCATGCCATCTTTCGTGTATTGATACTCTATGAACCTGCATCTAAGCTAAGGAAAGAGTGTAGATCACTTGATCCTATTAGTGTGCAACAATCCTCATATGGTGCAATGTTAGTATCATCTATCAACCCAAAAAAAATGAACTAAATACATACCTTCACTACCTAGACTCATCAAAGCATTGCACCACTTGATGATTGATCTTGCATCTGTCAACTTTTGCACTATCTTTATACTTTAACTCTTCTCGTGCTAATTATCTTTTCACGCATGCTCCTACACCATCATGCTCCCCCTTTCCATTTATGAGATCAAAAAAGTTCCACATATGTTGAACACCTATAATGACATGCATCCTATTCAATTAATAGAACATGTGCAAGTTCTTGAACTCTGTTGCATAGTTATCCGACCATATTATATGTCGACCGTATGTTATGCCCCTTTGAGCCAAATCACTGTAGAACATCTGGAAGAATCCTTGCATGAAATTTGGAGAATGTGTGTGATAATCACTAATATAAAAGTGATATTTCATCAATACCTTCCTTTTTTCCTTTGTATTATTAGCTACATGAATGAATTCTATTTGCACAAATATCAAAACCTATATGGAGTTGTAATACTATGACTGCACCTCACATTTTGGTTGTAGAGTGTAGTTCTCTACAAATTCAACCACTAAGACTATGTTTCCAACTGGAAAGGTATCCTTGAATAGCTTGAATTTTGTGTCCATCCATTGGGCTCTATGGGTATGCCTTGCATACTCAGACACTATATTGTCATGAAACATGGACATAAACGGATACACTAGAATCTTGTCAATAACCAAATCACACCTCTTTTCTTGAGACCCATCTTTTGTAACATATGACATTGTTTTATACTTCTCGAACTCTACTAGTTCATGTCCCACCTCATCTATGCTTTCCATATGTTTACATATTGGCATACGTTGCAAACCATCACAACGCTCGCATGAACCATCCAAGCATGTTGTCTTGTAGAATATTTGGCCATCCTCTATTTCACATCAAAAAAATCATAAGAACTCTCTTGATGATGTCGGTGGGGCTTCTAAGCCAAAATCCTACAAAACATTGTTAGTAGGAAAATCTAAACATATAGAACAATAAACATCATAATGGTTAGAGAATTCAATATGTAGTCTACAAAAACAAGTAGTGCATGTGTGATTTATCTTGACATAAAAAAGTTTTAAGCATTTCAAAATATCTTTGAGAAATACTAATTTGACGATAATCCTATTGAAATTTATGAAAAAATTGGGTTTGAGTCATATCCAAAAAAAATCTTTGGATGTGGCTCACGGTTCCAACTATGGATTCTCCTTATTACCACAACCCTTTGATTCGGAGATGGTCTTGTTTTATTATTCCTATACTCTTCAATTATTTTTCCCAATGCTTCAACAATTTTTTTATCTTTGCGTAGCAGTCTCCTCGAGAATTCCCATAGTTCATTTGAATAGGTGCCCTCAATTATTTCCCGCCTTTGAAGGGCTCTTGATAAAAAAATTCTACAAATTATCATTTTTTCACCCATCTTTCTAATGAGACGAGCTCTCTTTGTTTGACTACTTACCAAATTCGATGTAGTGACATGTCAGGTGACATTACTATCCTTTGAGCATGAGGTCTTACCCACACTCTCATAAGCATCCATTATATTCTTCACAATAGTGTTTTCACTCGATGAATTTGATGTTCGCAACCCAAGAGTCTCCATGATGTTTCTATACTTTATACCTTGCATCATTTCAACAAATAGTTGACATCTTGCAGTCTCATTTAGCCTTTCAAAGAATGATTTCCAAATCTTATCAGAATATCTTCTACAAGTGTGTGCTGCAAAATTACCTTCCATGTGCTACAAAATATCCTCATCAATATTAATCAAATACTTTGGCTTTCTATGCAAAATTCTAAGTGGTGTTCTCCTAGGTGCATACTCCTCTACATTACGAATTTCACCAATATTTAATTGAGGTGGGCTATATTGTGTGCCTTCATTTGTGGGTGGAGTAGAAGACATACCTTGAGGTTCACATGGGGATGATGGCATACCTTCTTTGTCAAATCCTAGTGATGATGTACTCTCAACTTGAGATGCACTGGATTGTGTCCAACCATATTCACTTCTAATAGATGGTGTCCCTCCATATTCGCTTGTGGTAGATGGTATCCCTCCATATTCACGTGTGCTTAATGGTGTCCCTTTGTATTCACTTGTCATAGAGGGTGTGTCTCCAACTACAGTATCTGAATCTGTCTTAGCACGATGCTTTCACATTCGTGCCTTTTGTGTTGCCAATGCCTATTCTCTTTTTGATAGTTGAGGTTCCTCTTCAATTGGCTTGTTTTCTTCAATCGTATCCAATTTATTCTTTTCACGATATGTCGCCACCCATTCTCTCTCCTTTGCTTTGAAGGTTTCATGCTCTTCGTCTGTTAGTTTATTCCTTCTTTGTTTCTTCGACATGGTAGATAATTTTACCTATAGCATGGTAATGAGACAAATATTAGTTCCTAAAAAATTTATCCATTCAAATAAATGAAATATATGTCATTCAAGGCTTAAAAAAAATACTTACAATCATCCTCTAGAAGAGTATTTCTAGCATAGACAAAAGTCATGCATGAATTTTTTCGATGGAATGCCTTAAAGAAATGTTGTAATGTGGCATGCCATGATTGTAAGATAAGCTAGAAATGGAAGAATGGAGAAGCCATGTGGTGTAGGGGCACCTAGCTAAGTTTCAATTTCGGTTCTATGATTGGTCATTACATGTGTTATGTCTTTTTTATCATGAATAAGGTCTAAAACCATGTTTTGAAGGGTTGTGGTTGCTTAAAATGAGAAATTGACTCATTCCACCTATTTTCAATACTACCACTCGGTGGAATGAGTCCAAAATGGTAGGAATAGATGTTTGAATGACATTTACGAGCAAGGGGAGCCTTGAAAGTGGTTTTGTGTGATGCCCTAGATGGTATTCCTTTGGTTTTTTATCAAATTTGGTGGTTAGGGGGTAGTGATAGGTGAAACTCTTGCGGGAAGAAAATTTTGAAGGTTAATTAATTTTGTGCAGATGATTTCCAAATTGTTTGAAGCATTGTTAGATTGAAAAAAGTTTGGGAAGGCATATTTCCAATAAACCCTACGTAAAACAAGCCAAATTGAGGGTTTCATGGTTGGGTGAGTTAGTGGGTCTTCCTCTGATTAAAAATGGTGGATCTTGAGGTTTTACAACTTGGTACATGACTATCCAAAGGAATTTTGGGTGGGCAGTAACTTTAAAGGGGTGTCACTTTGTAAAAGTGAACTAATTGAAGGTATAGGACAACATAGAAGCACTTGTTTGAGGGTTTTGTTCCTAAAGAGTTCTATGAGTTTTTGTGATATGTTGTGTAAGGACATAAAGGGTTTCTGAAAATGTATTAGATGTAGATGTAGGATTTTGAGCAAGGAATAAGATTTGGTGAGGTTTTGATTGCTGCCCCCATTGAATTTTCTAAGTTTTTCTTATGAAAGTAATGGCTCCAAGTTGAAATTAATTTTAAATGTACTCAAGAAGGTTGGAGATCAATTCAAAAAGTGTGTGCAGACCTTTTACAAGGTGTTTGAAGCTTTGGAAGAGCAAGGGAGGTGAAGTTGAGTGTTTGCGCATGATGCCTAGCTGACAATATTATGCATTTGATTGAATTGATGGTTATGAGAGTAGGTCATTTGGAGCATGTTTTATGCTTTGTCAAGCTGAGATATGGTGTGGGGATAGGAATTTCAATAAACCCTACATAATTTTTCTCAAAATGAAGGTTTTGTGAAAACTACACTCTATGAGTGGTTCCTTGGCTAAAGGTTGTAGATTTGGTGGTTTTAGAGGCTGGTTAATTACTGTCCACAGGAATTTTCGGTTCATAAGTTGTTTGAAGAGGTGATGCTTTGTTAAATTAGCATATTTGGCCTAGTTGGGACAACGTAGAAGCATGAATTTGAGAGATTTCTTCCAAAAGAGTTATATGAACTGTTGAGATATGTTTGTGTATGCCTTAAAGGATATCTTAAAAGCTATTTGGTTAGTGGGTTCAATGAGTACAAGTTAGGGTAGATTTGGTCAACAAACTAGGTCAACAAACGTACAAGTGAAATTAGGTGAATTTGTGAAGAATTTTTTATATAAGTTTTTAAAGGTTGCAAAATTGTCTTTGAAGACTTAAATTGTGATTGAATGAATGTTTTGGACCCTGTACTACATCAGTTGAGAAGGTAGGGGCAGCCTATGCCTCATAGAAATGGGGTCTCACAATGATATACATCACCATAAGACCCCATTTCTATGAGGCATACACTTCCCCTACCTTCTCAACCACCGCATTAGCAGGCTAGTGAGTGAGCTCACTATCTTGCCAAGCTCACTAGCCTGTCAATTCTACCACATTTTTCATACATTTATACAAAAACATTATTGTCAAACAATTCAAATACTTTGTCCATGCTTCCATTTTGAGCCATGATTTCAAGATAGGTTGCACCTCTCCCCATGTTGCTAACTTAGCCTTGAATAAAGAGTCTTGAAATAGTCAAGAGAAGGGTTAGAATCCCTTGTAGGTAGACTAATCAAGGAAACAACTAAAATATATCACAACATAAGTGATCAAGTAGATTTAGTGATGAGATAAATTTAGAAATAGAGATGAAAACCAAAATAGTTTCAAATATCTATCAATGTGGGAGGAGTATATTCCAATTTTTTAGAGATGTGTATGGAAAATTTGGTAGCATAGACAAGGAAATAAGCTTCTTGGTATAACTTCTTGACAAAATACATCAATGAAAGTGGAGCAGGAGCACCTTGTGCATTTCATGCCTCTATAAGGTAATTTTATAAAATTTGAAATCTCCACTCATGTAAAGCATGTAAAAAGGTAATTTTGATGTATTTGAATCATTTTATTAGGTCACTAGGTGGTTTTATGGTCAAAGTATTGAAAAGTGGAAAATCTTGTAATAGTTGTCAACAATGCAAAAATGCAAAATTGCAAAAATCAGGAAGTTGAAGAGTCATTAAGTTGTAGTCTTAATAACTAAGGGGGAAATCAAGAAATATTTTTTAAAAACCTTTTTAAGAGATTTTTTAATCATTTTTTATTTTTCTATATTGTGTTTTTGTGTTGGTAGAACAAAGGAAGTCGAAACACAAGAAGAAAATCAAGAAGAAACTTTGTTTATGTTGAAAATTATGTATTTTACTAGTAATTCTAAGTTCCATACCACTGTATGGCCCCATACAAGTGGTTTATGATTTGAAAGTTATTTTAAATGTTAAAGGAATGAGGTAACAACAACCTGCATATTTTTTTATTGAATTTTGTTAAGATTTGTGAGTTTTATGGATATTTTAGTGTAGACGGGTCTAAAACCCTGTTTTGGGGTTTTGAGACACTAAAAATGCATTTATTCTTATTATCTCTGGTGGTTTTTCTTGAAACTAAGTCTAAAGAAGGATATCAGGTAGTTTCTAATGTTTAAGAAGGACTAAATATCTGGGGAGATGATTGGAGTGATTTTGAGTTGTCCTAGATGTTTCCTTATGAGTTTTGACCCAAAATGGAGGTTTCAAGTAAGAGTCTGATGAAATAACAGTGGTAAAGGTTGTGGGTTGGTTTTTAAAGCATTTGAAAGCTATTTCTAATGTTTTCCAAGTGTTTTTAGATAGTGGGTTGTTGTGGAAGCCCGATTTTCAATAAACCCTCCTTGGTTGCAAGCCTATTTGGCTTTAAAACTAAGTTCTACGCATTTGGTGAGTAAAATCTTATTAGCTCTGCCCAATATTGTGAGAATGGTCTTTGGGTAGTTGGTATAGTGTGTTTTAATTGAAATTAGTGATGGTTAAAGATATTTGAAGGGTGTCTCTTTGGGAAAGTGGCCTAAATGGCCTTGTTGTCTTAGCGGAGCAGTGCTAGTTTGAGTTGTTTCTTCCAAAAGAGTCTATAGTGTTTTTGACATATGTCGTAGATATTTGAAAAGGGTATCCAAAAAGGTTTTTACAATATTTATTGGTGAATTGAGTCAAAATATATAAGTAGCAGTCCCCTATGGAAGGACTACTAGCTTGTAGGTGGTTTGGAGTAGTGTTGCTACAAAATGGTATTTCCCAGTAGTTTGAGTGGTCAAGTTGTGTATGGTTTATTTTCTTAATCTTGTTATATGCCTTATAATATTCAAATACCTTAAACCCTTGGTGTGGATTGGAGACCTTGGAATCCTATTCCTTTGATGAGACTTTGTGACTGTGTTAGGGAGTCAATCAAGCCCTGCTCTTTAATTATTGTCAAATTTTTTGTGTATCCATTGATCCTCTACATCAATTTACATGTATGAAATGACGTGGTAAAGGCTTGGAGGTGATTTGGTTACCATGTGTAGACATATAAAAACTTAGTGTAATAAGTTGTGAAACTGATGATATTGTGTTATGAAAAGGTGATGTTTCTCTGTTCCTATTAAGATGATGATGGTTAAGAATAATTTGGGCTAGGTAAAGGTTTGAAGTCAATATTTTTTGTTTTAGTTCTTTATAGCAATGTGGAAACAAGGTGCAAATTGGTGTCTTAGTGAGAATGTTGGATGAGTTGAGTGATTCAGATTTTTCCAATGGTGTTTTTATTTTAAACCAGTCAAGATAATGATGTTCAAGGTGTTTTTAGGGTCTGTGGTGAGTTGGTAACCTGATTTGGTAATTTGGTGCCTTTTAGCAAAGTGAAACAAGTTACAAGTTATGGATTTTAGTTGAAAGTTTAAGTGAATCTTGGTTGAAAGTTTTGTTGATGTTCTTTGTTTAGGATTAGGGTCAGAATTACCCTTGAAGTTTGTGGAATTGTGTAAATTCTCTACATCAAAAAGATTTGGAGAGTGGTATGCACATCCATAATAAAGGATTGAGAGATGATGATTTTTTTTACTTCCTTAAAACTAATGTCATATATATGTGTATACAAATGTGGAAGCATACACTAGGTAAGTCAATTGTTAAATAAAAAAATTCCTCAAAGAGATGTGGTTTAAAAATGTAATTGGCAAGTGTAGATATTTATGTAATTTAAAATATGCATTGACAACCTAAGGTTATAATGACAAACAAACAATGATCAACATGGAATATGCAAAATAAAAAAAATGAAACCAAGCCATAATAGAATGAAATAAAATGTGTAAAGACTTCACATACCTAAAAAACTAGAGTTTGAAATGGAGGATTTCTACCCAATTATGTTGCTTTGTCTTCTTCTTTCTTCAAAATCCTCAACAATTTGACTTTTTAGAAAGCTTGTTCCCCTCCAAAATTCAATTGTATATCAATTTTGAATGGAATTCATACTTAAATCGATATTATATGCTTTTCAATGTGAAAAGTCTGCCATTTCATGCAAAGGTGGTGGAAAGATCATGAAAAAGGTGGTGAAATATGAAAAACATTTATAAAAACTTCACAACATCATCAAAAAGCTACTTTTTGTCGAAGCACACATAGAACCAGGAGAATATACAGAATGTGGGCCTTGAGATCATGGGTATATTGAGTTTTTTTACCATTTTTACAGAAATCCAAGATGTGCTCACATTATAAAGTTCATGCGTTATAACGTGAGAGCATTATTTCTAGCCAAAAATGGTCACATATCTACTTCTTCAAAATGTGCTCATGTTATGAGAAAGTTGGTTTTTTTATAGATTTTTTCTCTCTCTTTGTCTATACCCTCTATACCCTAATTATATCTCTCTCCCCTATATCTTTTACCCTCTATCTCTCTCCTACTCCCTTTGTCTCTCTCTCAAGTCTCTCCCTCCTACCCCTCTCCCTCTCTCAACTCTCTCTCTCATTCACTCTATCCTTTTTTCTCTCTCCCCTCTACCCTCTACCCTTAACCCTTATACCCTTTATCCTCTACCCTCAAACCTTAAGCCCTAATTCTTTCTCTCTCCCCTCTATTCTCTACCCTTTATCTTTATCCCACCCTTTTTCTCTATCTCTCTCAAGTCTCTCCCTCCTACCCCCTCTCCCTCTCTCAAGTCTCTCTCTCATTCACTCATTCCTTGTTTCTCTTTCCCCTCTACCCTCTACCCTTAACCCTTATACCCTATATCCTTTACGCTCAACCCTTAAACCCTAATTATATCTCTCTCCCCTCTCCCCTCTACCCTTAACCCTTATACCCTCAACCCCTATACCCTAATTCTATGTCTCTCCCCTCTGTCGTCTACTCTTAACCCTTTTACCCTTAACCCCCTACCCTAAACCCTTAGACCCTAATTATATCTCTCTCCCCTCTACCCTCTACCCTCAACCCTTATACTCTACCCTCAACCCTTAAACCCTAATTTTATCACTCTCCCATCTCCCATATAACATAACTCTATGTATCTCCCCTCTACCCTTAAACCTTATACCCTCTATCTCTCTCCCACTCTCACCCTCTCTCTCTCTCTCAATTCTCTCCCTCATACCCCCTATCCCTCTCTTAATTATCTCTCACTCACTCACTCACTCACTCCTTCTATATCTCTCCCCTCTACCCTCTACCCTTAACCTTTATACCCTCTACCCTCAACCCTTAAATCCTAATTCTATATCTCTCCCCTCTCCCCTTTACCCTTAACCATTATACCCTCAACCCCTATACCCTAATTCTATGTCTCTTCCCTCTACCTTCTACCCTTAACCCTTATACCCTCAACCCCCTACCCTAAACCCTTAAACCCTAACCATATCTCTCTCCCCCCTCCCCTCTACCCTCAACCCTTAAACCCTTATACCCTCAAACCCTATACCCTAATTCTATCTCTCTCCCCTCTACCATCTACCCTTAACCTTTATACCATCTATCCTCTACCCTCGGCCCTTAAACCCTCTACCCTCTACCCTATAAACCCTTAAACACTCAACCCTAAACCCTAAACCCTAAACCCTTAAACTCTAAACCCTTAAACCCTCTACCCTCTACCCTCTACCCTCTACCTCTACCCTCAACCCTAATATCTCAACCCTTAAAGTCCTAAACCCACTTAGTAAACTCTCTACCCTAATCCCTCAACCCTCTTGACCCTTAATCCCTCAACCCTCAACCCTCAACCCTTAAACACTCTACCCTTAAACTCTCTACCCTCTACCCTCAATCCTCTACCCTCGACCCTAATTCCTCAACCCTTAAACCCACTTAGTAAAATCTCTACCCTAATCCCTCAACCCTCTTGACCCTTAATCCCTCTACCCTTAAACCCTAATCTCCCAACCCCTATACCCTCTACCCTATGCATTAGACCTTCAACCCTAATCCCCCAACTCTTTACTCTCAATCCACTACCCTCAACCTTAAAAATTCAACCCTTAAACCCTCTACCCTATAAACCCTTAAACACTCAACCCTAAACCCTAAACCCTCTACCCTCTACCATCTACCCTAATCCATCAATCCTTAAACCCTTAAACCCACTTACTAAAATCATAATCCCTCAACCCTCTTGACCCTTAATCCCTCAACCCTTAAACCCTAATCCCTCAACCCATATACCCTCTACCCTATACATTGGACCATCAACCCTAAACCCCCAACCCCATACCCTCAATCCTCTAACCTCAACCTTAAACCCTCAACCCTTAAACCCTCTACCCTCAATCATCTACCCTCAACCCTTAAACCCTTAAACCCACTTAGTAAAATATCTACCCCAATCCCTCAACCCTCTTGACCTTTAGTCCCTCAACCCTTAAACCCTAATCCCTCAACCCTTATACCCTCTACCATATACATTGGACCCTCAACCCTAATCTCCCAACTATATACTCTCAATCCTCTACCCTCAACCTTAAACCCTCTACCCTCTACACTATAAACCCTTACACTCAACCCTAAACCCTCAACCCTTCCCTAAACCCTTAAACCCTCTACCCTCAATCTTGTACCCTCTACCCTCAACCCTAATCCCTCAACCCTTAAACCCTTAAACCCACTTATAAACTCTCTACCCTAATCCCTCAACCCTCTTGACCCTTAATCCCTCAACCCTTAAACCCTAATACCTCAGCCTCTATACCCTCTACCCCAACCCTATACCCTCAATCCTCTACTCTCAACCTTAAACCCTCAACCCTTAAACCCTAAACCATTAAACCCTCTACCCTCTACCCTCAATCCTCTACCCTCTACCCTTTACCCTAATTCCTCAACCCTTAAACCCACTTATTAACATCTCTGACATGATCCCTCAACCCTCTTGACCCTTAATCCCTCTACCCTTAAACCCTAATCCATCAACCCCCATACCCTCTACCCTATACATTGGACCCTCAACCCTAATTCCCCAAATCTATGCTCTCAATCCTCTACCCTCAACCTTAAACCCTCAACCATTAAACCCTCTACCATCTACCCTATAAACCCTTAAGAACTCATCCATAAACCCTAAACCCTAAACACTCAACTCTTAAATCGTAAACCCTTAAACCCTCTATCGTCTACCCTCAATCCTCTAACCTCTACCATCAACCCTAATCCATCAACCCTTAAACCCTTAAACCCACTTAGTAAACTCTCTACCTTAATCCCTCAACCCTCTTGACCCTTAATCCCTCAACCCTTAACCCTAATCCCTCAACCCCTATACCATCTACCCTATACATTGGACCCTCAACCCTAATCCCCCAACCCTATACCCTCAATCCTCTACCCTCAACCTTAAACCCTCAACCCTCAACCCTTAATCCCCCAATCTTCAATCCTAAAACCCTAAACCCTCAACCCTGATACCCTCTACCTTATACATTGGAATCTCAACCCTAATCCTTCAACCATATGTACCCTCAACCCTATAACCTCAACCAATTACCCCAATCCCTCAACCCTAAAGTTCATCAACCCTATACCCTATATTCTCAACCATCTACCTTATACATTGGATCCTCAACCCTCATATATCTATGTCCCTCCCTCCTCTTCTATCCTTCTCTCTATCTCACTTCTCCCTCCATTTCTCTATCCATCCATCCCTCCCTCTCTACCCTAATCCTTCAACCCTAAACCCTTGACCCTTAAACCCTTAAACACTCAACCCTAGACCCTCAACCCTCAACCCTCAACCCTTAAACCATCTACCCTCTACCCTCTACCCTCTACCCTAATCCCTCAATCCTAATACCTCAACCCTTAAACCTTTAAATATAAGAAAAATCAATACCCTAATCCCTAAAATCTCAACCCTTAATCCCTCAACCCTTAAACCCTCTACCCTCTACCCTCAACCCTTAAACCCTAATCCCTCAACCCCTATACCTTTTACCCTATACATTGGACCCTCAACCCTAATCCATCAACCCTATACCCTATACCCTCAATCCTCTACCCCCAACCATCAACCCTCAACCCTTAAACCCTAAACCCTCTAACCTCTAACCTCTACCCTATACATTAAATCCTCTACCCTCAACCCTCAATTCTCAACCCTCAACCCTTAATCCCTCAACCCTCAATCCTTAAACCCTAAACGCTCAACCCTTATACCCTCTACCCTTTACATTAGACCCTCAACCTAATCCTTCAACCATATACGTTCAAACCTATACCCTAAACCCTCTACCCTCAATCCTAAACCCTAAACCCTAAACCCTAAACCCTTTAACCCTAAACCCTTAAACCTTCTACCTTATACCCTCAACCCAATACCCTCTACCATTGACCCTAACCCCTCAACCCTCAACATTTAAACCCTAATACCCTAGAAACCATCAACCCTATAGTTCCTCTACCCTAATACCTCAACCCTATACCCTCAACCCCTATCACTTGGACTCTCTATCGATACATATCACCTCTCCCTCCCTCCCTCTCTCCTACACTCTCTAATTGTCTCTATCTACCCTCTCCCTCTTTTTACATACCTCTCATTTAATCAATCCCTGCCACCCTTTTCCACTCCCTCTGTATATCTCTCTCTATCTCCCTCTCTCTCTCTCCCACTCCCTCTCTCTTAGGTATCTCCCTCCCACCCCATCTCTCTCTCAGGTCTCTCCCTCTAGCAACCTACCTAGGTAACTCTCTCTCTCCCCTCTCTCTATCTATCCTTCCCACCCTACATGCATAAGTCCCTCTCACTCAAACCCCCCTCTCTCTCTCTCTCTCTCTCTCTCTCTCTCTCTCTCTCTCTCTCTCTCTCTCATCCTACCTAAATAACTCTGGATCTCTCTCTTTCTCTCTTAAAATTTTCCCTCCCTCTAAATACATGCATACTTTCATACATACAAGCATAATACATATGTACATACAATCCTACATACATACAAGCATACATGTACATGTGTAGATACACTCTTACATACATATAAGCATACATACAATATACATGCATTGATACATACATGCATACATACATACATACATGGCATACAAGCATATATGTACATACAAACATAAAAAAATATAAACATACATTCAATATAGTATCATTTAACATTAAGCAAGAAATAATTCGAGTGTGTTATATCACGCTCGCATTATGTCTTGCTAGACATGTTCCTCACAAACACAAAAAAAAACATGTCAAAACTGAGATATAACGCGAGTGGGTTATATCTTGATTTGGGAATCCCCAAGCCTTGGGATTGGTATTTTCCTTGGAATACCAACCCAAAGGCTTGGAGGGCATTCCTAATGAGCGCAAATGTGATTTTGCAAATTCTACAATATCTCACATAATCGGGTTTGTGCTCACTGTCAGGATTGCACGTGGTTCAATATCAAATAAATTGAACATCTAGGTAATGTTAGGTTCTCTCTTAGTTATCCAACAATGTATTTTTTTCACTTTATGACAATGTTAAGCCTTTCATCCATAATTTATTTTTTGGCAAAAAACAATGTTTGGTGTTTTTTTTGTTATAAATTAACCATTCATCGAAATTTCAAATAAATTACATTTTTAGAAACTAGACTCCATTATATAAATTAAAAAAAAAAAAATCAATTAGTTTCCAAAATTTGTAGGGGTAGCACGGCCAAAATTCTATTTTTTCAAGAAGTGTCTACTTCAAAAATTAGTAAAAAATCAAATATTCATTAAAGAATTATCAGAAAAATCATGCATCAACTACATACTATTAGCTAACTTTTGACAGTTGTGATTTTAAAAATACTATAAAAAAATTCATCGTACGAGGGTCGTACAAGAGTTGCTATGTTATGTTTTTTCTGAAAAAAAAAACACCAATTTGTGTACGTCCCTCTTTTCAACCCCTTAATCTCAACCATTTTCAAAATAAATTAGTAGTTTAGAAAGTAGACTTGGAGCACTTTGGTCCTTGTTTTTGTTCCATCTCAAAATTTTGAGTGTAACTATCCTCAATTTCATGTCCATGGTTAGTGTTTCCTAATTTCAAAAAAAAATGTCTCCACTTAAGCCCCCTTTTTGGGACCCATCTTTCTGCACTTACCTGGTTAGCTATTCCTAATAATGATTTTATTTTTTTGATAACCACCTTGAAAAGTAGATTGGTAATCATATCAAACTCAAGGGATAGAATAATTTGGGCACCTTCAAAGAATGGTCATTATACAGTAAAACAGGGCTATAAAGAATTATTAGTGGGAAAATGTAAACTCAAAAACAACGGGCCTATTATTTTTTATGGAATCTGATGGTGTTACCAAAAGCAGGCAGTTTTGCATGGTTAGCATTAAGAAATAAAATCCTAACAAGTGATAAATTGGTCAAAATAGGATTATCAAATCCCTTTAAATGTGTACTCTATCTTGAGAAATTTGAATGTGTGGACCACATTTTTGTCCAATGCCCATTTTCACAAGACTATTGGAATTACATCACAAAGAAGTTAAATTATTGCTACACTTTCTTGAGGGCTCTTTGGGATTTATTTACAAGTTGGCTAGTACTTTATAAGTCAGCCTTTTTTGCTTGTATTTGGAAGATTATACTAGTTGTTTTAATTTGGAATATTTGGTGGGAACAAAAAAAGATAATATTCAAAAAGGAAGTCTCATCTCTTGAGAAAGTGCAAGAAAAAATTGAAAAAGAAATTTTTGAACTAACAAACTCGTATGTGCAAACTCATAAAAATATCTCATCTCTTTTTAAAAGTTGGGATAATGCTATTTTAAAGGAATGGAGTTATATTGTGCTCCCATTTATAGGTAATTCTTGTCATTCTTCAGCTAATTTTTTTTATAGGAAGGCAGTAAAATGGCATCCTCCTCAATAAGGTTTCTGGAAACTAGACTTTGATAGGGCATCAAGAGGCAATCCGATTTTGTCAAGTGTTGGAATTTGCATCTGTTCTAGTAAAGATGACATAATAGAGAAAAATAAATCCACCTCTCTTATGGAACGAATAATTTGGTAGAGGCTTAGGCTCTTCTTCAGGGTGTGAATCTGGTGTTTCAGCTTGGCATTAAGAATTTACATGTTGAGGGAGACTCTTTTTAATAATAAATGCTTGTAAAGAAAAACATATACACAACTAGTAATTGAATTGAATCCTTCAAAAAATTTGGTTGATGTCTGAAAATTTCCAGTTATCAGTATTATCCCATGTATACCATGAAGGGAATCAATTAGAAGATATTTTATCAAATATGGGTTGAGATCAACAAGATTTCAATTTTGCAATAGGGAATAATTCTATTTCATCCTTCCCCAAATTGGAAGAGATAATTCAGAAAGAAGGTTTATAAAGTATAAATGGGTGTTAGTAATTTGTTTTGTACTTGTGTTGTACATCTCTTAGTCTTGTTTTAGATAAAATTTGGGAAGCTTATCTACTTGTAAGGACTCTATTACTGCCAGTATAACATCACCAATTTCATGTGAAAGTTAATTTGACATGGGAATAGCTTTAGGTATTTTCAATATATGGTGGGAGGAACGCAATTGTGTTAAAAAATAAGAGCTATCAAAGCTTTACGTGGCCAATGAATTGATTGAAGGGTAAAGTTAAATATGCCCAGATATTTATCAAATCCTTCTTCAAAAGTATTTTTGCTCACTATTTTTTGAATGCAGGTATTTATATCATATTCTTGTAGGGGTGTGGGCCACAAATTAGAATGATGAAGTGAATTTATTATTTGTGTGGGAAATTTTAAACCTGCATAACCATGAGGACAAGAGTGTCCAAATGCATTCACTTTAGACATCATTCTACTCACAAGCATGTGGTGGGAAAAATATATGCATTCCCCTTTGTTAAGTCTTCATTCATAGAGGCAACAACAAGAGGTTGGGTAAATTTCACATTATGTAGTCCTCTATATACATCACCATCAAAAAACTCTAGAGTAGTATAATTCAAGGTATTTGCATTAGGCATTGGACATGTATGCAATTTTGTAATCTTTATTATATGATAGTTTCAATTGAGAGAGTAGCTACAACATTGGTTTTTTGGATGAATTTTTGATGGGTCCATATTTGGATATACATGGGTTTTTTTGTAATGGGATATGGGATTTAGGGGAGCTAGTTTTCTTTGTTATTCAATTTTGGTTTATCCAAAAATCAAAATTCAGGCTGATAAGAGCCATTGATTGAACTATATATAGATGTATAAACTTATATTTATAATAATATATACAGGCATATTTCTTTTTACCAAAAAAAAAAATATTCTTTGATAAGGCAAGACATCCAACCATGGACTTCATCAACTCTACATGAGCTTCATAAATTCTTCTTTGATAAGGCATGACATCCAATCATGAACTTCATCACCAATGTTAGACCAAACTGAATATAACAATGACAACCAATGCCAAGGACTAACAACTTACTACTCAAGTGTTGACATCAATGACAACCAACAATCAATGTTGACATCAATGAAAACTCCCAACCATCTCCTTGGTGTTGACATCAATGACAATAACTTCCAAAACATGATCCTTTACTGACACTTTTTATTGTTCATAATTATCTTTATATAGTTCATGTATATACAAAATTTATTTGGTGATCGTGTTTACTAAACATATCCGGTCAATGAGTATTACCCTTGTGGTTTTATCATTAATTCTACATGTGATGTAAAGAGGACCATAAACCACATATATAGAAGTGTCAATAGGTGTAAAAGTGATATCGGGTAAGAATTGGTTTTAATTTTATGAGGATGAGCATCAATCATGTTTATCATATCAGATATGTTATTATCATCTTCTTTATTCACTTTGTTTGAGAAGATTAGTTGAATGACTTGGTAATGGATTGGTAAAAATTTGTAATTTTTGATTAAATGGTGCTATCAATTTATTCCCTTTATAATTTACATTTTCCAATTGGATGACATTATAATCAATAAGGTCTTACACTTGGTTCTTAAGATGCATACATTTTTTTGTATCATGTCTAAGTGTATGGTGATATTAAAAAAAGGACTTTTCATTAAAGTTAGGAATTAATTGTTTGGTGGTATCAATAGTTCTAATTGGAGGAAGGTTGGTCATGTTCTTATTAAGAAATTTTAACCTTGTAGCATAAAGAGAATTGGGTAATTGTGAAAATTATCTCTCTTGGCCAAAATTGATATGGTGTTGTCAATGTAGCAACAAATTATTTTTGAATTTTATTAGAATATTGAGGAGTGATTATTTTGATAAATTTTGTGCTTTGATTTTTAAACTATTGGTAGTTATATTGAGGAACAACTTTGGATTGACTATTAGAAGTTGATGAAGGTGAACTTTCATATTGGCTAACTGAAATTTGGTAATCATAAAGAGTCATACATAAATATTTGAATGAGGGATATTTCATTAGAAATATCTTATCCTAAATCTTAGGCTATAATTTTTCAATGAAGACTCTTTGTATATCAGCCTCTGGGAGATTATAGGACATTTGTGAGCTTGATATCATACTATAAATTTAGTCACTTTTTTCTTAGGTCCTTTTTTGCAATAGACTAAATAGTTTGATGTAACTTGGTGTCTAATGTGTGCTTGAAAATGTTGAAGGAATTCATTAATGAGTTGTGTAAAGGAAGTAATTGAGTTATTTGGAAACAAGAAAAAACCATTCCAAGACCATGTCTTTCAATGATCTATGAAATATTTTAGATAGGAGAGCATTGTCAAAAAGGAAAACACTACATAGAGTGGTAAAATTCAATACATGATTATTGGGATCTCCTTTGTCAACATACTTCTCAAAGCGATGTATCTCAATGTTTTACAGAATGGGAATTTTTAAGATAGAAAATGATAAAAAACTGCGTGTGAGATATGTTGGGTTAGCATTGGATTTATTTTGGTTCATGTTTGAAATTTTCTATTGTAAGGATAACATATTTTATAGAAGTTAATTTATTAGAGGATTGTTTTATGACATGTTTTGAGAAAGTGTGGAATGTGTAGGGCTACTATTGATGGTTGGAGGGTTATTATTTTTAAATTTAATGAGAGGTGAAGTAAATGCAAGTGTGACAGATGAAGGGACAAAGTTATAAGTATTTTCATAAGAAGTCCCTAAATTAGAGTTAAGAACATTACTATATTTTTGGTGGATGCTACAATTGGAGAGGTGAAAGTAGGAATAGAAGGTATGATCATAAGAGAGGATACTTGTTATCTCTTTTTATTTTGAGTGAAAATATTTATTGTAGGGATGTTTTCATATAATATATGAGCGAGGATACACAACACTTCTATCCCTTGTGAATATTTTATTATATTTCTAAGGTTACACACTAGGGGAACCGTTTCTCCAACCAAGGATTTGGTGCTTTAAAATATTTGAAGGCTTTCTAAGTCTTTATCCAATTGTTTAATTTTATCCTTAGGGATATGTGAAACAATAGCTTCTAAATCTACATGAATGTTTGGTAATGAAGAATACATAGGAAAATAGGAGTGGAAAGAGAATCAAAGATAGATAGTGTAGATGTTATTCCTTGAGTGAAAGATTTATGAAACCCATGCTCAACAATAGATGTAATTGCAACACAATAATCCATGAGTATATAACTGTGTCTTCCAAGAGTATTTGATATGGATCACTAGGTCATGAATCTCATAAATTAATTACAATATTTAGGATGCTTAAGTGCTCATACAAAGAAGAGAAAAGAAAGTAATGATGACATAAATAAAAATAATTCTCAAAACTATAAAATAGGTCTATACAAAGGTTACAAAGACAAAATTGTGACTGAAATTTGGGGAAAAAATAGCTAGAAAAGGATGAGAGTGTTCTAGACCACGGATGTAGATTTTTAATAATCTAAAGATGTGGAAATCAACTACTGTGTTTAAGGATTTGATTTTGTATAGGTTTAGGTCTAAAAGAAAAGAGATTTATAGACATGCAAGAAAACTTATTTTTTCTATATAAGGCAAACATGTGCATAAAATTTTATGTTTTTAAAGCAATAAAATGAATGTAATAAGTTCCAATAACAATTTCCAGAGTGCAAAATGCTATAGGTAACTCAAATTATCTCTAAAATGTTGAAAGATGACACTTTTGAACTTTTGAAATGAGGAACCTACATGAAAATATTTACCTTTTAAATATTTTTACTAAAGCATGAATACACTTTAACTAATGAAAATAACCTAATATTTTACTCAAATTTCAAAATGAAATATATGTAACTCAGAAGTTTTGCAATTTTCAAAATCATTAGGTTCACCAAAATGTTAAGTAGGAAAAGGGGATCGAGGGTCTTATAAATCATAATTTAACCTACCACACATTGGGGGACACAAAAATGGTCATGAATGACCACCTAGTTATTATCCTCAAGGAAGAGCCAAAATAGTTTATCGAGTTTTTTGGTACCCTTTTTGTGGTTGGATTGGAATGTGATGTGATGTGTTTGATCTTGTGAATGCGAACTAGGTTAACTATGTGTTTATAGAAAATTGATGTAAATTCATAAAAGTACATGACTGATACAAAGAAATTGATAATAGAAAAGCAAAAGGAAGAGATGGAGGAACCTATCATATAAATTTGAGCTCAAACTAACTGGTCAAGGGCATGGGTTCCCTAGACTGAGAATGGTTCTATATATAATCTTAAAATAAGTACATGAATGTTACAATCTATAGGTACTTTCTTGTCAAACTCAGCTTCAAACCTTCATCTATTCATGAATAATTACTCAAGTGACCTAATTTTTTGAACTAGAGTGCTTGAATGCTTGGTCTTGCTATCAAGTCCTCAAATTTCTCCAAATCCACTTAAGATTTGCCACTAACAAGGAAGAAAGGAGAGAAAGGGTTGTGTTGCATAGGGGCTTTCCAAATTCAAACCTTTTTTGGTGTTTCCACCTCCACAATTATTATGATGAAAAGAATGTTTACCATTAGTCAAGCATATGAAAATGGACAAAAAAATGATAAATTAAAAGTCTTGCAACTTACCACTCGGATCTGATCTCCTTGATGAATTGAAGTCATGATGCACATCTCATGGAAATAATATTTGATTATGGATAGAAAATATTGCATGTGTTGGTAGTCACAAAACAATGAACATGAAACAAGAACAATCTTACTTATGAACTTTGTGATGCATTGTTAATATGAATCTTGATTGATAAAAATGTTGTAAAAATGCTACTTATTCTATTCTTGATTTATTTTTAGGATGCTCAATTGGAATTCAAATTACTTATATTTCCTCATTTATTGCTTAGATATTCAAATGGTGAAAAGGACTTATATTTATATGTATTTCTTCTTTTCCCACAATAATTAATTTAAAAAATTGACAAATAAATTTAAATTTACAAACTTAACCCTAAGCTAATCATAATATTAATTGATCCCTAACTCTAATTGAACATTAACCCTAATTAAATCCTTACCCTATTTAAACCCTAACCCAAATTAAACCCTAATTGAATCCTAATTAAAACTTAATTATAATTGAACCCTAATCCTAATTGAATTGTAAATCTAATTGAACCTTACCCTAACTCTAACACTAATTTTTACCTTAATTGAACTCTAAATTTAACTTTTACCCTAATTAAACCCCAACCATTACCCTAACCCTAACCCTAACCTTAATTAAAACCTTATTGAATGTAACCCTAATTGAACTCTAATCCTAATTGTAATTGAATACTAACCCTAAATTTCAGCCCTTATTAAATCCTAATCCTAACCAGAACACTAACTCTTACCATAATTAAACTCTAACAATAACCTTAACCATAATTAAATCTTAATTGAATCCTAATCATAATTTAACTCTAACCATAATTGAACATTATTTCTAATGCTATTTGAACACCAACCCTAACCCTAACCCCAAGCCCAAGCTTTATTGTAGAACCCTAACCCAAATTTAACCATAAGTGAAAACTTACCCTAATTAAATTATAATCCTAAAAATAATTAAACCTTATTCATAATTGAACCCTAATCCTAATCAACCATAGTAACAACCTAATAGTAATTTAACCCTAACCCTAATTGGACCATAAACTTAACCTTAAACCAAAACCCTAACCCTGAGTGAACACTTACCTAATTGAGCTCTAATCCTAACCCTAATTAAACCCTGACCCTAATTTAACTCTAACCCTAACCCTAATTACAACCTAATTTTAATTGAATCCTAACCCTAATTGAACCATAATTTTAACCTATAACCCTAATTTAATTTTAACTCTAATTTAATATTACCCTAACCCTAACACTAACCCTTACTCTAATTGAACCCTAACCCTTTCACTTTCCTTAATTGAAACCTAACCATTATCTTATCCCTAATTAAACCCTAACCTTAACCCTAACCCTAACCCTAATTGAAACCTTATTGAATCTTAACCCTAATTAAACTATAATTTTAACCCTAACCTTAACCCTATTTGAACCCAAAACCTAACCCCTATTGAACCCTAACCCTGACCCTAATTGAACACTAACCCATTTCCTGATCCTAATTTAACCCTAATTGAACCTTAACCCTAACCCTTATCTTGATTGAACTCTAATCTTAACCATGATTCTAATTAAATTTTAATTGAATCCTAACCCTAATTGAGCCCTAATCTAAACCTTAATTGAGCCCTAACCCTATTTGAATCCCAAACCTAACTATAACCCCAAGCTTCATTGTAGAACCCTAACCCTAACCTTAATCATCATTTAACTTTAATCCTAATTAAATCTTAACCCTAATTGAACCCTAACCCTAACCATTACCCTAATTAAACCCTATTTGAACCCTAATCCTAACCTTAATTGAACCCTAACCCTAACCTCAAGCTTTTTCGTAGAACCCTAACCCTAACTAAACCCTAAACATAGTCTTAAGCGAAATATAACCATAATTAAACCCTAACGTTGACCCTTATTTAACCCTAATTTAATCATATCCATACATGAAACCTAAGCCTAACCACATAACTCAATTAATTCTATTATCAATTAAACCCTAACCCTAATATTATCCATAATTGTATAGTAACTCTAATCAAACCCTAATCCTAACACTAACCCTTACCCTAATTGAACTCTAACCCTAAACCTAATTGAGCACTTGATGAAGGGGCAAATAAAAAAACAAAATTACATAAATTTATCATTAGAAGATATGAGTATTATTTTTTGAAATAAACAGAAAATACATTACAAAAATGAGAAAACAAAATAGAGGATGAAATCCTCACAAGATGCAACACATTAAAGCTTCATTCCTTTGGATTTTGGAGCCTTTTATCTTATGTATCTTCAAATCCATCTTCAAACCTAATCTCCCACCATCCTCAAAAATTATCACCTTCCCATTATCATTCCACTACTTAAAAATGCTCAAAAATTATCATAACTAGCCCTTCGATGCTTTCAAGAAAAAATTAAAATTTGTAATTCCTATCCAAAAATAGCCCAACTTTTGAGAGTTGTAACTTTTGATCTAGGCACTTGTTTGAGCCTTTTTTTTAAATTGTAGTTCTTAGAGTGCTCTACATGCTTGAAATTCAATTTATCCAATTTCACCAATTTTTGGGGCCCCAAAACATCACTTGAAGCCTCAATTTTAAGTAATTTTCTAGAAATTTTAAAACTAAAATCTTTAATGTGTCTTCACACAAACCTAATATTGATTTGAAACTCACCCACATGTACAAAATTCATTTGAAAATATTTGGGGAAAAATTCAAGTCCCTACATTTTCATATACAAGCTTACTAAAAATAGAGGCTTTACTAAATTTAACTCTTTTTTGAGAATTCAAAAGTTCTAAAACCACTCTTTGAGACTTTTAAAAGTAAATGAGCTTCATGGGTTTTCAAAAAACCAAATAGAAATTAAAATAAAATATTTTTTGAGTGATGCAATATTTCCCTTACACCTTGGACGTTCTTGCCTCAATTCTAGACCTAAATTTGAACCCTAATTAAATCCTAACCCTAACCCAAACATTAAATCTTACCCTAATTGAACTCTAACCCTAACCTTAAGCCTTATTGAATACTAATCATATTTGAACCTCACCCCTAACCCTATTTTAACTTCAACCCTAACCCTAGCCCCAAGCTTTGTTATAGAGCCCTAACCCTAACCCTAAGAAAACACTTACCCTCATTAAAATCTAATCTTAAATCTAATTATAAACTAATCATAAGTTAACCCTAACCCTAATAGAAACCTAATAATAATTAAACCATAACCCTAACCCTAAACCTTAATTTATTTTTACCCTAATTAAACCTTGATCTTAGTCCTAACCCTAATTTAACCCTTATTGAATCCTAACCCTAACGATAACTCTTACCCTAACCCCAAGATTTATCATAGAACCCTAACATAACCCAAATTGAACCCTAACCCTAATTGAATAATAAATCTAATTGAACTCTAACTCTAATTTTTAATCCAAATTAGATCCTAACCCTAATTGAACTCTAACCCTAACTCCAATTAAACCCTAGCCCTAATTGAATCCTAATCCTAATTTAACCCTAAACCTAATCTTAATTAAACCCTAACCCTAATCCTTATTGAATCCTAACCCTAATTGAACTCTAACCCTGACTTTGAATCCTAATTAAACCTTAACCCTAACCCTAATTAAACTTGAACCATCACTCTAAACCCTAATCCTAATTCTAACCATAATTTTAACCCTCACTCTAACCTTTACTTTAATCTGAACTCTAACTATTACCCTAAGCATAACCCTAAACATTAACCTAAGATTAACTGTAATCCTAATTGTAACCTATGTTGTAGTCATAATTTAAACCCTAGGTAATTCTAAGCCTAACCCTACTTGACCCTAATTGTAATTCTAACCTGAATCTAACTCTAACCCTAATCCTAACCTTAACCCTCATCATAACACTAATTCTAACATTAAGCCTAACTCTAATCCCAATTCTAAACATAATTATATATTTAATTTTAGCCCTAATCCTAACCTCAATCCTAATTTTAACCCAAACCCTAGCCCTAATTCCAACCCTTAACCTTGAAAGGAAGAAAATTGTGTGTCTTATGATTTAGGACATAGGACAACAATCTTCACTCTCTCTCATTCAAGGATAACCCTACAGATCTCAATGCAAAGGAGAAAGAGATCTTGCAATAGGGTTGTCCTAGGGATTGATTGTAAGCTAATGATGGGTTCACCACCAAGTTAAGACTTGGAAAGACAAATGTAATGCAAGATGAAATGTCAAACTCTAATATGATGCAATGCTTCACTAAATGACTTAAAAATTCTGTAAAACAAAAAAAATATGTTGGATGGAATGTGTACACCTAGAAACTTGAAGATGAATAGATGAAGACCTGAAATGTTGGAAATTCTAACTTTAATGCTAAGTGGGACTCATGCACCAAGCTGGACGAATCACTCCCAGATCTAGGTTTTTGTGCAAGAACTGGTTTCTAGAAAAAGGGTATCTGAATCTATAAAAACCCTGAAAAAAATCTACAGTAGGACTCATTCAACACTTCTAGTGAATTAGTCTCATTCCACTTTTTCAAGAATTCAAAGTTTAGATCTGCACTTCTCCAGTTGCTCTTTTCTCCCAAATTGATTTTTGGATATGAAACTGCTGATTTTGGACCTGTATGTGACTTTTTATGAAGATGCTAACCTTGCAAATGAGGGGACAACTCCAAAAAAAATCTCGAAGCTTGTAACCTAATATTCAAGGGATCTTTGAGCTCCAATACACGTAGATCTGCAATCACACATCAAAAAGAAGGACTTGTTGATTGTTAGAGGATAGGGGTTTTACTAAGTCAAACCCCTTTTAGGCAATTAAACCAAATGGTGAGATAATGAAATAAGGAGATGAAAGATGAGACATGAAACATGAAACATGTGTATAGTCATAAAATTGCACCCCTTGCAATTTCACATAAATTCTTATATCTTCTTTAGTGTCCACTCCCTTAGTACTTGTGTAAGCTCATTTTAGCCCTTACATCAACCTTTTTCCCTCTCATGATGCTCAAAGACCCCTTTTTCAGTAGCTACCTTTGTGTGTCAACTTTGTGTTTCCTATTTATTTCATTTTGTAGCATGATGTGTCTAGACACTAGCACATCACACAAATTTATATGTGTTGCGCTAGCATCCTACGACGTTTCAATGTTCAAACGACCTTTTTCGAGCATGTTTGCCACTTTTCCTCACCTTTTGTCGATCGTAAGGACCTAAGATGCCTTGTAACGGTTGAAGAAGCTTCTTTTCCCTCATTAAATTATATTCTTTCAATTTGTTTGTCTCTCTAACTTCTAGTTTCACTCTATCATATTGGATTCTCTCTTGTCCCTCTTTGCTCTCTTGCTTGCACATCTCCCTTATTTGTTACAATAGCTTCAAGCTCTCAGATTCTCACAACATTCCTTGTATCTCTAACTCCCTTCCTTCATGCTTGCAAGCATCTTGGGATTACATATCTCCTATCTATTGCATTTTTACTTCATGATACGAGTTCTCCTCCTCGAGTGAGGATTGTTTTTATCACCTAAATTTTGTGATACGAGTTCTCCTCCTCAAGTGACTCATAATTTGTGGTGTGGTTTCTACTCCTAAGCGGGTTTTTCTTTTACCACATAGCGGGTTTTTCTTTTACCACACACTTTATCCATTTTGGTTCATTTATTTGTATCTATCTGGCTATCTGTGGAGGTGGGAACACCAAAATGGGGGTTTGACTGAGGCAAATTCCTATACAGACCCAACACTTTCTCTAGATATCACACATGCAAATATTAAAGACATTCACATGTTGGAGGCTTCATTACTTGGTTAGTTGTAAGTTCTTTCTTTCTAGTCTTTATCTTCATCATTTATTTTACTTTATTTAAATTCTATAGTATTCAATCATTTTCCCACATTCTAGAAGTTCTCATGAATTAGAGTAGAAGTAGCCACTTTGTTATTTTCTATGATAAAATTTCCTTTTTGGTTCATACGAGACACCAGCGCGCCTCAAGGATGCAAGCATTTCACAATGTCATCTATATTCTACGATGTCGTCCTTTGGCCAAGAGCTTGTTAGTTTGTCCAAGAAATATCTATGACCTACTCTTTCTGATTCTAGAACTCTTGTTGTTGTTCCTTGAGGTAGTTTAGGTAAGTTCACCTTGTGAGGCTCTCTGAGTGAAGAGAACTCATCAGTAGTGAATCCCCCTTCTCTACAACATGAACAATGATACCTTGAATAATGCCTTGTAAATCTGCAATCTAACATGAAATGGCCATGAAGGATATAGATCTTGATCTTGACAATAGGTGTAGAACAATGCTTGATCTTGGATCTTCAATGCTACATCAAAAAAATATCTCAATAACATGTTTGATGCTTGATATCCTTGACATGATGATGGATCTTGAATTGGTGCAATAATTATGAAGAATTTTCCCTTGAATTCCTTAGAAATGATCTTAAATTTTATCTTAATGATCTTGTAAATTATTGGAATTCTTAGCTCTTGAGTGCTTGGCTTGATATCATGAATTCTTAATGAAATAATGATTTGAGACTTCATTTATATAGGCAATTCATCTAAATGATCGTTTATTAGATCCCAAAGGCTGACATGGAATAAATTTAAATTCAAAACCCTAATTTCCTACTCAAAACTCAAAAAAGGAGCCAAATGGGACTCATATGCCACCTATGGTGTATGGGTCACACCTAGTGGGACTCATTCGCCCAAGGTGGCATAAGGGTCCCACAGGGCCTTTTTGGAGAGAGAAAGTGTTGGGGTGATGAGAAATTAAGTTTATTTGATGTCTATGTCAAGTTTTTGGTTACAATATTCCTTGGGATGCACAATATAGGGTCTTAGGGGCCTATATTAAGGTCATAAATGAAAGGGGGTCCAAAATCCAATGTGAAAGTGTAGATAAATATACCTTACAACATTAAATTAAGGCAAAATTGGGTTTATTTAGCTTAGAAGGGCCCAAAATCTCATGTGAATGTGTACAACACATTACAACACTAGATTATATCTATTTATTTTACAAGTCTCCTAAATTTAATGTGAAGGTGTTAATAAATACACTTTACAGTATTAAATTATGGCATAGTTAGGTTTATTTAGCTTAAACGGGCCTTAGACCTAATGTGGATGTGTAAAACACATCACAACACTAGATCAAGGTGACATTAAGTCCAATTTATAATTAATTATTCCCAAATTAAGTGTGAAAATGTACACAATAATAGTTTTAGACACTACATTAAGCCCCCACTTTAGTGAGGGTAAACTTGCTTCAAACTCACACTAAAGTATACATTGAAGAGGGGTCCAATTGTACCAATGTGGATGGTCTAGGATGACATGGATCAAGGAAGTGGAAAAGCCCCCAAGATCCAATATCCTACATCAAACTGACACAAGCACAAAAAGGACACGAACAAGGTGTATAATATGCAACATCAAGATACACAAACATGAAATGTCAATAACTAAAAGAAAGAAAAGAAAAAAACCAAAAAGAGGTGGATCAAGCCTCGACCATTTGTCCAACACAATGTGGATTAGATCTATGTTATTTTTCCAAAGATGTACACTCACTTTGAGGAAATGAAACTCTTATTTGTCCATTGGGTGAGTAATCCAAGAGGGTGAGACACATACACACACAGCCGATATGTGATCACCACACACATGCGAGTGGCTAAGGGAAAGTCACACCTTGAATCGGCTTCCCATCAAACCATGCCAAAGTTATAACTCCTGATAACTTTGATAAGGCACCATGCAACAATGATCTTCGAGCTTCATGAGACAAGCAAAATTTTGTATGCTTGGAGCTCATGAACAAACAAGATGGCTCTACAAGCATGCAAAGTGTATTATAAATGAAAAATAGTGTAAGGAATGTTCAAAGGGATTTATCTTAGTTCATGTAAGGTCTCTTCTTAGGGGAAATCATGTCTAATGTCTCCAAGAGAGGAAAATTCAAAGAAATGTCACACTCTTGGAGGAAATCAAACCCAATGACACCACCAAGAAAAGGACATATGAAAAGAAAAAAGAAAATTATGCAGTGAAACATGAGTGTCAATGTATGCCCCCACTTTAAAGTGGTTGCTAACACCATTACTGTGAGAAATTTCTTTAAAGTAGAAGAAGACATGAGAGCTTATTCAGAAAGTCCTATTCTAAGTCATATGTTTTGAATAAGCTACGTCATGAATAATTATGTCACATGTGAATCAACTAAAGGCATGTTGTCCACATCCCAATCTTTCTCTTATATGTACATGAAAGGTGATCAACTAGCCAAAAGACACAACAACAAGTGACATACGGGGAGAAGGCTACCTAACCCCTTGCCCCCACTTAGTGCAAGACAAGGATGAGCCAAATAGAATTAAAATAATTACTAATTAGAGGAAATAGGTTCTTTAACACAAAGAAGAGCACCGCAGTCCCTAAGATGTCAAATTTTGCTACTTAAAGCCTTGCATTCATTAGTAGCATGACCATGAACTCTATTGTATGTGCAAAATGAATTCTTGTAATAAAGTTTCTTTTGAGTTCTTGGAGGGAGAGATATCAAACGATCTTAGATGAGTCTTGAAAAGATACCCTCTTGATCAAAAGTACAATATGTTCATTTATTTTGTGACAAAGATATCTCTTACTTAGTACAAGATGTCATCTTACACAAGACTCTTTAGATTGCAATATTTTTTTCTCTCCTTTATAGGAGGGTGTAAAATCTAACGAATTCAAATCATTTGTGTTTTGTGTGATGACATTGACATTAAGCGAAGATTTATTTGTTGGTTTCATTTCTTGCAAAGGATAACAATAAAGACCATTAGTGTCTATCATTTCAGGATGGACTACTATTAAAGTCATCTTAAAAGAATATTTTGTAAGAGTGTTGATATTGAGCAAAGGATTGTTTGTTTCTTTTGAGGGACAATAACCAAGACTGCTAGTCTTTTCTTACGTTTGAGACTCTATAGGGACATAAATAACTTGTTCTCTAGAACCACATCCCTTTCCATTATAACTGAGTTTTTTCATAAGTTCATAACCTCTTCCATTAAGATTTTTCATTTCTTTCAGATTTGGCGATTGGTTTGGTGTTTTAATTTACCCATTAAGTCTTCATAATGCTCTCAGAGTTTGCCACACTCTACACTCAAGAAATTAAGAAACTAATGGCCAACTAATGAGATTCAGTCAACAACTGAGATCTCCCACACTTTAGGCTCTGTGAAAACGAGGGTTTTCCTGAATGTGTTCATAAAAAAGGTTTATGCCTTAAGAACACTTCTACATACAGATACATTCCCATTAATGCAACTAGATAGCAATTACCTTGTTTTTGGCAAAAACAATAACGATTATCTAGAGCTATGAAAACAAAATTAATGTAAGATATGTATCTCAAAAGAGACAGACAATGATTTTTAAATGTTTAGATCTTGAACCTTTACACTTAGGGCTACAATCTTGCACTTCTAACAAAGATTTGGAATGAACTATCCAGTGCCTTATCCGACCAGGCGGGAGTCACATAAAACATAACCCTGATAATATGGAACTCATCATTATAATGCCTTACATCATGAGATTTTCCATCGATTAAAATAGTACTCCTTAGCAAATCCTCAACACATTATCATAGACTTCTAATTCCTTTTCAAGCATTTGATTAACTCATTAAGCTAAAGCAAGAAAAATAATTACACATCCAAATATACCATTGAAACTAAATGAAGAAACCATTGATAAATCCATTCATAATCCATGATATGTACATAGGAGAGAAATTGTCTTAGTTGTTATGTAGATTTATTGATACCAGTTATTATAAAAGCATAGCATATTTATTTTATACAACACTCAACATGGAATTATTTTCTGAGTAGAGCCTTCCAAAATATCACAATATAACCTTTTTGTACACAACCTAAGCCTTATGATACAAAATCTGACCCCTAACAATGAGCTGTGAAATCTCCTTTATAGAACAGGAGAGCAACAAGCAATGGGCTCCATTGTTCATTTCAAAATGAATTTCACTTTTACCAAATGAAATTCAAATTCACTTCAAAAAACTCCTCATCATCAAAAATAATTGCAATACGCGCAGAGGAATCAAAAAATGGTTACACCCCTGTAACTAGCCGAAAAAGACAAAAAACACCACGCCACCCACGTGCACATCTGCATCAAACCCAAAATGTTGCAACACCAAAATAGGTAGAAAACACCACCCCAAGCAACCACACGACCCCGATACAAGCGATCACTCCTAGTTCTCGCTTTAGTAAGAAGCAAGATTGGTTCTTTACCCTTGCTAGTACCAACACTAGATCTAGCAATGTTACACGGTGCCACCGCAGTAATTGGAGAAACTGTGAGCACCTCCTCGTCAACTCCCATGAGTTCATTCAAGGTTGCGAGGTAGCTACGGTAGTCTGAATCAGTTTTAGACCCATCACCATCAGAGCCCGAAGAGAGCTCGATAGGTGATGTGGAACACCCAAACCTTGTCTCCACCCTTTGAGTGATTGTTCCATAAGTAGTGGGAACAATTTGTTTCTCCCTATGTCACAAATTTGTCACTCACTCGAGCACTCTGTCATACTACCGACTTATCCATTGAATACACTAGCTCAAAAATCAACAAGAAAATCAATCCCCTGCAAGTGAACAAAATTAAAATGCGATGATACATATGAGAAAATTAGTAGGCATTTATAGAGCAAGTCGGTGCAAGGAACATTCATTGCTCAAAATGTAGTACAAGCAAACGAGCGATTAGTGGCTAATGTCGCCACCACTGAATAATTGTGAGCTCGTGGAAAACAACGTAAAGCCCATCATTGCATTATCAAGTGGATACCTCTTGCACGCAAGGAAATCAAGAGTAAAATCCACTGAAAAACCCATGCCACCCTTTGAAAACAAACCCTCAATGTGAAAAGACCTAGCAAGTCGGACGACTTGGATTGAGTCAACGATTGTTGAAAAAATATACATCACCACCTAGGAAAATAGCAGCCAATCACACCCCAGCAATCAGGAACCCACGACCAAGCATCAGGCCCCACCCAGCCCCCTTGTTTCGCGGATCCAAGCCACGTGTCACTAGCTCACAAATCTCGTGGCATTTTCGAAAATATTAATCCGCTCGTGTGAGGCTTGCAGGGGATGGTCATCATTTATCCCCGAAATTTAATATCCACCATAGAAAAGACACCCACTTGTCATTGCAAGCGCAATAGGATAGGCCCCACTCCACCATACTTCACAGATTGCGGCATCTTGCACACCTCACACCACTTTAGTGACATCAGTAGGAAAACTTGCAAGGAATAGTCTAGATCAAAACCCATGATCCGACGGTCAGGCAAAATACACAGAAAAAAATAATTATAACAGTGGGGCTTACCAGAAAAACCCTTAGAGGCACAATAATTTAGGCCCACCCAAACCTAGGGAAAACCACCTGACATAGGCAAAATAATAATGACACCCAAATAGAAAGAAAAGGTCGATAGGTCAAGTGAAAAGGGGTCAGTCACAACACAAAAAATAGACCTAGTCGGATGACTTAAGAAATCAGTGACCCCCAACAATAGGTCAATGCTTAAATATAACGTGAGGGTTCAAAAGGTCTCAATCAAATTTATCATGGGTAACAAAAAAACCCTAAACCCTAAGCATTAGATCCCCAGTCATAAAAGGTAAACAAACATGCCCAAACCAGGAAAATTTTTGACAAATTTTAAAAGTCCCATCAGGTTGTTCATAGTCAAGTTTATCAAAAAAAAATTGTGTAATTTTTTACCTTTTGTTCTAAAGTGGTTGAGGGGGATGCTTTCAAAGGGTTTTCTAAATTTTGTGTTGAAATTTTCATTTTTTATTTTCCCTTGTCTAAATCTTTGTTTATGATCTTGTATTCACCCATGAATGTTGGTTCAAATTATAAGGAACCCCAATCATCTTCTAATAGCTTTGTGACTTCTTCATTGTATTTTTATGTCTTTCTATTACACGAGTTATACTTGTGTATTTGGTATTAATAATTTCAGAGGATTTTCCTTGTCTTTCTCAATGCTCAAACAATTGTTTGGGTCAGGATCCGCTTCAAGTGTGTACACTTTGTTGCTGTACACATACTTCATTTTATGATGAAGAGTTAAAGGAATTGCATGCATCTCATGAATCCAAGGTCGCCCTAAGACAAGGTTATTCAACTATGGATTTTGAGGGAAAAGGGGTATTCTCTAGCACTTCTAGGATTTTCACCTAAAAGGAGAGAGTTCTTTCACACCCAAAACCTATGGGTTCATTCAAGATTAAATGTTAAATTTATGATGTGTGTGTGATTTGGAATGTGTCTAAATGTTCCAAACTAATGTAATGAAAATGTGTTGAAAAGACTATGTAAAATGGCCTAAAATGTATGCATGTTGTAACAGAACTTAATGGGATGGAAGTGGTGCACTTGGAAACTGAAGTGTGATGTTGAGGAGCTTTGTAATCTTCGATAATCTACTATTGAAGGCCATTGGGACACTTACACCAAGCTGGGTGACTTAGTCCTACCTCGAGGAAACTTTATTAGAATAGGTTTTGGGGAAAAGGGTGTCCAGAACTGTAGAGGTCACTTTTCAATCCTAGCAGTGGGACTAATTCGTCAACAATGGCGACTTAGTCCACTTTTAAATTTCGGGAATCTTGAGACCAAAATCTGTAGCTATCAACTTGTACTTTTTTTCTAACAAAGAACCTGATCTAAATCTTTAGATATTGACCTGTAAGTTGTCTCCAAGCTCCCTTTAGGGTTTGTTGACTTTGAATGATGTTGATATAAATTTGACACCTTTTAGCACCTTTCTATTTGACAAATCTGCATACAAAGTTTGTAAAACCACATGCAAAGAGAAGAAAAGGATTAGAGTTAGAGAATAGGGGTTTGCCTTAGTCAAACCCCATTTTGGTAATAAAACCCTAGATAATGAAATGAGATGCGAAGGGAAAGATGATTGAACAACATGCAAGTGTAACAACTCACCAAACCCTTGATGAAGAAGTATGAATATATGCAAGTAATTAGCTCCAATGGATTGATGCTTGAAGTGCTTAGAGTGCTTGAATGCTTGAAGATTGCTTGAGAAGAATGAATTGCTAGGAGATAAAGTGAAGGAGATGAAAAATGAGGGGAAAACCCTTTATTTATACATGTTGTGCCCTAATTTCCCAAAATAAACACATCACAAGCCAACCTTAGGGTTTAGAAGACAATACCCCACTAGAATATTGACATAAATTTTATTTCTAAGCCTAATTAGACTAAGTCTCCCAAGCTGGCGACTTTATCCCACCAAGGAAAATTTGCTAATTGTCAAGAATTAAAGTGTGATTAATATTTTTTAATAGGATTATCTTCCAAAACACACTTAAGTGGGGCCTATAAGTGCATTAAGGGGTCGTTTAACATAAGAAAGGGTCAATTTATTGATGACAAGCCCAGGAGAGTGTGATAATTTTTACAACTCCTTACAACACTTTGAAATAAGGCTTGGTAAGTAGTAAAAAGAGGTTTTTTAGGTGAATTATAATGAAAAGGTCCTAGAAAAATGGGAAAATGTGTTACAACACTTCACAACACCTTTATAAGACATCATTAGGTTTTTATTGATTTCCATGCATTCAAGGCCTAATGTGAATGTGTTGGCCACATTACAACATTAAATCTAGGAAAATTCAGGCCAATAATCCATAAAGAAAGGCCCAAATGAGTGAAAATGTCAAGGATACATTTTTCTACATATTTATTCTCCACTTTAGTGAGAGGATGAACTTGCTTCAAACTCACACTAAAGTAGCTCAACATGCATATCGAGAGGGATCCATATGTACTCATTTTATCAAGATGAGATAACAATCATCAAGAGGGATTATCAAGCCCCCGGGATCAATATCCCATGGCAAACCACTCATTAGCACAAAATATCACACAAGAAAGTGATGTGAAGGAATGGAAAGAAAGGGAAGAGTTGGATCAAGCTTCAATTGTTTGTCCAACTAGTTGTGGATTAGATCTAGGTTGTTTTTCTAAAAAGATGTGTACTCACTCTAAGGCAATGGAACTCATGGTTGTTTTCCAGGTGAGAAGGCCAAGCAAGTGAGAAACATACACGCATAGTTGGTATGCACTCACACACATGTAGGTGGCTATGGGGAAAGTCATGTCATTGGTTGGGCTTCCCGCTTAACCATACCAAAGTTATACCTCTTGATCGATAACTTTAATAAGGTGCCACAAAAGACAAGGTTTTTGAGCTTTATGAGACAAGAAAAGCTTTTGTGCTTGGAGCTCATGAAAAAATGAAATATGGCACCACATGCATGCAAGTTGTGTTATGCAAGGTGGCCATATATGTAAAATGCAAAAGAATGTTCGAAGGAGTCTTTCTTAGTTCATGTGAGGTCTTTAACTTAGGGGAACATTGCATCTAATGTCTCCAAGAGAGGACCAATCAAAGAATAAAAAAATTGCAACTTAGGGGATGTAGTGTGTCGTATCAAGCCACTAAGAGGAATGTAATATGCTAATATTGATCACACTTAGGAAATTACACCCAATGTCATCCACAAAGCAACAAATGCATCGTATGAAGTAATAAGGCTACACTAAGAACCAAGAAAAAGAAAAGAAAAATGCAAAAGAAATAATGCCAATGTATGCCCCCACTTTAAAGGAATTTCTACACACCATGTTCTGAGCAATCACTTTGAAGTATTAAAATAAAAAATGAAAAAATAAAGAAGACATGAGAGCCATCTTGGAAATCCCCTCTACCAATTCATATGGTTCTGAGTAAGGTTGCATCATGTGAAGGAAAAGAAGAAGAAAGCAAAGAGAAGGGGTTGCCCCAAAAAAGAAAAACACCAAACACATAAGGGATCTATGGATTTGGGGTCAGTATATTCATTGCTGCAATGTTTGTTGAGAGAGCTCAGAAGTGTCATCATTCCCCCAAATACATAGAACTAGAAGGGCACAAAGAGAGCGAAAAAAAAAAAGGAAAGAGTCATTTTGGGTCAACATGGAGGAGACATAGAGTGTCTCGACATTTTGCATCATCCCCAAAAGGAAAATAAAAGCAAACGAAAAAGACAAAGAAAAAGATCCTTTTGGATAAACATGAAAGGGAAATTCTAGTCTCAATGCCTTGCATCACCCCCAAAAGGAAAATAAAAAATAAAAAGACAAAGGACAAAGGAGAAGAGCCTTTTTGGGTCAACATGAAAGGGAAATTGCAGTCTCAATTCCTTGCATCATCCCCAAAAGGAAGGAAAAAATAAAAAAGGGAAAGAAAAGGTACGACATATAGAAGGATGAAGGTACAAATAGAAGAATTTCACAAAGAGAAGGAACATCAAACTAAACAGTATGGGGAACACGTTACACACATACACAAAAGGAAAAATAAAAGACTAGTAAGGAAGATGCAATTCAATCATCTAACAAGTCATCTACCTCCCAATCCCAATTGGTATAAGTGTGGGGTGAATAACACAGCTAAGGGACAAGGACAAATGCATTACTAGGGCAGGGCTATCAAGTTCTTTCCCCCACTAAGTGTAAGGCAAGAATGAGTCGAGCTAGGTGATGGGAAGGATCATGTAATAGTGAGAAGGGAATTTTCTACAACCATTACATGATAGGGTATGTGATAATAGTTTATGGGTTGAGGGGGTAGCAACTATCGCCATAGAAATGATACTTGCTCAGTATTTCTCTCAAGTGATGACACTCATCACTTCTATGTTCAAGAACACAATGATATGCACAATATGGAACATTAGCATATTTAGGACATATCACCAACCTATTCCTAGGTGGAAATATAATGAGTTCCTTGTTGAGGAGTATTTGCAATTTCCTCTCACATTCAGGTGGTGGGCGAAGAGGAAACTTGAGTTTCTGTAACTTGTAAGGCCTCTTGCATCTACTAGATTCTCCAACTTTGTGAGAGGAGATTAGGGTAGGAGGTCTTGATATGAGCTGAGGAATGTTCTTTATGAAGAAGGAAATGCAGATTGGGAGGGGAATCAAAGATCACCATTCCATCATCATGAAGTTGTAGATATTCTCAAGGAGGCATGTGGTTATGAGCGGGATCTTGATAGCCTATCCCCTTGGTATTTTCATCAGGTGATAGTTCCTCATAGAATTGATGTATTTAATTTTTAGTTGTTGTGTTACCTGCTTGTTTACTTAGAATGGTAAAACCTTTGCCATAGATTTTTTTCAATGTTGATTGGAGTATTTTTCACTTGGGTATCATAAAGTGGTTGAGTGATTGTTGGTTTAGAAGAAATAGGTCCACCTTGTGTAGGGAACTTGGGTTCTTTGTGTATTTTAGGATGTAGGTAATGAAATGTTTCATGAGGTGTCATGGATGGATAAAATTATGCATTAGCTTCAAGGTTTTCAAGGCAATAATTAAGGAGCCTATTCATGCTAGCATTATCATCCCTAATGATGCAAACATCACGAGGAGGACATGCATTAGGAGTTGATTGAGAATTATTGGGTTCAAGGTCATTAGGATCAGTTCCAAAGGCATAGCTTGACATGTCAACTAAGGATTTAAATAACATCTAAAAAAGGTTGAAAGATATATCCATAATGCAAGTGAATGAAAGCAAACTAAATTGAAAGAAAGAGAATATCTGGAAACAACAACAGAAAACAGAAGTGTAGAAAATGTTTAGAAAATGACAGAACTTATAGTGCAAACTATGTAGGTGGACTAAGTCGCCCAATGTGGTGAATTAGTCCCAACAGTTATATTTTTAGCAATTTTCAGAAGATTTGAATGGGTTTTACAATTTTTAGGCTTTTCCAATGCAGATACAGAATGAAAATACAAAAAAAATGGATTTTTTTATGAAATGCAATGCAAAAATGCAATTTTTAAAACCATAGAATGCAAAAAAATGCAAAATCCTAGTGCAATGTTAATGCAAGCTTCTCCTAGGATGCAAATGCACTTGAAATTAGAAGATAAAAATTGTTCTAAAGGTGGGTTCACCAAAATGAATTGTGGATTTTGAGGGAAAAAGGGGATTCTCTAGCACTTCTAGGGGTTTTTCCTAAGAGGAGAGAGCTCTTTCACACCCAAAACCTAGGGGGTTCATTCAAGGTTAAGGGTTAAATGTATGATGTGTGTGATTTGGAATATATCTAGATGTTGTAAACTAATTAAATGAACTAATTATTGAATGCAAACTAATATAATGCAAATGTATTGAAAAGACAATGTAAAATGGCCTAAAATGTATGCAAGATGTAAGAGAACTTAATGGGATGGAAGTGGTGCACTTGGAAACTAAAGTGTAATGTTGAGAAGCACTGCGATCTTCTAGAATTTATTGTTGAAGGCCACTACGACACTTATACCATGTTGGGCGACTTAGTCTTGCTTTAGGGAAACTTTGTCAGAACAGGTTTCAGGGAAAAGGGTGTCCAAAACTGTAGAGATCACTTTTCAATCCTAGCAGTGGGACTAATTCACCAATGATGGTGACTTAGTCCACCTATGACTTTCGGGAATCTCAAGACTAGAATTTGTAGCTATCAACTTGTACTCTATTTTTCAATAAAGAACTGGGTCCAAATCTTCATATATTGACCTGTAGGTTGTCTTCAAGCTCCCTTTAGGGTTTGTTGACTTTGAATGATGTTGATAGAAATTTGGCACCTTTTAGCACCTTTCTCTTTGACAAATTTACATACAATGTCTGCAAAACACACATGCAAAGAGGGGGAAAGTGTTAAGGTTAGAGAATAGGGGTTTGCCTTAGTCAAGCACCATTTTGGTAATCAAACCCTAGATAATGAAATGAAATATGAAGGGAAAGATTATTGAATATGCAAGTGTAACAACTTACCAAACCCTTGATTAAGAAGTCTAAAGATATGCAAGTAATCAACTCCAATGGATTGATGCTTGAAGTGCACCTGAGGGGTCAATTTGAATGACCCACTTTGGAGAGTTAGCATTTGAGGCATGTTGATTTCCAAGAAAAACCAATTTGCAAACATGTTGAATTGACATATTTGAGCGTGTGTGTCAATTTTCAGCTGCCCACGATAGGTTTTGTCAGGGTTTTAAAAAGTGAAGCTGGAGGGATTTTGCACTGTTCTATTGTTTGCAGGTTGTCAATTTTGTGAAACAGCCTCCTATTTGAACTTGGATTTCGCAACCAGTTGACTGCATGTCAAAATGAATGTTGTTATGTGTTCTCCATACCTAAATGATCTCAGATGTCAAATTTCAAAGCCTCATGATCTGATTTTCTATTTTTATTAGATTGAAACCAATTGCAATTTGTTCAGTTTCACATTTGCATTCCTGATAGCCTTTCTGATTGGTCAACTTTGATCGTTAATATATTTTGATCAAATATGTTTCATGGATTTTCCTTTTGGACACGTGCTTAAGGTACCTTAATGAACTCATGTGTCTGATGGAAGCTCGTCAGGAGTTGTTTCACTATTTTTACAAATTGGTAGTTGAGTGAGTTTTAATTTTTTCAGAACAGTTGTTTCAGAAAAGCCTGACTGGGCAAATTTTCCAATTAATATCCGGTTCCTCGGGTTTCCTTTTTCTGATAAGTTTTTTGCACTGCATTCTTGGAATGAATGACTACAATTTTGCAAGTTTTTATTGCTCGAGGGGGTTGTTTGACTAGTTTTCCAGTTTGATTCCTGAGGCAATTTGACTGGTTTCCACCATTCTGTAAATGTGCCAGAAAGAAGATTTTAATGAAAACCCAGTTTATAATTGTACTTCAAATACACTCAGGAGTTGTCTTTGATCATTTCAAGGTGAAATTTGTTTCAAAACGATTTATTTTTTTAGTCGGGCCACTTGGGGCCCGACATGCTTTGCATGGTCATGAACCTATAATGGCTCCAGTGTTGCAATCCCATCAAGTAAATTGATTTGTATTGGTTAGCAGGTGGAGGAACATGCAATTATAATTACTTACAAGTTTTAAACTTTAAAGTGTTATCTATCTTCCAAATGTGGAGTTGAAAAACAAATCATGTCATCATGGAGATTGCGGTATATAGACACAAAGGATTTGTTGAAAATGCTTCAACAGTGAGACAGTCAGGGCATCCACCAAAGCATCAATGAGTATAGTTTATTGGCTGCATATACACAAAATAGATTTATTTTAAGACTTTAGAAACTTTCAAGAAAATGCAAAATTGGTGTCAGTGGCCGATGGAAAGTAGCATGGAGGGTGTATGAATTGTTTGATGATGCCCCAAAAAAATGTGGATTCAGGGATCTGTAGAATGCAGCTTGTTTGACAATATGAATCCTTAATATAGTTTCATGGAATATCATGGTTGTTGTGTTCCTACAAATACAGTTTGTTGATAAATTTTAATAACTTTCAGGAAAATACAAAACAAGGAGAAGCTCGTTGGCAGAAATAAGTGGATCCCACATGTGAATGGATGTTGGCGGCTACCATAGCATAAGGGATGGAGATATAACATAACATAGAGGTCGATTTGGGTGCATTTCAGGTATGGACATCCATCACGTAGGAAGCAATTGTAAAGGGTTCACACCACACTAGACAGGTACCTGGCAGTAGGGATGAACCCACGGGATGCTATAATTGTAGGTATGCACATATAGAATGTTGAAAAGGCCTTAGAAACTTCCATACACAAGTTGCTTGAGGCGCAGCCAGCCAGTAGGTGAAGGTGGTCTACGTGCCAAGTGAAGGAAGTAAAGATACCTATCAAAGAACAGTAGGAGAAGCCTGTGACCAGTGTTGGAGGGTGTTGTTTTGTTATAGATAGGAAATGGAAAATGTGTGGCACGGGTTTTAGAGTAGGATGCGTACATCCATCAAAGCATAAAGGTGCAGGGGCATAGCCAATAGGTAAGGGCATGACCTACAACTTGGAGGACTCGCGCCATCAAGGAGGATAGCTTGTAATGGTGGGCGTAGCTAGTGTTGAATCAGGGGCAACCATCGAGCTAGGGCACGGGTATTTGGAGCAGTTCATTGGCATACATTAAAGCATAAGGAGCAGGAGAGAATGGAGTCGGTCGCCATGGTGAATAGAGCTTGGAGTATACGCAAATAGGAAACATAAGATTAGGGCAACAAATGAAGAAAGTTGAAGGAAATCTAAAGGTGGAGATTGGGAGGCCAATGCAGCAGCATCCAAACCATTACCAGCCATTTCACAATCCCAAAATGCTCATGGGATATGGGGAAAGCAAAAATAAAACATTTAATATTTTTTTTTTTACTAAGGGTTGTCAAATAAATTTAATTGTGGTCGGCCCCATGATCTTTTAAATGGCTCAAGTAAAATAGAAGGCTCCAAAGTGAATATTAAAAGGTTTTTTAATATGAGAAGAAGACTAGACCGTCGGACAATGTTTTTTTTTTTAATATTTTATTTTAAATAAATGTTAGATTGGGGGTGGGGCCCATTTTATTTTCTCGAGTAATTTTTTAAGACCTTTTAATGAAATAAGGGTGAAATATTTTCAAAGTGAGAGGAGGTAAAAGCCTGGGGGATATTTTTTTAAATTGTGACCCGATGGCAAAAAATTTAAAAGAGTCAAATGTTAAATAATTGGTGCTACTGGGTAAAGTATTTAAATACTTTGAATGGGGGGATTAAGATAAGTGAAAATATTTTTTTTACTGATGGTGAATAAAATAAATATAGTAAGTAAATGGAAAGATAAAATGTAGCAAAGGGCAAAACAAGAAATAAAGATAGATAGATTTTCACAGGAGTGGAGTTTTCCTTTGAGTTGCAAGTAATGATTGAATGGACACATGAGCATTTTTCTGTTGAAGAATGAATTGAGCACAAATTGTTTTGAAAATAGAACAAAGTTTGTTATGGGGAAATGGAGAAGATATTTTGCAGATTACTGTTCAACGGTGGAGATGTTTCCAGATGGTTTTTCCTATTCGATTTTAGGGTTTCTTCTGGAGTTTCTTCTCTTCTACATATTCTCTTCTCTTCTCATTGTAATAGGCTAGCAAGTCAAGATTCTAGTGTGGAGTTGCATATCAAATTGTAAAATATGTAGTAACAGAGGCAATGCAAGTGGGTTTTGTGTCATTTTATTGTAGGATTTGAGTTTATTGGGATTTAGTGTTTTATAACAGTATTGGCATTTGAGTTTAACTGACAAATTGAGGCTCATGTCTCTCCTATGTGCAAATGTATTTGAATTTTGAATGAAGTAATCAAGGTTTATTTGGTTCATCTCACTATTGTGGTGTGTGCAATTCTGGTTTTAGTTTTAGTTCAAAGAATTAATTAAATTGCTTGAATGAGGTTGCAGATTGATATGTTTTGTACAAGGATTTGGTAAGTAGTATTGAGTTGAGGTACAAATTGGTGATATTGTAAGGCAGTACAATCAGAGATATTATATGCTATGTGTTAAAATCTGCTATGAACTATTAGGTGTTGGTGAACTTGACTCCTCCAGTGGATATGGCACTGGTCTGATTTGCACTCGTCCTTTGTGATTCAGTGTTTGTTTGTGTTCACCTGGGGCTTGCTACAATTTTAAACATAATGATTATCTTTCACCATGAAGTTGTATTGTAACTATCTCACACTCCAAGTGCTTGATGTTACTAATGAACAACCAATTCATTTCATTTCTATCCCATTTTGTTGAGCTATTAAGTGAGATTATCTATTTGAAGTTAATGATTGTTTATAATTTTGTTGTTGAGATTGTAAAATCATTAAGGGGATCACCCTCCTGGATCTTGCAGAGCCCAAAGTGTAGGAGGTTATTTTAAAATCCTTGTCAGTTGGTCCAGGTCCTCCGAGCTGCCCTTGATTGGAATTGGCAATTCCATAGGTAGATTAGGAGACAAACCTGATTTACATAAAAAAACCAACAAAATGGCGACTCTGTTGGGGATGCACTCAGAAGTTTTGGTTGCAGATGGTGATTTTATAGAGTCATAAAGGTTTTGAATTATTCCTGTAGCTATTGCTGAAAATTATGTATGCCTTATAGAGTCATGAGCTTGAGAGGTCAATTCTCCTTGTCGATTTAGTCAATTCTCATGAATGTTGTCAGAGTGTTTGTTGTAATTCATCTTTCAATGTAAGTTTATCTAGATTTTTCCATACTTCATGCTTATTTCATAATACCTCACAAGTTGTGAGTGGCAACTCCAAGATCTATGCACTAGTGTGCATTATTTGAGAACTGGGAAAGACCCAAAAGATTTGCAGTAGAGATGAAGTAGATTCGATCTCTTGTGATGAAGTACCCTGGAAAGTTGAGGAAGGAATCCATATGATGTCATATTGTTGGATAAGGAGGTTTTGCAGTACTTATGCTAGTTTTTAATGAATTTGATTTGTGAATAATTTCCAACTGTTCAAATTTTTGTCCTCTGCAAAGAGGTGGCGACTTTACCAAAGAACCTAATGAAGATGTCAATATAGTTCAAGATCTACAATTTGTAGCTGCTACAACAGTTCCAAGTATTTTCACTCTTGGGTTTTCAAGAAACTCTTTCTTGAAAACCATTTTTGAACTTCTTAGAAATAAATTTGGTTCCCTACATAGTGAGTTAGCATTACCTAAGGGAAAGGATAGTGAGTTAAACTTTGCACACTTTCATTTGTTGGATCTGTTGAATGTATTTTCCATCCCATTGAAAGTGCTCTGTCTAGTGCTCAAATATTTCCTTATATGGATGGTTAGAATGTAGTTGTGTATTTTAATGTTTCCATCCACTTTCTATTATCATATGTTGCAAACTCAAGTTGTACCTATGTCAGCCATTGTCATAGTAATCCTTCATTTGGTCATGCTTATAACTATGAAAAATTAGTGAGCCTTAACTTTTAATATCCCTGGATTATCAAGGTGATATAACGATATCAAAGAACGCTTTTATTCAGTTGGTCAAAAAGTGTTATGAACTTCAAGCATCTAATACCCTAAAGTGTAAAAAACCAAGAGTAAATAAGCCTGGGTCCAGACCTGAATGGAATGATAAAAATGAAAGAAGGCTTAAAATGATGGATGAAAGATACCAATTCTCTCAACAAGCACAGTCAAGAGACCATCAAACTGTGTCTACTTGTCAGGTCATTGCACCTTTTGTCAATTCTTTTGACCCATTGTATGCTCAATTATATTTGTCATGGGTTGATTACAAAGCGAAATGTATGCCAAATAAAATCTATAAGAAGTTGCCTAGAAATTATGGGTACAATATTTGTGAAGGAGATGCACATATAAAAAAAAATTCCAGCTTCAAGGAGAAACATTCATTTGCAGATCAAGATATGTGGATGAGATTCTTTGTCAGATCTTTTGAAGAACGAGCTCGGGATTGGTATTTAATTTTTCCTGAGAAGTCATTTCCTTGCTGGGATATATTAGTGAATACTTATAGAAAATAATTTGCAAGAGAGCCTCTAGATCTTGTCAAAATATTAAAAGAAATTAGAAAGAAAAACGAAGATTCAAGCGTTGATTTCAATTGCAGATTTGATGTTTCTCTTTCACTAATCCCATAAATTTTTAGACCTAGCACTCATGACTGTATCCATATCTATTTTGAGGCCTATGAAGAGGGGTCTAGTGCATTGTTAAATGAGTTTGAAATCTCCGATATGTAGATGGCTTATAAAGTTTCAAATGGTTTGGAGGAAATGAGAGCTGAATATGTGTTAAGCTTGTTGTCTTCAATTATGGGTAAACATGCTGATAAAGTTAGTAGTAGTTGTGTAAATGCAAATGATCAGAGGTCTTCAGAAAAGTGCACATTTGAGAAGGTTGAAGACAAGAAGGATGCATCATCAAGTGATGAGAATTTTTTTGTTGAACAACTCACAGAAGAAGTACACCCAAATACAAATCTGCAGCTGAGTTTTCTGAGCCAAGAACATGATAAGGAATGTTAGTTGGATTTACTCTTCAAAGAAGAGAAATGTGATCAGCAAGGTGATGATACAATTGATTATGTCTATTCTATATGTGAAGAATGTAGTCCTGACGTAAGTCTCTATTAGGAAACAAATAAGTTTGCTGATTTAGGGAGCCCTCTTGAGAACATCAGTTTGCCAGTTGCAAATGATAAGCTCAATGAAGACACCCAGTCTGATGATGAAGTACAAAGAGATGTGGATTGTTGTTATGATAGACCAAAAGTGAGTAAGAATGAACAAGTAAAAATTGTGTTTGTTATGACAGATGGTGACTATGTGTGTAACAATGTTATCAACAATTCAATCTCATATGATTGGGGAGCTCCTATTTATGATCAACCCTTTGAATTTTCAGATTTTGATGATGGAGACATCTTGGGATATCCTAATTTTCAGTTTGATAGTTTTCTTAATCCAAGTGAAGGTCAAGAAGAGGAAGTGGATGAAAAGATGGATCGGGGCAGTGATCTACTAAGTTGTGAACAAATTTTTGATCCATTTACCACAAAATATCAGGAGTATGCACATGAGGACAACTCTTAGTTGTTGTGTGCAGTCCCTATTGACTTTGACAGTAATGACAACTCTCAAGATGCAGGGTGTAATGTAAGTGAGTCTGGTTCTTTTTCCAATAATGAACCAGTTGATCATGACAATGCTAATGAAGATGAAAACAAGCAGCCACTTGATGGTAATGATGCAATGTGTGATGAACATGACAAAGAACATGTTGATGCAAACTTAGAAGTATGTTTTGATGAGCTTGAGAAAATTGATAACCAAGAGGATTGCATGAATAATGAGTCAAGTATTGAAGTTTGTAATGCAATTTTGAAAGAGTATTTGTTTGATGATTTGAGTAAGCCTATCCTTGAGCATTTGAGTGAGAATGAAGATGTTGATTTCAATGAGAAATGAGATTATGCCTTTGAACCATAATTTCTTTTTGTTAAGAAAGTTTGTGATACTAAAAGTGTTGATACCTTATGTTCAAAGGATAGCAAATTTAGTGATGCTGCGGGAAATTTGAAATCTTATGTGGAGGGGACAAAGATGTTTGCATCAGCAGTTAATGTTTGGCAAAATCCTCTGTTTGATGAGTTTCTCTTTTCATCAATTGGTACTAATGATGATCCTTATTGTTGTAGATATAATCCACTCTTTGTTGAGAACTCAGATGAATTGAGTGTTGCATCATTTTGTATAGAGAATGCTAGTGGTGACCAAGATGTCATTGGTGATCTGATGCCACATTGTGCGGATGAGCCTTCTTCTATTGTTGAAGATGATGACAAGATGACTACAGATGATGATGATTCAGGAGTCCCTGATGAATCTAAATACCAACATGATGAAGGATGGTTGCAAAATGTGTTAATGCATGAGTGTGTCTTGTTGAATGCACTTGAAGATAGTTTGCATGATGAGTCAGATCTTTTGGTAAGCTCTTATAATAGTTTAAATTTTGACAAGAAAACTAATTATCAGATTGAGCCTAATAGTTCTAGCCATATAGTAGAATGTGAGTGTTACTTTTGTCAGCTGGATAGAATTTTCATAGAATGTGGCAATGTTCAAGATATGGAGGGAAGTTGTTTTCAACTTGAGAATGATCCATGTGATGAATGTGATAAGTTGTTGCCACGTGATGATAAAAATTTTGAAAGTATGCCTAAATTTCAAATGCACAATGATTGTGAACATGTTGATAATGTTGTGAATGATTGCCTGATAGGAGAGGCCAACATGTTTAATCAGGCAAATGGTCTTGATCGGACCAGGCTTTCATATAGTCTTGATCATTATTTCCAAATCATGCCACTTGATATGAAATCAGAAGATAAAGAAAGTAAATGTTGTGACTTATTTGATCTGGTTGCCATATAATGAAGTTGAACATAGAGCAATTTTTCACTTGCCCAATGGCAGCCTGACACTTATGTTTACAAAGGTGCGATTTCTTATGTTGTTATGGTTTGATAAATGCAAGCGTGAGTTAAGGGAGATCAGCTCTTTTTACAAAATTGTATTTGACAGAGGTAAATTTTGATTCCCATTTTTCATTTGGTGACTCAGGGTCATCAGATGAAGTTGAAAAATAAAAGTTGAATTGGGCAGCAGTTTGAAGGCACTTGACAGATTCAGAATTTGGTCTACTCTCCCCAAAGATCTGGAATCTTTCTATGCCCACAGGGGGCATTCATCCCTAGATGGAGCCATTGTTGGCACTCTAAAATTTGTGAAATTTGAGGTGCCCATTTTGAGAATTTTGCTTCTGCACTTTTTGAAGTGCACTTGAGGGGTCAGTTTGAATGACCCACTTTGGAGAATCAGAATTTGAGGCATGTTAATTTCCAAGAAAAACCCATTTGCAGAAATGTTGAATTGACATATGTGAGCGTGTGTGTCAATTTTCAACTTCCCACAATAGGTTTTGTCAGGGTTTTGAAAAGAGAAGTTGGAGGGTTTTTGCACTATTTTGTTGTTTGCAGGTTGTCAGTTTTGTGAAACGGCCTCCTGTTTGAACTTGGATTTTGAAACCAATTGACTGTCATGTCAAAATTAATGTTTTTTTGGTGTCTCCATACCTAAATGATCTCAAGTGTCAGTTTTCAAAGCCTCGTGATCTGATTTTCTATTTTTACGATATCGAAACCAAATGTAGTTTGTTCAGTTTCACATATGCATTCCTGACAGCCTTTTTGACTCGTCAAATTTGATCATTAATATCTTTTGATCAAAGATGTTTCATGGATTTTAATTTTCCACACGTGCTGAGGGTACCTTAATGAACACATGTGTCTAATGGTAGCTCGTCAAGAGTTGTTTAACTATTTTTACAAATTGGTAGTTGAGTGAGTTTTAATTGTTTCAGAACAACTGTTGTTTCACAAAAGCCTGACTAGGCAAATTTTCGGATTAATATATGGTTCCTCGAGTTTCCTTTTTTTGAGTCGTTTGTTGCACTACATTCCTGGAATGAATGATTATAGGTTTGCAAGTTTTTATTGTTCAGAGGGGTCGTTTGACTAGTTTTCCAATTTGATTCCTGAGGCAATTTTACCAATTTCCACCATTCTGCAAATGTGCCAGAAAGTAGATTATAATGGCAACCCAGTTTATAATTGTACATCAAAGACACTTAGGAGTTGTCTCTAATCATTTCAAGGTGAAATTTGTTTTAAAATGATTGTTTTTTTTTAGTCAGGCCACTTGGGGGCTGACATGCTTTGCATGGTCATGAACCTATAATGGCTCCAGTGTTGCAATCCCATCAAGTAAATTGATTTATATTGGTTAGAAGGTGGAGGAACATGCAATTATAATTACTTACAAGTTTCAAACTCTAAAGTGTGATCTATCTTCCAAATGTGGAGTTGAAAAATAGATCATGTCATCATGGAGATTGCAGTATATAGACACAATGGATTTGTTGAAAATGCTTCAACAATGAGACACTCGAGGCATCCACCAAAGCATCAATGAGTACAGTTTATTGGATGCATATGCACAAAATAGATTTATTTTAAGACTTTATAAACTTTCAAGCAAATGCAAAATTGGTGTCAGTGGCCGATGGAAAGTAGCATTGAGGGCGTATGAATTGTTTGATGATGCTCCAAATAAATGTGGATTTGGGGATCTGTAGAATGCAGCTTGTTTAAAAGTATGCCTCCTTAATATAGTTTCATGGAATATCATGGTTGTTGTGTTCCTCCAAATACAGTTGACAAATTTTAATAACTTTCAAGCAAATGTAAAACACGGAGAAGCCCATTGGCTGGAATGAATGGAGCCTGCATGTGAATGATGTTGATGGCTACCATAGCATAAGGGATGGAGATCTAACATAACACAAAGGCCGATTTGGGTGTATTTCAAGTATAGACATCCATCACGTAGGAAGAAATTGTAAAGGGTGTGTGCCACAATAGACAGGTACCTAGCAATAGGGATGAACCCACAAGATGCTATAATTGTAGGTATGCACATATAGAATATTGAAAAGGCCTTAGAAACTTCCATACACATGTTGCTTGCGGCGCATCCAGCCAGTAGTTGAAGGTGGTCCATATGCCAGGTGAAGGAGGTAAAGATACCTATCAAAGCACATCAGGAGAAGCCCGCAGCCAGTGTTGGAGGGTGTTGTTTTGTAATAGGTAGGAAATGGCAGATGTGTGGCATGGGTTTTGGAGTAGGATGTGTACATCCATCAAAGCATAAAGTTGTAGGGGAGCATCCAACAAGTAAGGGCGCAACCTACAATTTGGAGGGCTCGCACCATCAAGGAGGGTAGCTTGTAATGGTGGGTGTGGCCAGTGTTGAAGAAAGGGCGACCATCGAGCTGGGGCATAGGTATTTGGAGTAGTTCATTGACATACATTAAAGAATAAAGAGCAGGAGAGAATGGAGTTGGCCGCCATGGTGAACAAAGCTTAGAGTATGCACAAACAAGAAACGGGGGATTAGGGCAACAAATGAAGAAATTTAAAGGAAATCTAATGGTGGAGATTGGGAGGCCAATGCAGCAGCATCCAAACCGTTGCCCGCCATTTCGCAATCCCAAAATGCTCACAGGATATGGATTGCGATGGTGCGGGGAGATGGGGAAAGCAAAAATAAAACATTTAATATTAAATGTTTTTGCTAAGGGTTGTCAAATAAATCTAATTGTGGTGGGCCCCATGATCTTTTAAATCTCTCAAGTAAAATAGAAGCCTCCAAAGCGAATATTAAAAGGTTTTTAAATATGAGAAGAAGACTAGACCGTCGAACAATGTTTTCTTTTTAAATATTTTATTTTAAATAAATGTTAGATTGGGGGTGGGGCCCATTTTATTTTCTCGGGTAAAGTTTTAAGATCTTTAAATGAAATAAGGGTGAAATATTTTCAAAGTGAGAGGGGGTAAAATATTGGGGGATATTTTTTTAAATTGTGACCTGATGGCAAAAATTTTAAAAGAGTCAAATGTTAAATACTTTGTGCTGCTGGGTAAAGTATTTAAATACTTTGAATGGGGGGATTAAGATAAGTGAAAATATTTTATTTACTAATGGTGAATAAAATAAATACAACAGTAAGTAAATGGAAAGATAAAATGCAGCAAAGGGAAAAACAAGAAACAAAGATAGATGGATTTTCACGGGAGTGGAGTTTTCCTTTGAGCTGCAAGTAATGATTGAATGGACACATGAGCATTTTTCAGTTGAAGAATGAATTGAGTAAATGTTGGTTTGAAAATAGAACAAAGTTTGTTACAGGGAAATGGAGAAGATATTTTGCAGATTACTATTCAATGGTGGAGATGTTTCCAGATGGTTTTTCCTGTTCGATTTTAGGGTTTCTTTTGGAGTTTCTTCTCTTCTCTTCTCATTATAATAGGTTAGAAAGTCAAAATTCTAGTGTGGAGCTTCATATCAAATTGTAAAATATGTAGTAATAGAGGCAATGCAAGTGGGTTTTGTGTCATTTTATCGTAGGATTTGAGTTTATTGGGATTTAGTGTTTCATAATAGTATTGGCATTTGACTTTAACTGACAAATCCAGGCTCATGTATATCCTATGTGCAAATGTATTTGAATTTTGAATGAAGTAATCAAGGGTTATTTGGTTCATCTCTCTATTGTGGTGTGTGCAATTCTGGTTTTAGCTTTAATTCAAAGAATTAATTAAACTGCTTGAATGAGGTTGCAGATTGATATGTTTTTTACAAGGATTTGGTAAGTAGCATTGAGCTAAGGTACAAATTGGTGATATTGTAAGGCAGTATAATCAAAGATATTATATGCTATGTGTTAAAATCTTCTATGAAATATTATGTGTTGGTGAATTTGACTCCTCCAATGGATATGGCACTGGTCTGATTTGCACTTCTCCTTTGTGATCCAGTGTTTGCTTATGTTCACCTGGGGCTTGCTACAATTTTAAACATAATGATTATCTTTCACCATGAAGATGTATATTTACCATCTCATGCTCCAAGTGGTTGATGTTACTGATGAACAGCCAATTCATTTCAGTTCTATTCCATTGTGTTGAGCTATTAAGTGAGATTATTTTTTTGAAGTTAATGATTATTTATAATTTTGTTGTTGAGATTGTAATCTCATTATTGGGATCACCATGTCGGGTCTTGCAGAGCCCAAAGTGTAGGAGGTTATTTTAAAATCCTCATCAGTTGGTATAGGGCCTCCGAGCTACCCTTGATTGGAATTGGCAATTCCAAAGGTAGATTAGGAGACAAACCTGGTTTACATAAAAAAAACACCAACAAATTGCTAGGAGATAGAGTGTAAGAGATGAAAAATGAGGGGAAAACCCTTTATTTATATATGTTGTACCCTAATTTCCTAAAAATAACACATCACGAGCCAACCTTAGTGTTTAGAAGACAGTATCTTGCCAGAATATTCACATAAATTCGATTTTTAAGCCTAATTGGACTAAGTCGCCCAAGGTGGCGACTTGGTCCCACCAAGGAAAATTTACTAATTGTCAAGAATTAAAGTGTGATTAATTTTGTTTAACAAGATTATCTTCTGAAACACACTTAATTTGGGCCTATAAGTTTATTAAGGGGTCATTTTAGCATAAGAAAGGGTCAATTTATTGATGACAATCCTAGGAAAGTGTGAGATTTTGTTACAACTCCTTACAAGAATTTCAAATAAGGCTTGGTAAGTGGTAAAAAGAGGTTATTTAGGTGAATTATAATGGAAAGGTCCTAGAAAAGTGGGAAAATGTGTTACAACACTTCACAACACCTTTGTAAGACATCATTAGGTTTTTATTGATTTTCAAGCGTTCAAGGCCTAATGTGAATGTGTCGGCCACATTACAACATTAAATCTAGGCAAAATCAGGCCAATAATCCATTGAAAAGGCCCAATTGAGTGAAAATGTCAAGGATACATTTTTCCGCATTACAGTTTGAACTGTAGATTTTGAGGTAAAGGGGATTCCCTACCACTTCTAGGGTTTCCACCTAGAAGGAGATATATCTTTCACAACCAAAACCTAGGGGGTTCATTCAAGATTACGGGTTAATGTATGTGAAATGTGTGTGATGTGGAATATATCTAAATGTAATAATCTGATAAATGAAACTAACTATTGAATGCAAACTAATGAAATGTAAGAGTATTGAAAAGACTATGTAAAGTGATGTAAAAGGCATGCAAATTGTAACAGAACTTAATGGGACATAAGTGGTGCACCTAGAAATTGAAGGTTGATGGAGAGGAGCTCTAGAATCTTCTAGAATCCATTGTTGAAGGACACAATGATACTTACACCAAGTTGGGTGACTTAGTCCTACTTCAAGGAAACTTTGTCGGAACAGGTTTCAGGGAAATGGGTGTCCAGATCTGTAGAGATCACTTTTTAGGTATAGCAGTGGGACTATTTTTCCAATGATGGTGACTTAGTCCACCTATGACTTTCAGGAATATCGAAACTAGAATTTTTAGCTATCAACATGTACTTTTGTTTCTAACAAAAATTTGGATATGAATCTTTAGATGTTGACCTACAAGTTGTCTTCAAGCTCCTTTTAGGGTTTTTTGACTTGAAATTATGTGGATAGAAAGATGACACCTTTCAACACCTTACTCTTTGACTAATCTACATACAAAGTCTGCAAAACACACATACAAAGAGGGGGGAAAGGGTTAGGGTTAGAGAATAGGGGTGTTCCTTAGTCAAACCCCATTTTGGTAATCAAACCCTAGATAATGAAATAAAATGAAAAGGGAAAGATGATTGAACAATATGCAAGTGCAACAACTCACCAAATCCTTTTTGAAGAAGTCTGAAGATATGCAAGTGATCAACTCCAATGAATTGATGCTGGAAGTTCTTAGAGTGCTTGAATACTTGATGCTTGCTTGATTGTTTATGAAGATGGGGGGGTGAAAATGAGGGGGAAACCCTTTATTTATACATGTGCACTAATTTACCAAAAATAACACATCACAAGCCGACCTTGATGTTTAGAAGACAATATCCTGCCAAAAATTTGGATTAAATTTAATTTGTATGCCACATGGGACTAAGTCGCCCAAGGTGGCAACTTAGTCCACTGGGGAAATTTTAAGTGGATGTCAGGAATTAAAGTTTAATTAATGTTTTTTAGTGGGATTGTCTTCCAAAACACACTTAAGTGGGACCTATAAGTGTATTAAGGATTCATTTTATCATAAGAGAGGGTCAATTATTCATGACAAGCCTAGGAAAGTGTGAAAGTTTGTTACAACACTTTACAACACTTTGAAATAGGACTTGGTAAATGATAAAAAAGAGGTTGTTTAGGTGAATTATGATGGAAAGGTCCTATAAAAGTGGGAAAATTTGTTACAAAACTTCACAAAACCTTTCTAAGACATTTTTAGGTTTTTTATTGATTTACAAGTGTTCAAGGCCTAAAGTGAATGTGTTGCCCACATTACAACATTGTATCTAGGAAAAATTAGGCCAAAATCCATAGAAAAGGCCCAAATGAGTGAAAATGTCAAGGGTACATTTTTCTACATTATATTTAGCCCCCACTTTAGTGAGAGGATGAACTTGCTTCAAACTCGCACTAAAGTAGCTAAGACATGCATATTGAGAGGCATCCATATGTACTCATGTTGGCAAGATACAACAATCATCAAGAGGGATGATCAAGCCCCCAAGATCAAGATCCCATGCCAAACCAAACATTAGCATAAAATATCACACAAGAAAGTGATGTGAAGGAATGAAAAGAAAGGTAATTTCAAATCAAGCTTTGACCGTTTGTCCAACTAGTTGTGGATCAGATCTAGGTTGTTTGTCTGAAACTATGTGTACTCACTCTGAGGTGACAAAACTCATGGTTGTCCACTGGGTGAGAAGGACAAAACAGTGAGAAATATACACTTATGGCTAGTATGTACTCACACACACACGTAGGTGGCTATGGGGAAAGTCGTACTGTTGGTTTCACTTCCCGCTTAACCATACCAAAGTTATACCACTTGATAACTTTGATAAGGTGCCACAAAACACAAGGGTTTTGAGCTTCATGAGACAAGCAAAGATTTGTATGCTCGAAACTCATGAACAAGTGCAAGATGGACCCACAGGCATGCAAATTGTGTTATGCAAGGTGGCCATATAACAAATGCAAAGTGCAAAAATGTAAAATTCAAAAGAATTTTCAAAGGAGTCAGTCTTAGTTCATGCGAGGTCTTTGACTTAGGGAACTTTGTGTCTAATGTCTCCAAGAGAGGACCAATCAAAGAATATAAAATTTTCAACTTAGGGGATGCAATTTGTCGCATCACGCCACTAAGAGGAATGCAATATGCTAAGATAGATTAACTTCATAAAATATATTAGACCCAATGTCGTTCACAAAGAAAAAAATGCATTGTATGAAGTAATAAGGCTTCACTAAGAACCAAGGTAAAATGCAAAAATAAATAATTCCAATGTATGCCCCCACTTTAAAGGAATTGCCACACACCATTTTGTGAGAAATTAATTTAAAGTAGCAAAATGAAAAATTGCAAAATGAAAGGACATGAGAGCTAACTTGGAAAGCCCTATGCCAAGTGATATTTTTTTGAAGGAGGTCGTGTCATGTAAAGAAAAACTAAAGGAAATAAAATGGGATGGGTTTCCCCCAAAACACCAAACACATAAGGGATCTATGAATTTGGGGCTAGTATGTTTGTTGCTGAAATGTTTGTTTAGAGAGCTCATAACTATCATCATCCGTCCAAATACATAGAAGTGGAAGAGACATAGGTTGTCTTGAAGCTCTTCATCATCCCCAAAAGGACAACAAAATCCAAAAGAGAAAATAAAAAAAGGAAAAAGAGAAATGAAAATGTTTTGGGTTGACATGAAAGAGACATGGAATGTCTCAATGCCTCGTGCCATCCCCAAAAGGAAAACACAAGAAAATGAAAAGAGGCCTTTTGGGTCAATATGAAAGGGACATTTTGATCTCAATGCCTTGAATCATCCCCAAAAGGAAGGCAAAAAGGAAAAGAGAAAAGCCAAAGAAAATTCATGACATATAGAAGAATGAAGGGACAAATAGAGGAATGCCACAAAGAGAGAGAACATCAAACAGAACAGTATAGGGAACATGTTACACACAAGAAAACACACCAAAGAAAGAGGAAAATCAAAATAAAAGTAAGGAAAATTCAATTCAACCATCTAACAAGTCATTTGCCTCCCAATCTTGTTCAGTTTAAAGTGCGGGTGGGCGACTAGCTAGAGGAACAACAACAATTGTAGAACTAGCATCAAGTTCAATGCTCATCCTAGGATGATTTTAATGCAAGCTCATGGAATAGGAAAACAATGTTTTCAAATTTTTATGCACCTCTTCATCTATCTTAGCAATTTCCTCATCATCCTCATCCAAATTAATGATAATAGGAGGACGAATGATGATGTCAGTTGAAGCATGTAACTCTGGTGGTGGCTATTGTATAGGATTAGGTTGTGATGGTGGGGGAGGAGAATAATCATGCATTACTTCTTTCAAGTGCGGATTATTATTTTCATTATTGTCTTCTTCATATAACTTGGGAGCAAGAGCACGAAATTGACATCTACGCTCCATAACTCCTCTATTTCTTTTCATCCTATTGTCAAGTTCTGGTTTTGAAGGAGCGGATTGATCAACCATAGGTTTCTTTTCATCCCTATGGGTAGGAATGGAAGGAACCATGGAAGTTTGGTTATCCACTTTCTCCTTTTCTTTAAAAACTTGTTTTATGCGAGGAGGCAAGATGGAGTTGCTTGCACAATCTCTAGATCTCTTGGATGATGTAGATGAGGTTTTAGGTGTTGATTGGTTAGGTAAGTCTAATTCAAGTTGAAGCATGGTTCATCCAATATGTGAGTTTTTGAAGTGGGTGGAGACATGTTGTGAAGAGATAGTTCCATAATTTCTTTGCTTTAAATTTTTTATAAGAAATGAAAAATAAATTTCTTCTAGGTGTGATGGGTTCCATGAGCTCGGGCCAAAAGACTTCTAAGGAAAAATTTCCTTTGGAAGACAAGGTATTAAAGCCTCTATGGTGGACCATGAATATATCATTGTCAAAGGGAAACTTCAAGCACTTGTGAAGGACCGAAGGGACGGCTTTCATTGAGCAAAGCCATGGATGGCCTAGCCATAAACGAAATTGGTTTGAATGTTGGATGATAGAGAATGTAACATACAATGTCTTAGGGCCTATTTTTAATGGGAGTGCAATCAATCCAATTGTAGGGAAAGAAAAACCATTGTGTTTTTTAATCCATGTGTTAGGTTTATCATAATCATCTTGATAAATATCATGCAATACAAAAAAATCTTTCGTGATCATATTCTTTCCATAGGCGGGATCTATTAAAATCCTATTAGTGGGCTTATCATAGATATGGTCAGCTATGTAAAGAGGACCATCAGGGATATTTTTGAGTATTTCTTGAGAAGAAAAAGTAATATCAATAGATGTTTTAGGTTGGCCCTTATGAGGGATAACGTCTATCACACCTACCATTTCATCCATAGGCTTGGCATGGGTCACATGTGGAATAAGATCAAAATGTTCATCATTTGTATCAACATTCATAACATCATTTTGTGGAGTTTCACTAGCTTTGACAAATGAAATATTGTGTTTAGGCATAGGGTTAGTGAAAAATTGTAGATTTTGATTGGGAGGGGCAACAAACTTATTACCTTGATCATTAGCACCAACAACAGATAGATAGCTAGAATCCATGAGGTATTGAACAATATGCTTAAAACACTTGAATTGCTATGTATCATGTCCCTTTTGTCTATCAAATTGTAAATAAGCTTTGGAGTTGAAGTTCGGAGGTAAAGGCTTGCGAGGATCGGGTGTGTGGACAATAGGTAAGGTAATCATTTGTTACAACAGAAGTTGAGACATTGTGTTATGGAGAGTGTTGGGTAAAGGTGTGAAATGTCTTTTTAGATCTCCATAATTCAAGGGAACTATGGTCTTAACAGTTGCTACCTAGTTATTTACAGGTGGATGGGATGTTTTAGGAGGGTTAAATTGTAAGAGCCCTTTGGTTTTCTTTCTAAATGGTTGGGAATTTTTTTGGTTAGCATTTTTAAATTTCTCAGTTTGACAAGAAGTGGATCATGTTTCTCGACTACTAATTGAATTGTGATAATCACAAAGGGTTGTGAATAAGTGAATGAACAAAGGGAAATTCATCATGGTGAGATTTTCCTAAAGAGGTGTTAGCAAATTTTCTATAAACATATTTTGAAGATGTGGTTCAAGAATATTGACATCGATTTGGGAATAAACTGATTGATAGCATGAGATAAAATCAGTTATCTTTTCATCATTGCTTTTCTTACATCGCATCAAATCGGCCAATGTTTTCTTGGGAGTCATATGCACTTGGAAATGATTAATAAAGGCATAAACAAGTTCATTAAATTAATGAATTGAATTTTTCAGTAAGGATGAGAACCATTCCAAGGTGGTGTCTTTTAAAGTTCTAGGAAACAATTTATCATCAAGAGAAAATTCACTACACAAAGAAATGTATGCATTAACGTGGTTAGAAGGATCTCCTTTTCCCCCATATTTCTCAAATCTAGGTATTTCTATTCCTTGTGGAATCAAGGTTCGCAAGATTTCCAAGGACAATGGGCTATTGCAGACATAGTATGTGAGTGGGCCATTTTGGTTTTGATTGATGGTGGAAATATGTTGTTGCATGGATGATACGGTTTGGAAAAGTTGTGTTATAAGAGGATCAGTGTAAGTGGTATTAGGTGGACGAGAGAGTGGTGATGGGGTGAATGTAGTGGTAGTGCAAGTGAATGGAATGCTAATGGATGGTATGGTTGAAGAGGATAGAGCATGTGATGCCACATAGGAGGTAGGAATACTAGTAGGAAAACCAAGGGAAGGAATCACATTGCTAAATTGTTGCATTGTGGTTGTAACATTAGGGGAGGCATAGGTAGGTATGGAGTTGATGGTGGAGGGAGGAGTTTGAGGTCCTCCTTGGCTAACCACAATGTTTTATGATGGAGAGACACTAGAGGTGGAAGGAACATGTTTTTGATATATCTCAACTATTTTCTTCACAACATCTAGGCCCTCATCACTATCAAGCATACATTGGATGTTGTCTATAGTGTGAATGATAGAGGAAAAAATGGTTTCAAGGATCACTTGATGTTGCAAGTGTGTTAGGTCCTCATGAAGGTGAATGATCTTGTTTTGTGGGATATCCTCAAGTTTATGTTCAGTACGCATACTACCTGAATGCAAATAGTTACTAAGGGTAGTTTTCAGTCCTAGTGTATTATTATCAATACTAGGAGTGGAAGCTCGAGATAACCCAAGATATACAACAATAGTATTGTCATGAGATGCCATGAGTCTTGAACTTCTTCTCACTAAGGTATCAACAATAGGACACCAAACACTCATGCAAATTTTTCTAAATGCAAGGTGAAGGAAAATGCAATGCAAACAAAAGGCACTAAAATGTTGATAACTAAAATTCTAGAAAACAACACAAAAATGTAGAAACAAAAAATAGAAATGCAAACAATTCTCTAAAAATGCCATAAATTACAGTGCAAATTGTGAAGGTGGACTAAGTCACCCGGTGTGGCGAATTAGTCCCAACACTAATTTTTTTAGCAATTTTTGGAAGTTTTGAATGATTTTTTCTAATTTTTAGGCTTTTCCAATGTAGGTACAGAGTGAAAATACATAATTTTTGAACTTTTCAATGAAATGCAAGCTAAATGATTTTTTTACTAATGCACTTTTAAAAACCTTAGAATACAAAACAATACAAAACCCTAATGCAATGTGGATGCAAGCTTTTCCTAGGATGCAAATGTAAAATTAGAAGTTAAAAAGTGTTCTAAAGGTAGGTTCACCAAAATGAACCATAGATTTTGAGGGAAAGCGGATTCCCTAGCACTTCTAGGGTTTTCACCTAGAAGGAGAGATGTCTTTCACAACCAAAACTTAGGGGGTTCATTCAAGATTAGGGCTTAATGTATGTGAAATGTGTGTGATGTGGAATATATCTAAATACAATAATCTGATAAATGAAACTAACTATTGAATGCAAACTAATGGAAAGTAAAAGTATTGAAAAGACTCTGTAAAGTGATCTAAAGTGCATGCAAACTATAATAGAACTTAATGGGACATAAGTGGTGCACCTGGAAATTGAAGGTTGATGGAGAGGAGCTCTAGAATCTTCCAAAATCTATTGTTGAAGGCCACTAGGACACTTATGCTAAGTTGGGTGACTTAGTCCTACTTTGAGGAAACTTTGTTTGAACAGGTTTTGAGGAAATGGGTGTCCAGATTTACAAAGATTACTTTTTCAAGTTAGGCAGTGGTACTAATTCACCAATGATGGAAACTTAGTCCACTTGTGACTTCTAGGAATCTCGAGACTAGAATCTGTAGCTATCAACCTGTACTTTTGTTTTTGACATAAATCTAGATCTGAATCTTCAAATGTTGACTTGCAAGTTGCCTTCAAGCTCCTTTTAGGGTTTTTTGACTTGGAATGATGTGGATAGAAAGATGAAACCTTTTAGCACCTTACTCTTTGACTAATATGCATACAAAGTCTGCAAAACACACATGCAAAGAGGTTAAAAAGGGTTAGGGTTAGAGAATAGGGGTTTGCCTTAGTCGAACCCCATTTTGGTAATCGAACCCTAGATAATGAAATGAAATAAAAGGGGAAATATTATTGAACAACATGCAAGTGCAACAACTCACCAAACCCTTGTTCAAGAAGTTTGAAGGTATGCAAGTGATCAGCTCCAATGAATTGATGATTGAAGTGCTTAGAGTGTTTGAATGCTTGATGCTTGATAGAGAAGATGAATTTATTGATTGCTTATGAAGATGGGGGCTTGAAAATGAGGGGAAAACCCTTTAATTATACATGTTATGCCCTAATTTCTCAAAAATAACACATCACAAGATGAACTTAGGGTTTAGAAGACAATATTCCGTCAGAAATTGGATTAAATTTGATTTTTATGCCACATGGGACTAAGTCACCCAAGGTGGTGACTTAGTCCACTTGGGAAATTTTAAGTGGGTTTCGGGAATTAAAGTTTAATTAATGTTCTTTAACAGTATTGTCTTCAAAAACACACTTAAGTAGGACCTAGTGCATTAAGGGGTCATTTTATCATAAGAAAGGGTCAATTATTGATGACAAGCCTAGAAAAGTGTGAGATTTTGTTACAACACTTTGAAATAGGATTTGGTAAATGATAAAAAGAGGTTGTTTAGGTGAATGATGATGGAAAGGTCCTAGAAAAGTGGGAAAATGTGTTACAACACTTCACAACACCTTTGTAAGACATATTTAGGTTTTTTTATTGATTTACAAGTGTTCAAGACCTAATGTGAATGTGTTGGCCACATTACAATATTAAATCTAGGCAAAAAAAGGTCAAAATCCATAGGAAAGGCCCAAATGAGTGAAAATATCAAGGATAGATTTTTCTACGTTACACAGTTATATGAAAGATAATTGGACATTACATGAATAGGAGTTTGCAAGGTAGCCTTTCCAACTGTAATAGGTAAAGTAATCACACCGAGCGGTATTAAATCCCTTAATAGATAAATATTCAATTTGAATTTTTTATTTATCCATGCTAAGTTTTTTCCAAAAGGGACACATTACACACATTAAGGATAGAGCCATTGTCAATGAGGGTTCTTTTTATTCCCAGTCTATTATAGATAGCTATTAGCATGAAAGCATCATTTTTTTTTCACTTCCAAAGGAGGGAGCTCACTTTGGTGGAAAAAAATGTCAGTATTTATTCCTCGAATCATGGTTGCTATGTCATTTGGGTTTGCACTAGAGGGGACCACAACTTCTTCTAAGGCGATTTGAAGAATAGTGTGATAATTAGGTGAATTTTGAATTAGGTCTCATACGAATATCTTTGCAGGAGTATTCTTAATTGTTCAACAAGATCATGCTCCTTCTAAATATGTGAAGGTAAGTGAGGAGAACTAGGAAACATGGGATTATGAAAAGGGAGGGATGTTGATTTTTTTTGTCTCAGTTTTGGATTGTTTCTCGTGTTATATGTATGAGCAATAGTATTATGACTCAATTGTTGTGACACATTATTCTTAGGTAGGTAAATGATAAGTTCAGTTTTGTTTTGGGTTTGAGTTTTGTGTGAAGGTGGGTAAAGGATGAGTTGAGATTGAAAAATATTAACGACCCTTAGTGAAGAAGATTCTAATGTTACTTCATCATATTCATTTAAGGAAACTATATCACTATTGTCAATGTTATCCTTTTCTTGCACCATGATATCCTCCCTAGGAGAGTTTTTAGGAGAACTACAGGCTAAATTTTCATGAAATTCTGATGTAGAGGAAAGGTTCTGACCTTTGATCCTATTTCAACACAATGATTTCCACACAATTTTAAAGACTAACCACTCCAGGTTCTCCAATTAGCAACCTACACATCACCTTGCCCTTGTAGCACTCCAAAACCGGTTCAGACCAATTTTCACTTAGTCTTTCCAAAACACTTTCCAATTGAAATATGTATTAGGATACCCTTTTTAGGGTTATACAACATATAGGAAAATCAAGGGTTACTCTTTTGGACCAATATGAACTTTCAATACAAACACCCGATTCTAGGCTTCACAATTAGCCCTTTTTTCCAAAGGAACCCCTCTACAAACTGACTACCAACACAAGATAAATTGAAATAGTCTTAGGAAAGGTATCCAAACTCTTGACTCCCCAGGTTCTAAGACTCTAAAGGCTCATCTTCATTTCCAATGCCAAAACCCTCTCTAAAAGCCTAGAAACATAGGGTTTTAGGAACCCCTTATTGAAAATACATACTCCCAATCTCTCCAAACCACACCAACTGCTAAAACATGTCTAAAATGGTCTCCTCAAGATTAAAAATCCACAAAATGGCTACTCCTAACTCCCCACCATCATACTCAAGCCTAGACCCCCCCAAGCTATACACTCTTCCAATGGTTTCCATCCTACAAACACCCCAAAGTCAGGAAAATCATCTTCCCTACACAAAAGAAGGTACTGACATGTCTAATGAGTCTATCTAAGCCTTTCCACTAAGTCGCGGGTCCTCACAGTAGGTGGAGGGCTTAGATCATCATTTTTACTCCTCTCAAACCCTTGATTCAGGGAAACCAGAGCAGTTCTTGGAGTTTGATTGCCCTACACACAAAACGATGGTTCTAGACCCCCAAAACAAATTCAAATGAATGTAAAAACATATATTTAAAGGAAACCACAGTCTCAAGATATATAAGTTTTGTACGGGCTTATATCACAAAGAAAGTTCAAGAAAAAACACAAAATTTGTAGAGATCGGCATTTCCAACAACCAAAAATCTTCTTCCAAACTAAATCATCATCCTTATCATGAGGAATTAATTTTTTTTTTAAGGTTTCAACATCCAACCACCTCGTAGAACCAACAAACTACTTTAACCAACTTTAGTTAGCCTCTAAAATGGCAATTTTGCCAATTTTGCTCCCAAACACCATCCCTTTACAATCTGATTTTATAAATCCATAAATCCCTCTTAACTGATCCACTAAGCCTTTTCCATACATTTAGAAATGGTCATAGAGACCTTAGTCATAAATCAAACACTAAACCTTAGGTATTCTATCACCTAGACCTTATTGACACCATGACATTACATGGGCAACTCATGGCATTGCATTCCTATTTTTATATATTTTGCAACTTCCTCGTTGCATATGATTTAAAAGACTTCAAATACACTTGTTGAACCTTCAAGTTCCACCTCTCTATCTTTGCCAGGTATATTTTCCCTTGCACCATACACCCCTCCATAGAGAAACTCTTGTCCCAAGAGTGAAAATCTTGTTCTTTGCTTCCACAGTGCTGCTTCATGCATATCCAAACCTGCAACTTGCCTTTGTCTCACTCCTGGATCAAAGGTTGAAATCCTCCTATCCTTTACACCTGCAAACAAACAATGGTTAGAAACTCTCCTTTTTCCATGCAACTACTTCATCTTGACCTTGGGCTTATACTTGTCCATCTCTCAAATCATTATTCTTTCTTTTCTGATTTGGACCTAAACCATTATGATCTGATTGGTCTCCATCCATATGCTCTTACTCTGCTCTTCCACTGTAAAACAACTCACACCTAGACTATCATCTTTTATCTTTACCCTTGGCTTAACTTCCATCAATAGAATCAACAAGATTAGGAAGCAACAAATGACTTCCCTCATACTTTGTCTCTTAACCTTCCTCTTCACATCCATTCCTAGTTTCACTATGCCTGGAACCCCTATCATGACTGTATATAACTGCCCCACAACTAAATTCATCCACCTAGGACAACTCATTGCCCCAATCTCAGACTTGACTCTCCACTCTATCTCCTTAGGAGACCACACATATTTGGTACCTCTATCCATCCTCTGGCTCTGCACATGCTCACACTTAGTCTCTTTTCTCATTGAGACCCCATACTCTTTCCTCATCTTCTCCTCTTCACCCTTCATGGTGACTACAACCTACACTTTCTTTTTCTCAAAATCCACAACCTTTTGTATTGTCGCATGCCATTCTTCTTGGCTTACTATTTTTTCCATAACTTTCACAAACCTTTCCATACCTCCCTACATTGTTTCTTTCCACTCTAGATGGTTGACTGGCATACCTTTGACTATCATAAATTTCTTACCCATGTTAATGCCTTGTATCAGACCTTTATCTCTCTTTACCACTATGTTCTTAACCTGCACTGTATTTTCCAATTCATTACCTTCTTGCCCCATCACTTGGCTATGCAACTCATCCCTTTGACTGTCCATATCGTGCCTCATATGTTCTTCACCTCCTCCTGCTAACCTCAAAAACACAATCTAACTATTCTTCACCTCCTCCTATCATCATTCTTTCACATTGGTTTACCTCAACCAATCTACTCTCCTTCATTTGCCACATCCCTTGGAATTCTTTCTCATTTACCTTCACCTCACTATCCACCTTTACCATTGTATTCCTAACACCCATACTCACTGTATTTCTAGTATTAGATTGGATTTTATCTTCAATCAACTCCATAGGACACCAAACTATCCCTATCACAATCTCCACATTCTCTTCAAGCCTCTTATCATCCTCCTCTTCATTGTCACCCTTTGTGCCCTTATCATTCACTTGAACCTCAATCTTTAAGACCTTTTTATCAATAGGTCTTTCATCCTCACCTTCAAACATTTGTTGCACCTTGTGCTCTTGTCCACTCCATGGACCACATATCCTTTCATCAATGTCCTTGCTTTTCCATCCCTGCAAATCACTTGCACTCACATCTTTTTCCCTCTCTAAGCTCTTTATCCCAACAAATTTCTTATCACAAAACTCAATCTCAATCTCACCTACCCCTGTAGCTTTCACAGAGGTCTGCCTTGCATCATTTTTAGTCTTTAATGAAAAAAAATTCACCTGCTCCTTGCCTTCCACACAACTCTCAAGCTTACCTTGCATCCTCAAGGCCTCTTCACTCTTTACCTTTTCTTTCTCACCATCCTTTACATTCTTCAACTTTGAATATTCTTCTACACTTGTTGTCTCAGGGACCTCTCCACATACAATGGTTGCATCTTCCTTGTCTCTATCTTCTTTGTATCCTAGGAACTTGTGTCCTTCCTGCAACAGCACCCTTGTCTCATTGGCTTGATCATTATCTTCTTCCACCAATGAGTTCAAATTGTAAATCTTCCCATCATTTTTAAACTGGTACCTATTATCCCTAACATAGTACATAGAAAATATTTCCAAACACCACGGTTTCCCAAACATTAAATGACAAGAGTTAAATGGAACAATATCACACAATATTTTGTCCTTGTATTCACCTATTTGAAATTCAACCCATGATAAGTAGGAGGTAGCAAGCTAAGTGGGCTTAACCTTGGGGGAAACTCTATGGTTAAGCACGCTTGAGCTGGAGCAATACTGGGATGGGTGACCTCCCGGGACAGACCAATGCTTCACCTCTGTGAGCATCACCTAGATGCAATGAGTGCTAAGTGGACCATTCATTATCATGAGGGATGGGTTCTTGTGAACCACTACTCATGAATAATGGTTCAATGAGTTTGACTCAAAAAACTAGATGGTTGAATCCTGATAGCAATATCATAATTCAACCCATGACTGCTCCTTAACAAAAAATGTGTTCTCACCATTCATCAATGAAACATAATAAGGTGAATTATGTGGAAGTCTTTATAAGTTAAATTTTTCAACCATGTCAATAGCTACCAAGCTATCCAAACTACTTGAATCAACCATAACCTTGCATACCTTACCTTTGCACTTGCACCTGGTCTTGAAAACTACATTCTTCATTTGTATCTCCTCATTCAAACCTCTGATAGCCATGATGTCTTTTCAACTCCAAATGCTCCTCCTTCAATCTTAAAGAGATCTCCTTCCTCGCTCTGATACCACTATGATGCAGAGGCAAGGTGTTGATCTTTGATCCTATGTCAACACAATAATTTACACACAATCTCAAAGACTAACCACCCCAAGTTCTCCAATTAGCAACCTACACATCACCCTGCCCTTGTAGCACTCCAAAACCAGTTCAGACCAATTTTCACTTAGTCTTTCCAAAACACCTGCCAATTGAAATATGTATTAGGATACCCTTTTCAATGGTATAAAACATATAGGAAAATCAAGGGTCACTCTTTTGGACCAATACGAACTTTTAGTACACACACCCGGTTCTAGGCTTCATAATTAGCCCTTTTTTTCCAAAGGAACCCCTCTACAAACTGACTACCAACACAAGATAACTTGAAATAGTCTTAGGAAAGGTATCCAAACTCTTGATTCCCCAGGTTCTAAGACTCTAAAGGCTCATCTTCACCGCCAATGCCAAAACCCTCTCTAAAAGCCTAGAAACATAGGGTTTTAGGAACCCCTTATTGAAAATACATACTCCTAATCTCTCCAAACCACACCAACTGCTCAAAAATGTCTAAAATGGTCTCCTCAAGATTAAAATTCCATAAAATGGCTACTCCTAACTCCCCACCATCAAACTCAAGCCTAGAGCCCCCAAACTATGCACTCTTCCAATGGTTTCCATCCTACAAACACCCCAAAGTCAGGACAATCATCTTCCCTGCACAAAAGAAGGTACTGAAATGTCTAATGAATCTATCTAAGCTTGTCCACTGATTCATGGGTCCTCACAGTAGGTGGAGGGCGTAGATCATCATTTTGACTCCTCTCAAACCCTTGATTCAGGGAAAACAGAGCAGTTCTTGGAGTTTGATTGCCCTGCACACAAAACAATGGTTCTAGACCCCCAAAAAAAATGAAAATGAATTTAAACACATCTATTTAAAGGCAACCACAATCTCAAGATATATAATTTCTGTACGGGCTTATATCATGAAGAAATTTCAAGAAAAAACACAAAATTTGCAAAGATCGGCGTTTCCAATAACCAAAAATCTTCTTCCAAACTAAATCATCATCCCTCTCATGAGGAATTACATTTTTTTGTAAGGTTTCAACATCCAACTACCTCATAGAATGGAAAAACTACTTTAACCAACTTTAGTTAGCCTCTAAAATGGCAATTTTGCCAATTTTTCTCCCAAACACCATTGCTTTACAATCTGATTTTATAAATCCATAAATCCCTCTTAACTGATCCACTAAACCTTTTCCATACATTTATAAATGGTCATAGAGACCTTATTCATAAATCAAACACTAAACCTTAGCTATTCTATCACTTAGACCTTATTGACACCATGGCATTACATGGGCAACTCATGGCATTGCATCCTATTTTTATATATTTTGCAACTTCCTCGTTGCATATGATTTAAAAGACTTCAAATTCACTTGTTGAACCTTCAAGGTCCACCTCTCTATCTTTTCCAGTTATAGGTGCCCTTGCACCACATTCAAAGGTTGGTTCTTCTAAAACAACTTCATCACAAGTAAGGTAGTTATCAATGATGGCATTTTATTGTTGCATAATGTTTTCCCTAAGGGAAGAGAGGCAACTAAGATTTTAATGCATTTCATTGATTGTATTTTCTAACATCAAAGTATCTTCTTTTGTAATAATAGAGATATTAGGAGAAGAAAAAATGTGATCTTCATGATTCTTCATGATTTCATTCTTATTTTCTAGGGTCACATTCTCTTGTGCCATAACTTCTACCCTAGTAGGAGAGCTCTTAGGAGAGTTAAAAACAAGATTTTCATCGCATTCCATGGTTAGGTTTTGTAAAGTAGCTTCATCACAAATAGGGGAGGCATCGAGAGAAGGAGAACTATGATTTTCATTCTTACCAAATAGTTCTTCCCAAATGGTAGAAGAATTAGGGAAGGGACGAACAAGATTCTCATGACTCTAAATAAGTACATCTTCTAACACCAAATTTTTAATTTTCACATCGAGGAAGGATATTAAGAGAAGGAAAATTTTGATTACATTGGTTACCTATGATTTCATCCTCTTTCACTAAAACATTCTCATAAGCAAGGGATGAATGGAAACTAGGTAAGGTGATGTTTAGAAATGTGTCTATGATCTCATCTTTGTGTGTCATAATATATTCCAAAGGAGGAGGAGGAGAGGGACAATCAAGACTCTCAATGCTTGTATCTTCTTTCACCAAGATACCTTCATCACTAATAGGAGAGGTATCAAGAGAAGAACAACTATGATTGTTATGATTGTCTATGCTTGCATCCTCTTGTGTTATGATATTCCTACAAATTTGATAGATACTAGGAGGGTACCCAACATGCTTATCAAAGTTTTTACTTTCATTTCCTAGAGTATGCCCATGAGTAGGTAAAATGGAAGCATACAAGTCATTTGATATTCTAGAAACACTAAATTCTTGAAAATAAAAAATGCTAACATGAGAAAGTAATCTATCTAAATTATGCAATGTTTCTGGAATGTAAACAAATGTCCTACAGATCTGAAACTTTTAATACTGAAATGATTTTTTTGAAATGCTTTAAAAATAACTTCACTACATGGATGATTTGACCAAGATACATGAAACAAATGTTGCTAAAACTTTCCAGACTTATACTATATGTTACCAGCAAGATTCGGAAGCACGTAAATGAGGTTTTTAATGTTGTAAAAGGAATTTTAAAATCTAGACTGGGACAGATTCGCCCAGAGGGGCGTATGAGTCCCAATTAGGGTTTTTTCACAATTTTCAAGAAATTTTAAGTGTTTTCTATGCTATCTAGTTTAGATGATGTCTGAACTAAACTAAAATGCAGATTTATATGATTTTCAATGATTAGAGATGTAAAAATGCAACCTATATGCACTTCCAATAATGCAAAATTAGAAACCCTAGAATGCTAATTAACTAATGCAAACCCTAATGCAATTTTAACGCAAGAAAGATCTAGGATGATGATGCACTCCAAATCAAAATTATGATGTTCTAAATGTAGGTTCACCAAAATGAAAGGAATTAAATTGTGTGTCTCTTATGATTTAGGACATAGGACAACAATCTTCACTCTCTCTCATTCAAGGATAGCCCTAGAGAACTCAATGCAAAGGAGAAATATATCTTGCAATAAGGTTGTCCTAGGGGCTGACTATAAGCTAATGAGAGGTTCACCACCAAGTTAAGACTTGGAAAGACAAATGTAATGCAAAATGAAATAGTAAACTCTAATATGATGCAATGCTTCACTAGATGACGTAGAAAAGTATGTAAAACAAAACAAAAAGATGTAGGAAGGAATGTGTGCACATTGAAACTTGAAGATGACTAGATGGATGCCTAAAATGCTAGAAATTTTGACTTTAATGTTGAGTGAGACTCATATGCCAAGCTAGGTGAATCAGTCCTAGATCTGGGTTTCTATGCAGAAAGTAGTTTATGGAAAAAGCGTATCTAAATCTATAAAAACCTTGAAAAACACATGTAGTGGGACTCATTCACCACTTCTAGTGAATCGGTCACATTCTACTTTTTTAGGAATTCAAAGTTCAGATCTCGACTTCAACACTTGCTCTTTTCTCCCAAATTAATTTTTCGGATCTGGAACTATTGATTTCAGACCCGTAGGTGACTTTTTGTGAAGATGGAAACCTTGCAAATGAAGGTACAACTCCAACAACTTTTTCCAAGCTTGTAACTTAATCTTCAAGGGATCTAAAAGCTCCAAGACACCTAGATTTGTAATCACACATCAAAGAGGACTTGTTGATTGTTAGAGTATAGGGGTTTGTCTAAGTCAAACCCCTTTTAGTTAATTAAACCAAATGATGAGATAATGAAATAAGGAGATGAAACATGAACAATGATACCTTGAATAACTCCTTGCAATTTTTCAATCTAACATGAAATGGCCATGAATTTTGTAGATCTTGGTCTTGACAATAGTTGTAGAACAATGCTTGATCTTTAATCTTCAATGCTACATCACAACACTAGCTCAATAACATGTTTGATGCTTGATATCCTTGAAATGATGATGCATCTTGAATTGCTACAAAAATTGATGAATAATATGCCCTTGAATTCCTTAGAAATGATCTTGAATATTATCTCAATGATCTTGTAAAGCATTTGAATGCTTAACTCTTGAGTGCTTGGCTTGATTTCATGAATTATTGATGAAATAATGATTTGAGGCCTCATTTATACGGTCAATTCATCCAAATGGCCATTTATTAGATCCCAAAGGCCAACATGGAAGAAATTTGAATTTAAAACCCTGATTTCTTGCTCAAAACTCAAAAAAGAAGCCAAATGGGACTCATACGCTACATGTGGCATATGGGTCCCACCTGGTGGGACTCGTTCACCCAAGGTAGTGTATGGGTCCCACAAGGCCTTTTTGGAGAGAGAAAGTGTCAAGGTGATGAGAAATTAAGTTTATTTGATGTCAATGTTAGGTTTTGGTTAAAATGTGCCTTGGGATGCATAATATAAGGTCATAAATGCAAGGGGGTCCAAAATCCAATGTGAAAGTGTAGATAAATATACTTTACAACATTAAATTAAGGAAAAATTGGGTTTATTTAGCTTAGAAGGGCCCAAAATCCCATGTGAATGTGTACAACATATTACAACACTAGATTAGGTCTATTTAGTTTACAAGACTGCTAAATTTAATGTGAAGGTGTGAGTAAATACACTTTACAACATTAAATTAGGGCAGAGCTAGGTTTATTTAGCTTAAATAACCCTAGACCTAATGTGGATGTGTAAAACACATCACAACACTTGATCAAGGTGACATTAAGTCCAATTTATCATTAATCATTCCCAAATTAAGTGTGAAAATGTACACAATGACATTTTTCAGCACTACAACCCCAACCCTAATTCTAACCATAATTCTAATAATAACCCTAATCATAACCTAATTATAGCATTAATTCTAAATTTAACCCTACTTGTAACCATCACTGTAACCCTAATCATAACTTGAAATATAACTATAATATTAAAGTTCTAACCCTAACCTTTAATCTAAGTTTCACATTAATCCTAATTATACAATAATTAGTTTAGGTTATATTATATCTCCTAATAAAATAGATATACATAGATAAAAGTTTAAAATCTTTCTATACACCAAAATTTCATTCTTTTACTTTATAATTTGTTTTTATGTCATAATTTTTTACTATTTTAATCATTTATCTAAATATATAAAATGTCAATTTAGTGTTATTTTTTTGTCACTTATCTTTCTTTTAAAACTAGTAAATCTTATAGAAATTATGACACTGGAATTGCTATTGAAATTATTCCACAATCTTTATTTTTTCCTTTTATTTAAAATATCTACTCAACACACATTTAGGTTGCATAAATATGACATCACATGGATGTAATATTTTCCTTGCCTTAGTATTAGGATCTTTATGTGTGAGTTAAAAGGGTTCTAAAATAGATAATTTTTTATATGAGAATCTTGGTTCAATTTTAGGTTAATGAATATATTTAAAAAATTAAATTATGTAATTGATTTATGTATTAAAGATGTTTAAGGTGATGTGATAAGAAAGAGAAGATATGTAATTTTTTGTTCTATAATTTATAAGTAGATAAATAATTGAATTTAAGTGGAAGTATAGATGTTTTGATTATAAGGGGAAAATAGGTTTTGAAGGGACCCAAAACCCTTTACAACTATAGAAATAAAATGTCACTTAAAGGTAATAAGATTGAGCCATCAGCAGTAGTCAGAGAAAAACAACAATGAATCAGCAGAAACAAAAAACAAAGACCCAAAAGAAACAAAAACTAATTCATGTTCTTTAAGGTGTTAGCTTCCTCAAGTTCATGGTTTCTAAGCAGTTCAACCATGTCCATCAGCTTTTTTTAATCCTCCTCAAAGGATTTCCTTAGGTTCTCCTTCCATCTAGTAGTATGACCTTTAGCTTCATCCTTACCAACCTTTTTCCCTTTTCCTTTTCAAACCTGGTCCTTCTTCATCAGCCAAACAAAGTACAGTTTATCTTCTCTTAACTCACTTATTTTGGAAAACAGGACCTCCAAGGACTTAGCATTGTTCTTAACCGAAATGTGGCTAACATGCAATAACCTTTTGATGTCTACATTGGTGTCCATAATCTTAGCCTCCATCTCAGAGAGATGTTTCTCACACAAGGACTTGAAGTCAGAAAAAGAACACTTTAATTCCATAATTTTATCAATCAAGATATCTAAGGAAGAACCCTTCCACATATTTTGCACATTCTCTTTTAGGCCCCTGATCTTTATATTCACCCTATTGAACTCCTATAGGGTCCACTTAGCCAACTTCAAAGTACCAATAACCCCTGCAGAGCCATGTCAAGGAGCTCAAACATTGAAGTGGTATCATCATTCAAATACGATAAATCCTTAGACAACGGGTTTACCTTAAGAGGTTTTAGCTTGCCAAGCCTCAGATTAACCCCCTCCTCCTCATGCACATACTTCCCACCAGAGAGCTCCACACTTGGCATCTTTTGAATCGAGGAGTCGTCAATTTCAACAGTATTCTCCTCAACACCCTTCTCCTTACAATGGTCCATGGAACCCTTCAAAACATCACTCGGAACCTGATTTTTCAACTTAGCAATACACTTGGAAGCCCTTCTAGGCCTTTCCTTGGAATCCTTGACCACAAAATTATCCTACAAGACCTCCTCCATACCACCCTTCACAACATAATCTTGCCCATTAAACATAACATTATCCTTAGACCTGGAACCCCTAGAAACAAAATTTGTATCATTGCCAACAAACTGGGACTCTGACTCCTGAAAAATAAGCTTCTTGGCTACACATTTTCCTTTTGAGTTCCCCTTCTTTCTCTTCTTAGAAGGGGTGGCCATAGGGGAAGAAGACCCATCCTTTCCCTCCTCATTCCATTCCTCTTCCCCAACAACACTTTTTTTTAAACCAAACAAGAGGGAAGCATCACTAATAGCCTTTTCCTTGCCCTTAATAGTTTTACCAAGGATGAGGGCTCTCACATGCTCCGTTATAAGCAAGATGAGGCCATCATGTAGAACCAGTGCCCTCCTGTTTTTCAAATTAGCATACACCGACACCTCCAATGAAGACAAGAGAAAGAAAGGGAATGAAATAAAAAGCCCATGTCTGAAATGATTCAACAAAGAGAAGTGAAGGCCTAAAATTGCAGTAAACCTGCCTTTAAGGTTAACATACCGCGTGATGATCTCTGCAATATCTACCCAAATTTTCTTCAAATACATCCATTCGTAACCCAAGATGGCATCTTAATAAGATTTTTCCATTCATCATCCTTAAAGAATCAGTCCATGGCCTCCTCATTTTTCTTCTAATCCTTGAAGAATTTGTGACCTATCCTTGAAGAATTTGTGACCTACCAATAGCAAACCAGTAATGGAAGTTATAAATTCTTCATTAATCTCGAACACCATACCCTTAACCTATAACTTACAATTATACCAATAGGAAACAAATTTCATCAAAGCCTTGGGATCATGTTTGTGGAGCCTTTCTAGGAAAGGCGTGAAATTACCATGCTCAAAAATCCTCCAAATTTTATGATTCTTTCTTAAACTGGCACAAGAATGGGGCTCAATTCTGCTACACTCACTTCCCATATTCACAATTACCAAAGGAAGTATAGATGTTTTTTATTAGAGTTAAATAAAAAAATTGAAGGGGCTCGAAACCCTTTACCAAAAAGAGCAGCTGAAAAAAGAGAAAACTACAACAATTATATATCAGCCCATACGTAGCGCACCATCAACAAAAATTTGACCAAAAAGGAGGAACACATTCAACAGTATTACATATTCTTCAATATATCTGTAGCCTCCACATCGCATGCCACATCCTTTTGACTCTCATCCATGGTATCAGATAGTTCTTTAATAGAAGCCCCCGCTTGAGCTTTAGTCTTGTCCCCAGGCCCACCCAAATTCACCTCACTAATCAAAACATTATTCTTCTCACCACCCTTATCAACAGACACCTCTCCCTCTATCATCTTACCACAAGCACCAATATCAGTAGAATGAGCAACCTCCTTGAATTTTTTGACACTATCAATAGGAGAGGTAATACCAATAGACTCAAAATTAACCCCAGATTTAGTCCCCTCCCCACCCTTATCCCTATTAGCAAAAATCCTCTCTAGATGATTTTCAAGGGTGAGAAATCTTCCTTCAAGATTCTACTTCATGTTGAGAATTTCCTCTGCGAAAATTTTTAGAGATTTCATCAAATCATCAATCTGATCCTAAAATGGGGACTCGTCAGCTTTACTCATCACACCACAAACTTTCACATTGGTCATATTAAGTTCATGGAACATCCATTTAAATAACTTGTAAACAATTATGGAACCCTCTCTAGCAATTCCCAAAACATCAAAAATATTTTCCTTATCAATGTTGAAAATTCACTTAGCCTCAGCATCCTCCTCATGAGAGGATATTGCCTTTTCCTAATTGGTAGAGACTTCCTTCCCCTTCCTAGCAGCAACTAGCATTTTGATTCTTGGAATAGACTCCACAATCTTCGCAGAAACTACCTTTCTTTTCTTCTGCCTATTTAGGTCCACAACTGGAGAATCCTCAGCACCCTACCCCACCTCAGCCACAACCTTTCTTTCCATCTTCAAATCTAAAACCCCAATCAAAGAATCCATAGTACCTTGTCCACCTACAATTTTAAGTAGAGAATTCATCTCCGGCAGTTTTCTCGTAGACCTAACAACCATCTTCTTATTACTTCCCATCTCCAACTCCTTTTTTTGTTTCAACCCCAAAATAGGGGGAGGTGAAGACACCTCACTAGCCACTTCCTTCTTCTCCTTCATGCAACTACTCATAATTTCAGCAGTCAGCTCCTCACTGCAGGTTTCATAACCCTTATTAGGGCTCAACTCCTCTTTTTTAGACTTCCCCAAAGCAGGTGATTGAGTTTCCACTTTTGTATTAGCAAGAGAGTCTGGTACATAGTCAGCATCCTCCTCAAATGTTGACTCCTTTTCTAGGATGAGCTTCCTCTTCTTACCTTTCTTATTAGCCATCTCCTCCTTAGGGACCATCTCATATTCTTCCTTCGGCTTTTGTTGCTTACCCTTAGGGGTAGCAAGCGGCTTAACCACTTCAAATGCTTTAGCATAATAAAAAAATTAAAAGGATAATCCCCACATGTAAAATAGGATTCTTTGGGGTTTTTCTTATGGTCCATGAGGCCAGCATCCAGAGAAGCCAAAAGATAATAGGGAAAAGAAATCCTTTTATTATGGCAGAAGTTATTAAGCAAAACAAAATAGTAGGCATTTACTGCAAAGAAGTGTCCTTGAAGGGAAATGAAACGCATGAGTTCCTCGGCCACATACCCCCATAGCACCTTAAGAGATTTCCTCTAGTAACCACCACTCCTCGTCATCTATAGGTCTTGAGCTTCATTGCCTTTGAAAAAAAATGGCATGGTGGTCTACGATTCCTTTTTATCTCTAAAAATTTTGTTTCCCTTCGTCGACAACCCCCTGATGTTGGCTATGAAATATTCATTCACATCAAACTTTGTTTCACCCAGCTTCAAAACCCTATTGTTCCAACCTTTTGCGAACAATGTAGTAGTCTATGGATTGTTACCATGTAACCTCCCCAAGTACAGAGCCAGACCGCCCTTCTCTAAGATCTTCCAAACGTTTGGCTTCTTCTTGACAGCATCACATGAGAAAGGTTCAACATAGTTCCTATCTCCTCCCATGGCTTCAGGAATTGTAGAGTTTAGGATTTTTAAAACTTTGAATGCGATGAGAAAAAACCTTGAGAAGGTTATACAAAGAGTGCCCACAAGTCATGTTAAAATGAAATAATGGCAAGAGAGCTTAATGACCCTAGTGTTTCATTCGCTGCGGATATCATCCCTTGTACAATCAGCTCAATCCAAATCTTACTTACCATCCTTCAACATCATAGCCTGCCACATGATGAAAGTCATGCACGACCTGAGCCTTAATAAATCATCAATCACATTAAATTTGGCCATCATGATTAATACTTGCAATTTCTTCTATAGGGAGGGGGTCATTCAATCCCCATTCCCTAGCACCTCTAACTCTAATATTTGTGAATATATCAGCAAGTTTGTTTCCCTCTCTCAATATATGAGAAATATAATAATCATCAAAGGACTTAAGAATATCGAGAGCATCTCTAATCAAAATTTTAATAGTCCATGAAGGGGCAGAAAAATTCTTCAAATCGTTAATGATATTGAGAGAATCCCCCTCAAGCCATACTTTCTTGTACCCTTTAGTTTGTGCCAATTTGAGACCGTGATAAGAGGAAGTATAGATTTTGATTGAGGGTCATTTATATTTTATATTTTTCAAACACTTTTAATATATTTTTAGATCAAATAAAATTTTATGTAGATTATTTTTTGAATTAATAAGTTAGAAGAAAGATGAAAGTATACACATTGATTCAATTTTTTTGTGTCTTATTATATTTAATCATTTTTAAAAAAAATTGTACTCTTAGTTGACTATATATATATCTTGAATTAAAGAGAAAAAAAACAATAAAGAAAAGACATAAATGTCAATTCAAAGTCATTTACATCTTTAATATGTTCAAAAAATTAATTCAATGATTAAATTTAGACTTATGTAAGTCCCTTTTTGCCTGAGGTGTTCATTTGTAAACACTCCTTATATTAATTAAAAATTTGTTGTAGATTGAAGGTCTATAACTAGAATATATATTTATTCTTAATATATATAAAAATACTGAGAGATATCCTAACCAAGAAATCTATTACACTTTTATTTGAGAAATTGACTAAAAAAATATGCCTCAAGAAGGATATATCTCGACATTTTTATATATATTATTAATATATATATATGCTAGTACCATTCGCAATGCAACATGAAAGAAAAAATTATTAGGGTTACGGTTACGGTTAGGATAAAGGTTGGGATTAGAATTAGGAATAGGGTTAGGGTTACAATTATTTTGGTTCACAGGAAGGGTTAGGGTTTGAAATTATGATTAGGGTTAAGATTATGGATATAGTTAGGGTTAGAGATAAAAGTAGGATTAGGGTCGGGGTTAATATTAGTATTTGGATTAGGGTTAGGATTAAAATAACAATTAGAATTAGGGTTGGGGTTAGCATCAAAATTAGTATTAGGGTTAGGGTCATGATTACGATTACGATCAAAATTAGAGTTATGGTTAGGGTTAGACATACAATTAGAATTAGGGTTGAGGTTAGTGTTAGTATTAGTATTAGGGTTAGGGTAAGGGTTGGGATTAGCATTAGGAATAGGGTTAGGGTTAGGGTTACAATTAGAATAGGGCTAGAATTATAGATAGAATTAAGATCAAGGGTACGGTTGGGGTACAATTAGAGATATAATTAGTGTTAGTGTTATGATTATGTTTAGGATTAGGATTAGAGATAGGGTTAGGGTTGAATAATTAATTAGCATTAGGTTTGGGGTTAGTGTTACTATTAGTATTAGGGTTAGGGTCGGGGTTAATATTAGGGATAGGGTTAGAGATTAGGAATATGGTTAGGGTTAGGAATAGAGACAAAATTAGGATTCAATTTGGGGTTAAGGTTAGAGATATATTAAGAACTAGGGTCGAGGTTAGCGTTAGTATTAGGATAGGGTAAGGGTTAGAGATATAATTAGAATTAGGGTTAGGGTTAGGATTACAAATAGAATTAGGATCTGAAGGGTAGGGTTAGGGTCGAGGTTAGGATTAGAGTTATTATTAGAACAAAGGGTAGGTTTAGGGTTAGGGTTAGAGATAGAAATAGAATCAAGGTTAGGATTAGGATTAGGATTAGAATTAGGAATACAATTAGGATTAAGGTTAGGGTTAGGGTTACAAATAAAATTAGCATTATGGTTAGGAATAATGTTAATATTAGTATTAGGTTTAGGGTTAGGGTTAGAGATAAAATTAGGATTAGGTTGGGGTTAATGTTAGTATTAGAAATAAGGCTACTCTTAGGGTTAGGTTTAGTATTAGGTTTGGGTTTAGCATAACTATTAGGATTATGGTTAGGGTTAGGGTTAGTGATATAATTAAAATTTGGGTTGGGTTAGAGATAGAATGAGGATACTTTAGAGTTGTGTTAGGAATAGGGTTATGGTTAAGATTAGGTTTATGGTTAGGATTAGGCTTTTGGTTAATGTAAGGATTAGGATTATGGTTAGAGATATAATTTAGATTAAGTTTGGGGTTAGTGTTACTATTGGGATTAGGGTTAGTTGTATGGTTATCGTTAGGTTAAGCCTTAAGGTGAGAGATGGAATAAGGTTTAGGATTAGATATAGAATTAGGATCAAGGGTAGGGTTAGGGTTAGGGTTAGGGTTAGGGTTAGGATTATGATTATGATCAAGGTTAGACTTCTAGTTAGGTTTAGACATAAAATTAGCATTAGGCTTGTGATTAGTGTTCGAATTAGTATTAGTACTAGGGTTAGGGTTAGGGCTAAGATTTGGGAAAGGGTTAGAGATTAGGGATATGGTTAAGGTTAGAATTAGGGTTACATATACAGTTAGAGATAAGATTAGGATTAGGGTAAGGGAAATAAATAAAGGTTGGGATTAGAATTAGAATTAGGATTAGGGCTAGGATTATATGTATAGAATTAGGATCAAGGTTAGAGTTATGATTAGGATTAGAGATATAATTTTTTTTTAAAAGGCAAAGTGCATATATATATATATATATATATATATATATATATATATATATATATATATATATTATATTTATATTGGTAATAAATATATTTACAATATATGATATGTGACCTTCCATGGACATATTGTTTTATGTTTCCTATACAATCATTTACCTTCTAACCAGTCTATTACAAAATCAAACCAAAGCCTAGGCCTAGAAACCCACTTGAAACATTCAGAGCACATTGCATTTAGAACCCTTCCTCAAAATAGTAAGCATCATTATCATATCATTTTCTTTCAAAAAAATTGAACCCTATAACCATATGCTTATTCAATTTCCATGTGTACTGAATGATCAATTTTATCTTGACCTTCTACCAAGTTGTCTTCAACAAGAGGACTAGAAAACCATGGGTTGCTAGAAAATCCACCCACTGGTTGACCATAATCAAATAGATCTTCTACTACAAAGGTCCCACCAAAATGCTCCAGAGGAAAATCATTAATGTTAAATCCAATGACATTACGAGAACCTTGTGAGTTCCTATTAACACCCACTGGTTGAATTCTTACCTCTGAAAATTCTTGTACATTTTTCCCAACCATTTGATAATATTCATATGCCACTTTATTTCCATTTTGAACCTCGAACTATTGACCAATTAACTCTGCAATTAATTAGACATTTTGATCCACCAACTGTTGGTGTTGATTTCATTCATCTAAAGTGGTTGAGGTTGTTAAGCATTGTTCCTTGGAGGGTCGTGAACATGCATGAGAAAGGCCATAATGGCTTGAGTTTTCTCCCTTACTTTATCAGCAAACCTTACATCAAACTCCCTTGCATACCTTCTAAGAATATTTATCATGAAACTTGAGTTTTGTTGAGATGGTGATTTGATCATTGCAACAAACAATTTTTGGTATGTTGATCGATGTAGTAAAAATTTCCTAGGAAATAGGCCTCCTACATAACCATGGCCTTTCCGCAGATCATAACATTGAGATACTTTATTAAGAACACCATTTTTCAGAAATTCTTCATTTACTACTTTGTTTGTAATAGTTTCCACTAACCTGACATCTTGCAGAAAGTTCATAATGTCAGAAATGAAAATTGATAGAAATTGAGATGGATAGATCAACCTCTTAGCTTTTGGTTCCAAGATTTTGACACCAATAACCCTTTTAATATGATTTTTTAAAGTTCCACAGTGGTCTTTAAATACCAAGTGAAGTTATGCTTCTCCAATTTCTTCAGAAATGGGCAATTCCCATTCATTAATAGGCAAGAAGATTCTATAGTTTCTTGGATAGAACTCCATTTCTTTCCTCCTACACTCTGCATAGAGACTCAATGGAACATAACGATCCCCACTGCTTGAGCTTTCTTGTTCAAACATGCACACGACTGAATGATTTCCACACACTCCATAGACAAAAAAAATTGTGAAACTATATACACTAAATAAGAACATAAATTATTTGTGAGGAGTAAAATCTATTTAATCAATACCATTAAATGTTTTTTTCTAAGAAAATATTCCCATACAAACATATTATTCCCTCGTACACATTGATTAAGCGAGTATGAATTTTATGATAAAATTATCACCAACATCGTAATTAGCAGTGCAATGTTTGATAAAATTGTCACCAATTTCAATTTTAGCTTTGTCGTAGAAGCATAAAAAAGAATAACTACTTTTATATATGCCACCACTAATTTCAGTACACAAGCCTTCGCGGGATTGCACATACGAAAGGATTATTGTGGATTACATTGGATGACTTTCCCTTTGAACGCAACCATGTCAATGACACTTACTCCTTCAAGCAAACAAAGGCCGATTAAATCTCTTTCCACATATTTGCCAACATCAGCACATACTTTCCCTTTAAATTATGAAGAACTAACAAATTTGAAGAGCAAAAAAAATTTAGGAGATGCAAGAATGAAACTTGGAAGGAGAATTATCTTTCCTCTTTTGACAATAAAACTTCTAGATTGGGATGCAACTTACCCAGCTCAGCAACATGTGTAAATTCATTAACAACTTGATCATAGCCATAATTTTCCAAAATGTCTGCCACCACATTACCTTCTCTATAAGTATGAATAATTTGATTATTTCCTAACTTATCAAGCAGAGACCAAATATGTTTAATAATATACCCTAGCCTCCAATTTTGAATCTTACAATCTCGACAAGTATTTATTAATATCAATGAATCTTCTTCTACTTGGATCATGGGAATTTTAAGACTGTGAACTAAATTTAATCCATGCAATAAAGCTTGAGCCTCAGCTACATTATTAGACCCAGATATCAACTTAAAAGACTTGGCACATATCACTATCCCTTTATTATCCCTAATAATCACCCTTGCACCAAATAAACCTGGGTTTCCCCTTTGAAGCTCCATCTATATTCAACTTAAAGATGCCAAATAGAGGGGGAGTCCAAGCTATGGAAGCTATGTTTACTTTTTGTATTGGTTGATGAAGACTCCCTTTGAAAGGAAAAGATAAAAGAGGCCATGAAGACAATAACTTTCAATCCCAATTAGTAAAAATCGAACCAACATGCTTAGTTTTATGCATATATGCATTTATTGTTTTAGATATAGACTGCTCTAATAAAATTAATACATCTTCAGTATATAGCTTTTCTTTTCTGAAGATGCATCTATTTCTTGCCCACCAAATAGCCCAAACAACTGAGGATGGGATAATACACCAAATGCTTGGAAAAAAGGAAGATTTGTAAAATTCAGGCCAGCTAGAAAATAATTGCCAAAGTGTGCTTTGAATGACTACCAGTTCATTTTAGCCACTACAAACATCCAACATACCTATGCTAGTGGACATAAAAGGAATAGGTGATTGATATCTTCCAACTCTTGTTCATAGAGCACACATTTAAAAGGTTCTTATATTCCTAGTTTTTCCAGCACATCACTAATAAGGATTTTATTTTTGATAGCTAACCATGAGAAACAACCTACTTCAAGCAAAAAAAATGAATTCCAACAAAATTTATATGGTAATTATGATCAATATTAGATTTATGGTTAAGGTTAGACAAATTATTAGCATTAGGGTTGATGTTAGTGTTACTATTAATTCTTAATCTATCTCTAACCATAACCCTTAATTTATCTCTAACCCTAACCATAATCCTTAGTCTATATCTAACCCTAACCCCAATCCAAATCCCAAATTTATCTCTAACCCTAACCTTAATTGTATTCCTAATCTCTAACCTATTCCCTAACAATATTAGGGTTGAGATTAGGGAAAGGGTTAGAGATTAGGAATACAATTAAGGTTACGGTTAGAGATAAAATTGGGATTAGGATTGGGGTTAGGGTTAGATATAGACTAAGGATTATGGTTAGGGTTAGAGATACATTAAGGGTTAGGGTTAGAGATAGATTAAGAATTAGGGTCGAGGTCAACATTAGTATTAGGATTTGGGTTAGAGTAAGGGTAAGCAAAAGAGATAGAATGGGAATTAGGATTGGGTTTAGCATTAGAATTAGGGTTGGGGTTAATGTTAGGATTAGTATTAGGGTTGGGGTTAGCATAAATATTACAATTACGAATGGGGTTAGGGTTAGTGATAGAACTAGAATTTGGGTTGGGTTAGAGATAAAATGAGGATGAGAGTTGGGATAAGTATTAGGATTAGGGTTATGGTTAGTGTTAGGATTAGGGTTATGGTTAGAGATATAATTGAGATTAGGGTTGGGGTTAGTGTTAATATTATGATTAGGGTTGGTGTTAGGGTTAGGGTTAGGGTTAGGGTTAGAGATAAAATTTGGGTTATTTGTATTATTAGGGTTAGGTTTAGTCTTAGGGTGAGAGATGGAATAATGATCAGGGTTACAGTTTTTGATAGAATCTTGAGGAAAGGGTTGTAATTATAGTTAAGAGTTATAATTCTTATATTTTTCTATATTATGGTTAGGGTTTAAATTAGGGTTACCATTGGCAATAGGGTTAGAATTAGAGTTAGGGTTAAAGTTAGGGCTAGGGTTAGGATCAGGATTAGGTTAAATGTTAGAGATAAAATTAAAGTTAGGGTTAGGGTTTGAAATAGTTAGAGTTGGGGTTAGGGGTAGTATTAAGGTTAGATTTAGGGTTAAGATTAGAAGTTGTGGATCAAACTCTCTCAATTCAATTATTCTTAATTTCCTTTGCATTAATATGTTGAAAATTATAGTAAGTCCATTAAAATATAATTCAAATTTTGAACCCCAAAACAAAAAATATACCAAATGATACATATTATAATTTTCATGAAAGATTCAAAATAACTTATTATGTAGATTATATATTTTTTTATAATTAATTTCAATCTTTTAAGTTTTAGAGTTTTTAAGAGTAGTTTTATGTAGTCTTGTAACTAACTTTATTGTTTAATATTTAGTAGTATAGATAGTAGCATGCAAATAACTAATTAACAAGAAAAATAAGTTAAAATATTTTATTACAATAATGGATTTTTTATTGTTTGGAGATTTAAATCTAATTCTAGATAAATAAAAAAGTTAAAATTGTTTAATTATTTAATAAAAATATACAAGAGACTTATTTTTTTATTTTTTTCAAAATTATTTATAATTTAAAATTGTATATTAAAATTGAATTCTTAATATAAAAATAACTTTCTTATAGCTATAAAAATAATGACTCAATCCAAAGTTGTAATCTGGAAATACGCCCTAGTTCTTTCACCCTATTTTTCTTAAACCAAGAGATAATAAACTTGATCATAAAGATATAATGTTACTTCATCCCTCCCCTTCTTCTTATAATCATTTGAATAGCACGCTTGAGTGTATAGGTAATTGTTCTTGTGACACAGTAACTTCCAGCAGTGATGATTTGAAATGCCTGCCAACAACAATGGTTTGAAACGGTTGCAAGATGGTGGAATGCTTTTGTATCACCAATGTTGGTTACCTTCCTGTCTCCTCATCTTCGATTATTGGCAGTTGCACGTGACTTCCACCTACTTGTCATTTTAAATGTAGCTGCAAAAACCTTACACATGCTCTTTCCACCCCTGTTGTGACATGAGAACCCTCTAGCATAATAGTATTGAGCTACTATAATAAATATCTTAAAATATCTATCCAAAAAATACTTATCTTAAATAAATATATATGTCTCAAGACTATTGAATCTTGACATCTTTTGGATACATGTATTTGAGATATCTATGTTATCTATTTTTGTATATAAATTTATATTGTATATATTAAATTTTTTATTTTTTTGTGTTTGTATCAAAACAAGATGTAATATATTAAGAAAGGTCCATTCTTAGATTGTACAACACAAATTTTATTTTTAAATATAAATAAATAAGTAGATTATATAATTTTATTTAAAAATTTATAATTTTATAATTAATTTCAATCTTTTAATTTTTAGTGTTTTTAAGAGTAGTTTTATGTAGTCTTGTAACTAACTTTATTGTTTAGTATTTAGTAGTATAGATAGTATCATGCAAATAACTAATTAACTAGAAAAATATTTTAAAATATTTTATTACAATGATGGAGTTATAATTTGGAGATTTGAATCTAATTCTAGATAAATAAAAAAGTTAAAATTGTTTAATTATTTAATAAAAATATACAAGATAGACTAATTTTATTTTATTTCTTTTAAAACTATTTATAATTTAAAATTGTATATTAAAATTGAATTCTCAATATAAAAATAACTTTCTTATACCTCTAAAAAAATTAAACAAGATTATTCAATTGGCATAAACTTGACCTATGGCATAATTTCTTTAAAAAATAAATCTTTATTTTTAAAATTTGCCTATTTCTCCCCATTCTTGCACTTGGATGGCAATGAATCCGAACAGATCTATTGTAGAAGACCGGAAAGTTCTTTCCAGTCCACCATATTAAATAGAAATAAAAAAAATCTATTTTTAGAATTCTAAAAATATTAGCATACATATATTAAATATTAATATATATAAAATACTTCGAGACTTATCCTTCTTAAGGCACCTATATATCTTAAACTTAATCTATAAATTACGTCGAGATATATTGAGGCGTTTATTTTTTCAATTTAATATATCTATTTTAAAGTTGAGTGATGAAAAATTAAACGCCTTGATATATCTCAACGTGATTTATATAGATAAATTTAAGAATATGTATGCTAGTAGCAGTCGTGGTGTAACACATAACCTGAATTAATATATAATTATAGAATATTATTTTATTATTGTAGAGAAGGGGGATTCGCTACTCACGAGTTATCTTCGTTCAGAGAGCCTCATGGGGTGAACTGCCCTAAACTACCTCAAAGGACAACAATGAGAGTTCTAGAATCAAAAAGAGCAGGTCATAGAGATTCTCTAGATAAACTGACAAGCTCTTAGCCAAAGGACGTCAGCGCGGTGTGTTGGCATCTTGTACGGACCAGAAAGAAATTTTATCACAAAGAACAGCTAAGTGTCTACTAGCAATCCGATTACTGAGAACGTCTAGAAAGTGATAAAGAAACGGAGTGTAAAAGAACTGAGATAAAGTGAAATAGATGGTAAATATAAGGAGAAGAAGAGAAAGGAAATACTTACAACCATGCGAGTGATGAAGCCTCCAGCTCATGAATGTCTCCAATACCTGCACACAAGAAAGAGAGAAAGTGTTGGGGCTGTATAGGGGTTTGCCTCAGTCAAACCCCCATTTTGGTGTTCCCATCTCCACAAACAACCAGATAGATAGAAAAGTAGGAAATGAAGTAAAGTACACAAAGACACTACAAAACACTGCTATTCTACTCAACCAAATAATAGAGGAGAGGAGTAAAATATTACCACCTCCACCCAAAGCGCTCAAGGCTAGTGGGGGAGAAAATGAGAGGAACTCAAGCCTCTACTATCGTGGTGTTTTGTTCCACACTTGCTCTACTGAAGTGATGGATTGTTGATGTTGTTGTTGTGAAGTGTAAAGTGTTTGAAGAGATGGTGAAGAAGTTGCTTGGAGCTTGTGGAAAGCTAGAGAGTGAAGAGAGAGCTAGAAAGGATGGAGAGGTCCAAAGATGGTCCAGATATGCAAAATGGAAGCAGGAATAGTGAATATGAAGGAAAGAGGGAAGAAAATGACCATATTCGTGTCGTTCAGCCGAAGGGGGTGTTACAATTCAACTCCCAATGGGAATTGTAACACATTTGTAGGCTCCATATGTGGGAATCTGTCAAGGACGTTAGTGTGTCACACAGGCATTTGCACGTCGCACGAGTGTCCTAGACAAAAACGCCTCTATCAATGCTCAAAAAAGGTGCCAAGTGGAATGAAGGCCGTGGGCTTAGGTGGAATTTCGCCTTCATAATTTTTTTTCTAAAGTGAGGAAGGGTAAAAGGGGGATTTGTATTAGGGGTGCAAATTCGCTCCTATACAATTATATTATCAAATAAATAATAATAATTTAGTGTATTTAATATAAGTTATGGTTAGGGGTAAAACATGGTTAGGTTCAAACTTTTATTAGGGTTGAGGTTCAAGTTTAATTAGGGTTAGGGTAAAGGTTAAAATAGGGTTAAATTAGGGAAAAACCTTTGAGTTAGGGTTAGGGTTGAATTAGGGGAAATATTTAAGTGTTAGGCTTAAACTATGGTTAACATTCAAATAACGTTAGGGTTAGTGCTTAATTAGAGTTGGTCTTAGGGTTAAATTTTAAATAAGGTTACGGTTAGTCTTAAAATAAGATTATGAATTATAGAATATAGTTATGGTTAGTGTTATTAATATAATTAGGGTTAGGGTTATAATTAGAATTAAAGCTATGATTATGAGTAGGGTTAAAATAGGCTTGGTTTTCAATTAGAGTGAGTGTTCAATTATAGTAAGTGTTCAATTTGCTTATGATTTTATAAATGATAAGGGTTTGCATTCAAATAAATTTAGGATTTAGGGTTCAATTAAATTTATGATTAATGCTCAACTAGGGGAAGGGTTTTGGTTAGGATTAGGGTTAAGAAAATGGTTAGGGTTAGGGTTATGATTATGGTTAGGATAAGGATTTACATCATGAATAGGGTTAGGGTTAGGGTTAGGATTATGGTTAGGGTTATGGTTTATGATTAGGGTAAGGATTATGGTGTTGAACAGCGGTATATCATGTAGTTAGGGACAATGTTAGGGTTAGGGTGAGGGTGAGATTTTTGGGTAGGGTAAAGGTTAGCATTAGGATTAGGGTTAGGGGTACATATAATAGTTAGGGATGGGGTTAGGGTTAGATTTTGGGTTAGGATTATGCTTAGGATTAGGATTATATATATATATTGAGGTATTAGTGGAATATATGTAATATTTATATTTTTAAAATAAACGAAATCATATTATGTTATATAAACCTAAGCACTAATTATCCATTATATAATGAAAATATTCTTCTGAACTATGCAACATATATTTGAATACATGAATGCATAAGTATCATAATTTATCATATAAGTAATATCCATAAGTCATATAACCATTTTGAAAGTATACCAAATTAAATAAGATCTCTTGAAGGTAAAATAAGATGTAGACTATAGAAATAAAACTTCATTGTAATGGTGTAAATACATGAAAAATTCTTCACTGATGAGAACTTTATTACACCCTTTATTTTCAAACTGATCACGATATACTTTTTTGAGAAAATTTAAAAATGCAGCTACTTTTGTATACACCTCTTTAACTTTTTTTGCAACATCTTCCATTTGCATTATTTCTAGTTCATCAAAATATTCGATCATTAAGTTGTTGTTTTCAATTTGTTCAAAAAAAATTCTACAGTGCTCTAAAAGAACTCTTGCATTTGTCCATATTGGTTTCAACAACATTGTTTGAGTTTACAGAGCCCTGTGAGTTTGAAACAATGATTTTTAATTCATTTTCTAAAACATACATAGTATCAATTATCTAGTGTTCAAAGTGGAATTCAATAAAATTAAGGTTAGTATCTAGGAATGATAAGAATAAAAAAATTCATAATATGTTTTAAATTTTATTGATTTCAAATAATTTCATAAAGTTATTCAATATGATGAAGTTATTCATTCTTTTATAAGCGTGAAGGTGAATGTTCTATGGTAGCAATATAAAGTAATTCATCATCATCGAGATTATTTATTTGGTCAAATATAATGGTTTAACAATATTTATTTAATTGAACATTTGTTTAACTGATAAATATTTTTAAAAAGTTTAGTGAAATGATAAAATAATTGTAACTATCAATTTATGTAAATTTATCTAAAATATACATTGTATCATCATTTAGTGAAATATATCTATTTTATAGTTTGAAACAATGAAATTATATAAACCATGTGAAATTTAAGTTAATTTAAAAAACATAAGACTAATAATGCATCATATAAATAAAATTCATAAGCCATATAACCATTTATAAAGAATATAAACATGTTTAGTCTAACCATCCATCATTCACCTTAATACATTGTAAATAATATAAATAAATTATCCATAACAATATAATCTACCATAAAGTATATGAACATATTTAATCCATAAAGTATATCATTGAGCTTAATAAATAACTAAAATTTAACCATACATAAAATATATAAAAATGTTTATACGAACCATCTATGATGCAGTTTGATAGAGAAATCACAAAATCATAATCACCAGTAACATAAATAACATCCATAAGCCATATAATCATGCACAAAGTATATAAAATGTTCATCCAAAATATGTAGTATCTACAATAATACATAGATTACGTAATTTGTAATATCTATATTTATTTAGGATTTAATATTAATTTTCTATTCTCTTTTCAAGTAGTTTATGAACACATCATGTAGAATATTGGAATTTCCTTGCTTGTATTGTTCACCCTAGAACATTTCTTGTATGAATCTGGGAAATCCTTGAACCTTCAAAGAGGCCTTGTACATGTTGTTGAAGAGTTCTTTTGCTTGAGTGATTTCAAATTCTTCGACTGCTACTATGCTTTTTCGTACATCCTCTATTTCATTTATTATTTTTGTAAGATGTTCATTCACCGATCACATGAGTTTATCCATCTTTGTTTCAATAATCTCATTTGATCTAATAGATTCAGTACGATTTATGGGGGCATTAACTAAATTTTGAGTTTCTGAACTTTGAGAATCCATATTCTGTATAGAAATGAAATAGGTTAATACATGGAATACAATAATTAAATATAAGTACACATTGTATTAGAAATAAATGAATATTTAGTAGTCATACACATTACACAATTTCATTTTTTTCTAAAAGTGTATGAAATAAGACTTAAAGGTTATGACTTTGTATTGTTGTTTTTTGTTTAGTGGAGAGCTTAAAGTAATTAACTTATACCTATTATAGAAATTGTGTTGTAGTTTTAATTATTTCCAATTTTTTATTAATAAATGTATTTTCATACAATGCCCTAGAAAGTTGAGAAAGGACAATGGGATGAATTTATGTATAGAAGAGAAAAATGCATCATTATATTAATATTTGTTACATCAAATAATTTTTAGGGTTTTTAGCCTATTTTGCTCTACCTTCTTTTGGTCGCCTGTTTTCATTTTTTCATATATGTCATATGTGAAGGGTGGCATAATTCTTAGTCCTTTCAGAGCTTTGACACATGATATTGCCACAAATGTGAGACCGCTTCTTTTAGTGGGGCCTATATCAATTGTAGCATTTTTCAATGTTAGTCCCTATGATTTGTGTATCGTCAGATCCCAAGCTAATCTCAAAGGTATTTTTTTGTGGTACCCCTATCATTTGTTGGAATTGAAACCCTTTGGGGGTGGTGATCATCAAATGGAATTCCAAAGTAATTGTCAAAATCTACAAGTACATATGATGGTGGTTGAGGTGGTGCACTTCCAAGGGTGTAGACAATACTTTGAATATATCCTAGTGCTCCGTTGATAAGACCTACTTCTATCCATAAGTTCTTAGTTAGCATCACCCTTGCATTGTTTTTGAGTAGTAATTTCATATTTAACTCATCATTTTCATCTCTTTCTATAGAAGTAAGTGATGTTTTTGTAGCACTACTTCGTGCAACAGGATTTGATAACAAATAGAGTTTTCTCCTATTATGGCTATGCACATTATCAATTGTAGAGAATAAATGAACACTATCTTCGAACTCTTCATTTTTTGTACTGCTCATGTTGTTATTGGACCTATACATAAGTAAAATCCAATCTTCTATTGCATGGTTTTCATCTCTTATGTTTGATAGTAGAAGATGAAACCTTTCTTGCTCAATGTCTTGTCCATCTTGTCTAAAAATGTGATCTAAAGTGACTATTGTTTGGAATTTTTCCCAAAGTAGCTTTACACACCTTGTACTATTGTATGGGGGTTTATCATTTATTGGAGGCAATTGTGCCAAATCTCCAACCAATATCATAGAGACACCTATTTGAAAGAAAAGTATTATAAAATTAGTATTTTAATAATGATGAAAGTGTGATTGATCCTAGAATATTCATCAATTCAAGAATGGAAATACTAAGCATACCTCCAAAACTTTCATGGCTTCTTGTGGGAAATGATTTTCGTAGGCAAGAGTCTATGTTTTCTAGTAACCTCTCTCCTAGAAAGCTCATTTCATCTATCAATATGTATTTAATGTGAGAGATCTCCTCTTGGAAACTTGTGAGTCTTGTTCCGTGTAATTCACTAAAATATTTTATAGGTATTTTCAGCTTAGAATGAATTGTCGACACTCCAATGTTGAATGATGCAACTCTGGTTGGTGCAAGTATAAGTAAAGGAGAGCGTTTTGGATGTGCTACAATTTCCAATGCCCGATTGATAGCACCAATTAAATATGACTTAAATGCTCCTATTGTGCCTTGTATTATTATATACAAGGGGGATGTATTATGATATGTATGATAGTGGGAGATTATAATTTTTTTTCTTTGTTTTGTTTTCACTAAGGTTTTCGTAATCAACACATTGAGGTGTGTCATCATAAATCAGGCAAGTTGTATTTCCCATAATGGTAATGAATTTTGTAGCTAAATTTGTGTATTCTTCTCCATAAAATTCATGACACTAATCTGTTTGTCAATCTATATCTCTTCTTCCCAACATATATATTTCTTAAACTTGGAAAACCTGTCAATGATGAAACCTAGATAGAATTTCTCATTCATTTTTTTTGGCAGTACCTAGAGCATCGTCGTTGTCTTCAGATTCATAATTTGTATCACTTTCAATATTTTCAGCAACCCCTCTTCTTTCTAGGTACCATGGAATGTAATTGAAGTTATCCCATGTTGAGATTATTGATTCATCATTGTGCAAAAATTGATCCAATTGTCTAAGTAATGTGTGGGAATTGTTAGAAAACTAGGAAATACTCTTACAATAGATCCTTCTTTTCTCAGACTCCATAAGTTGTGATCTTTTCTTTTGTGATTATAAATCCATGATTTTGCAGCATCAATAAAGAAAATAGATTCCATAAATAGGGGTCTATTCTTATATGCATCGATGAAGGATATGTTATGTTTCTCATTCTCATCATCTGTATTTAGGTTAACACATTTGAACACTTCCTTTGAAACATTTAAACTCACAAACATTTTACTACTCTCTACCAGTGGGAGTTCCAATAACATATGGCTTGTTTCTTGGGCTCCAATATCTCTTTCTATCAATGTTTCAGTGAGAAGCCTTTTGGAATATTTTGTTGCTAAATCATTTGGATCTTGTAGATTTGCAAGCCGCAATAACATTTGCTGGTAGGTTTCAAAGCTTCTTTCTTCCTTCACTGCATACTTTGCAATATATTTTACTACAACATGCTTTGACATAACAGGTTGTCAATCGATATTTTCTCTCCATAACTATAGTATGTAATGATTGTATGAATTGGCTCTATCATCATTTCTGAATGCATCAAATTTCATATCACCACTCTCTAAATCTTTATATATTCTAGACTCTTTATTTTGAGGCCACAGTGCATTATACCTATATGTTTTGCAAAGGTATTTTGTTGTTAAATCGAGCAATATATTAAAGGAAGAAAATGATAATGGAGAATATACCTGCAAACTAATTTTCCTCTTTTTTCCATAGACATGTGTCCTCTTTACACATTGTGTCTTTATATGGTGTTCGAAATTTCTTCGTAGTCTTCCCAGAAATTAGTTTCCACCAATTGTCTTGTGTTTTTCAAACATGGGTGTAGACAGAAATTTCAATATGCCTGCTTGGTAAGGTCATTTTAGTTAATCTCTTTTGTCAAATTTGATAAATTGTCTATATTTGAGAGAATATTTGTTTTTGTAAAAAATTGTAATTATACTTGAATGTTGTGGTGGTGTACATCTTCACGTGGGTTGCAGGCATGAACTAAATCATGAAGATATTCTATAACTTTTCTCATTTGATATTCATTATTCCAATCGATTATATCCATATTTGGTGCTCCATGTAACCATAAAAAACCATGTACATGTGTGGATTATTTATGTTTCCACTTGTATCGACAACAGTAGTCCTTAACATTCATACCCTTCTTGAGGATCTCTTTCCTAAAAATAGTGTGGCATAAGTGGATGTATTGGGCAACAATGTGTGGGTTATCAATTACATTTTGTTTCTGCCAAATTTGTGCTTCTTGTGGATTGGTTGGATGTGTCTCGAGCATCAATGCATGCAAATATGGCCAATACAAGTTAGTTTCGCACAAGGTGAAGAAGATTGTAGGCGTTCCAATTTGGTGAAGCATGTCTATTAGTTATGATCGACACTTGGTCCAGTAGGATCTTGTTCCTCTTAAATTGGTAATGAATCGCATTAATTTATCTGCTAGGTTGGATTGTGGCATATTCTCCATGTGTTCATGCGATTCATGTATGGTCATTGGGATTTCAAGTAGACTTATTTTAACACAAATTATTGTGGAGGTATGTGTTTGATGCCTCATGGTCATATTCATCATATAATAGTGGAACCTTGGATTTTTTCCAAATCTATTGTCTTTGTATTGAAAGAGGTGTTTCACAAACTCATGTAGATGAACCCTTCTTAAACATGGTTCCAACCAATCACATTTTCCATCAGCAAATAAAGATGGGAATGTCATGTCAAGAAAACCTGGTGTAGTATATTCATTTATGGGAGATGCACCAATTTTTGGCCAATCAATCATCACTATTCAGTCTATATGAGGATTGTTTACCCATGCATGAATCAACTCCATTTCTTTATGTGCATAATTTGGTAGTTTCAATGCCATTGATATCATGTTCTCAATTATGTTTCCATCATTTGTCTCCATAAGGGGGCCCACAAAAACAATTTCATTTATGTCAGATTCAAACTCCACATGGATAGTCCGCAAATCATTAAATATATTGTGATCTAAGTTCTCTTCTATATTGTCAAGAGAATTTTCATTGATAATGACATAGGAGTAAAACTTTCCATGCTCTATGTTGTATTGTAGTGTTTTGTACACACAGGTCTTGTTTACTGTAAAATTGTAGTTTGTTCCATGTTGATCCTTTCTCTGAACTATAATTAGTGGAATATCTTTAAGTAAATGTCTCAATTTATTTGCCACATTTTCAATATTTTGAGGAAATCTTATTGTGTTCCCTTTGTATTTGAACTGGCCACCAGTTGCATGTGTGACTTTCAAAATTGGAGTCCCACGTTCAATTAACATTTCTTTAACTTGAGTAAGGTTTGCTAGTTTTGTTGGTTATGGACTAGGATCCATCTTATTTTCAAGTGAAAATTTACGGTTTCCTTTTTCTAGTCTACACCTATTACAAACAGGCCCCTAAGGAGTGTGGTAGACATTTATTCCAAAGTAACTTTCCTAGCAAATATAACACATTCTTAATGATGCCAACCTATCTAAACTATTATGGAACACCATTTGAAACCTCATAAAATCCTTCTCCAAAGATCCATTTGCATTCATTTCATCATTTTGATTTTGATTCTTAGGTGTTTCTACAATAAAATCTACTGGCCTATAGTCTTCTTCTTCTATGTTCCTCAGGCTAGCTTCTTCGTTCACATTAGTTTAAACATTTGCATCATGTATTATTTATTTTGTGTGATCCACATGTGCAATATGTTGTACATCTTGTTATGTTGTGTATTTTTCTAAAAATGTTGCTTCAAATGTGTGTTGACATGTATTTTTATGTGCATCTAAGAATTGTGGGTTGTCTTCTTGCCTTTCTTGTCCTTGGGAATGTGACTGGTGTTTAGGATTTTTTTGATCTCTACTTCTGTTAACATTCTCTTCTAAATTTTTTTGACATTGTAACTATTTAGTTGTGATATTTTATCTTCATTTTGCATTTCTTTTTTTGTCAGCCCCATTCCTTTGTCTTCTTTTATCTTCCCTTTTAGCATTTGACATTTCTTCAAGACAACGTCTACAATATTCTCGGCGATACTCCCCAATGTATTGCTTTCTTTGTTATTCTATTTGGAAAAAGTGTTTCCTTGGATGAACCATATCTACTGTATAAAGCAGGTGATAAAATAAATGCAAAAGTCGTGTTTCTATAATTTTGATTTATTTTGAATACACATTAAAATTGATTGCAATTATTCAACGTGGTAGTTTATTTTGGGAAGCCAAATAATCGAAACCTTAGAGTAGATAAGTTTGATAATGGTCAAGTTTAGGCTTAGGCCAAATGGTCTACACATTACACTAGATAAGGTTGATGATTATGGTTATAATGTTTCATGTTTTTTAGGTTTAAAGATGTTGTTTGGCTTAGGTTTGAATTTGGATTTAAGTTTTGAATTAGGGTCTAGATTAGGATTAAGTTTATTATTTTATTCAATTTCTATTTGCATGCATATCAAGATAGATGATATTTATAGTTAAGTTTACTGAAGTTCATTTTTAGGGTTAGGGTTTTCTTTTTTTAACAAACTTTCCTATTTTTAAAAGACATCTTATGTTGTAAAGAAACATTATATTTATAACTAACTTTATTTTTTGTAAAGAAATATTGTATTTTTGAAAAACATTAATTTTTAGGGAATTGAGAATATATAGATAATCTTCAAGAAAATTCAATAAACTTTATTTTTTTCTTATGTACTCCTCTATTAAAGTTTCCCGTGATCTATTTCATGCTAGTTAGATTGTTAGACACCCAAGTCCAAAGTAAGTTGTTGGGAACATGAGCTTTAAATCATGTCGGCATGAGCTTTAATAATTTTTCAGGACACTGTATAACAACACAGCTCAATCAGCTGAACAGATTAAAATATCTAGAGTTATCCTATTTGGATTCACTGGTCTTATCCCATGGTAGTTAGGTCACCTCTCGAAAATACATTCATCTCCATATAAAAAATGCAGTTGGAATGAATGTGAACAACCATAATAATAATATGTATGGACTAGATGAGAATTCCAATCACATGATATAAAACAAAATTGTACTCTATAAATCTTACTCAAGTATTCTTAAACATAACAAACTAGGAATATCCAATCGTAACTTACAGGAATCTCAAATTTTGTCAGTAGATGCACATTTAATCCATTTAATGATTCTTGTCGTCCTTTTTCACTTTGAAGGTTGAAGGCTACTGTATGGTTGGTTACGATGTTGATTTTCATTTGTAATTAATGAACTCTCCTTGTGATTGGAACAACTTCCAGGGAAACTTTGATGGGTATAAAGGCTTTTAGAATACTCTAATGGGTATAGTTTGTTATGTTTAAGAATACTTGAGTAATATTTATAGAGTACAATTTTGTTTTATATCATGTGATTGGAATTCTCATCTAATCCATATGTATTCTTATTATAGTTGTTCACATTCATTCCAATTGCATTTTGATATGGAGATGAATGTCTTTTTGAGAAGTGACCTAACTGCCATGGGATAAGACTAGTAAATCTAGAAAGGATAACTCTACATATTTTAATATGTTTAGTTGATTGAGTTGTGTTGCTATATTGTGTCTTGATGAATTCTTAAAGCTCATGTGCCCAGCAACTTACTTTGGACTTAGATGTCTAACAACCTCCAGGCATGAACCAAACAGTGGGAAACTTTAATAGAGGAGTACATAAGAAAAAATGAAGTTTATTGAATTCTCTTGAAGATTATCTATATATTCCCAATCCCATAAAAATGATTTTTTTTTCAAAAATACAATGTTTCTTTATAAAATATAAAGTTAGCTATAAATAGAATGTTTCTTTACAACATAGGATGTCTTTTAAAAATATGAAAGTTTCTTAAAAAAAAGAAAACCATAACCCTAAAAATGAACCTCAGTAAACTTTAACTATAAATATCATCTATCTTGATATGTATTCAAATAAAAATTGAATGAAATAGTAAACCTAATCCTAATCTAGACCCTATTTTAAAACTTAAATCCAAATTCAACCCTAACCCAAACAACATCTTTAAACCTAAAAAAACATGAAACAGTATAATCATAACCATCAACCTTACCTAGTGTAATGTGTAGACCATTTGGCCTAAGCCTAAACTTGACCATTATCAAACTTATCCACTCTAAGGTTTCGATTATTTGGCTTCCCAAAATGTACTACCACGTTGAATAATTGCAATCAATTATTAATCTATATTCAAAATTATAGAAAGAAGACTTTTGCCAATATTTTATGTACCTATTTTATACCATAGATATGGTTCATCCAAGGGAACACTTTTTCATAACAGAAGAACAAAGAAAGCAAAACATACTGGAGTATCACCGATAATATCATAGACTTTGTATTGAAGAAATGTCAAATGTTGAAAGGGACGAGAAAAGAAGACAAAGGAATGAGGTCGACAAAGAAAGAAATGAAAAATGAAGAGAAAATATCACAACTGAATAGTTATAATGTCAAAAAAAATTAGAAGAGAATGTTAACATAAGCAGAGATCGAACAAATCCTGAACACCAGTCACATTCCCCAAGGACAATAAAGGCAAGAGGAAAACCCACAATTCTCAGACGTGCATAGAAATACATGTCAACACACATCTAAAGCAATACTTTTAGAACAATACACAATAGAACAAGATGTACAAGATATTCCACATGTGGATCGCACAGAAGAAATAAGACATGATGCAAATGTTGAAACTAATGTGAATGAAGAAGCCGGCCTAAGGAACATAGAAGAAGAAGACTCTAGGTCAATATATTTTGTTGCAAAAAAACCTAAGAATCGAAATCAAAATGATGAAATGAATGCAAATGGATCCTTGGAGAAGGATTTTATGATATTTCAAATGGTGTTCTGTAATATATTAGATGGGTTGGCATCACCAAGCATGTGTTATATTTTATAGGAAAGTTGCGTTGGAATAAATGTCTACCACACTCCTCAAGGGTGTGTTTGTAATAGGTGTAGACTAGAAAAAGGAAACCATGGATTTTCACTTGAAAATAACATGGATCCTGGTCCACAACTAATAGAACTAGCAAACCTTACTCAAGTTGAAGAAATGTTAATTGCACATGTGACCTAATCTTGCAAGTCACACATGCAACTAGTGGCTAGTTCAAATACAGAGGGCACACAATAAGCTTTCCTCAAAATATTGAAAATGTGGCGAATAAATTGCCACATTTACTTAAAGATATTTCACTAATTATAGTTCGAAGAAAGGATCGACATGGAACAAACTATAATTTTATAGTAAACAAGGCTCGTGTGGACAAAGAACTATGATACAAAATAGAGCATGACAAGTTTTACTCTAATGTAATTATCAATGAAAATGCTCTTGACAATATAGAAGAGAATTCATATCACAATATATTTAATGATTTGAGAACTATCCATATGGCGTTTGACTATGACAGAAATGAAATTATTTTTGTGGGCCCCCTTATGGAGATAGATAATGGAAACATAATTGATCACATGGTATCAATGGCATCTAAACTACCAGATGCACATAAATAAATGGATTTGATTCATGCATGGGTAAGCAATCCTCATATAGACCCAACAACAATGATTGATTGGCCGACAATTGGTGTGTCTCCCATAAATGAATATACTACACCATATTTTCTTGACATGGCATTCCCATCTTTATTTGCTGATGGAAAATGTGATTGGTTGGAACCATGTTTAAGAAGGGTTCATCTACATGAGTTTGTGAAGTATCTTTTTCGATACAGAGACAATAGATTTCGAAAACATCCAAGGTTCCACTATTATATGATGAATATGATCATGAGGCATCGGGCACATACCTCCACAACAATTTGTGTTAAAAGAAGTCTACTTGAAATCCCAATGACCATACATGAATTACGTGAACATATGGAGAATATGCCACAATCCAACCTAACAGATAGATTGATGTGATTCAGTACCACTTTAAGGGGAACAAGATCCTACTGGAGCAAGTGTCAAGCAAAACTAATAGACATGCTTCACCAAATTGGAACACATACAATCTTCTTCACCTTGAGTGTAGCTAAACTTGTATTGGCTAGATTTGCATGCATAGATGCTCGAGACATAGCCAACCAATCCACGAGAAGCACAAATTTTGTGGAAAAAATATGTAATCGATAACCCACACATCATTGCTCAATACATCCACTTACACCACACTATTTTCAAAAAAGAGATCCTCCAGAAGGGTATGAATGTTAAGGACTATTGATGCTAATTCTAGTGGTAGCATAAAGGATCCGCACATGTACATGGTTTTATATGGTTACATGGAGCACCAAATATGGATACAATCGATTGGAATAATGAATATCAAATGAGAAAAGTTATAGAATATCTCCATGATTTAGTTCATGCTTGCAACCCACATGAAGATGCACACCACCGCAACATTCAAGTATAATTACGGATTTTTACAAAAGAAAATATTCTCTCAAATATAGACAATTTATCAAATTTGACAAAAGAGATTAACTAAAATGACCTTACCAAGCAAGCATACCGAAATTTATCTCTACACCCATGTTTGAAAAACACAAGACAATTGGCAGAAACTGATTTCTGGGAAGACTACGAAGAAATTTTGAACATTGTACAAAGACACACAATGAGTAAAGAGGGCACAAGTCTACAGAAAAAAATAATGGAAATTTAGTTTGTAGGTAAATTCTCCATTATCATTTTCTTCCAATTTCTATGTAAATATTTTCTTCCTTTAATATATTGCTTGATTTAACAAAAAAATACCTTTGCAAAACATATAGGTATAATGCATCATGGCCTCAAAATCAAGAATCTAGAATATATAAAGATTTAGAGAGTGGTGAGATGAAATTTGGCGCATTTAGAAATGATGATAGAGCTAATTCATACAATCGTTACATACTACAGTTATGGAGAGAAAATATTGATTGGCAACCTGTTATGTCAAAGCATGTTGTAGTAAAATATATTGCAAAGTGTGCAGCGAAGGCAAAAAGAAGATTTGAAACCTACCACCAAATTTTATTGCGGCTTGAAAATCTAAAAAGTCCTATGATTTAGTAGCAAAAACTTACAAAAGGCTTCTCACTGAAACACTAATAGAAAGGGATAATGGAGCACAAGAAACAAGCCACATGCTAAATTGGAACTCCCATTGGTAGAGAGTAGTAGAAGGTTTGTGAATTTAAATGTTTCAAAGGAAGTGTTCAAACATGTCAACTTAAATACGGATGATGAGAATAAGAAACACAACATATCCTTCATCGATGCATATAGGAACAGGCCCCTATTTATGGAATCTATTTGCCTTATCAATGCTATAAAATCATGGATTTATAACCACAAAAGAAAAGGTCAGAACTTATGGAGTCCGAGAAAAGAAGGATCTATTGTAAGAGTATTTACATACTATAGTTATGGAGAGAAAATATTGATTGGAAACCTATTATGTCAAAGCATGTTGTAGTAAAATATATTGCAAAGTATGCAGCGAAGGCAGAAAGAAGATTTGAAACCTACCACCAAATGTTATTGTGGCTTGAAAATCTACAAGATCTTGATGATTTAGCAGCAAAAGCTTACAAAAGGCTTCTCAATGAAACACTGATAGAAAGGGATATTGTAGCCCAAGAAACAAGCCACATGCTAAATTGGAACTCTCATTGGTAGAGAGTAGTAGAAGTTTTGTGAATTCAAATTTTTCAAAGGAAGTGTTCAAACATGTCAACTTAAATATGGATGATGAGAATAAGCAACACAACATATCCTTCATCGATGCATATAGGAATAGGCCCATATTTATGGAATATATTTTCCTTATCAATGCTATAAAATCATGGATTTATAACCACAAAAGAAAAGGTCAGAACTTATGGATTCTGAGAAAAGAAGGAGCTATTGTAAGAGTATTTACATACTACAGTTATGGAGAGAAAATATGTATTGGCAACCTATTATGTCAAAGCATGTTGTAGTAAAATATATTGCAAAGTAAGCAACGAAGGAAGAAAGAATATTTGAAACCTACCACCAAATGTTATTACAGCTTGCAAATCTACAAGATCCAAACGATTTAGCAGCAAAAGCTTACAAAAGGCTTCTCACTAAAACACTAATAGAAAGGGATATTGGAGGCCAAGAAACAAGCCATATGCTAAATTGAAACTCCCATTGGTAAAGAGTGGTAGAAGGTTTGTGAATTTAAATGTTTCAAAGGAAGTGTTCAAACATGTCAACTTAAGTACGGATGATTAGAATAAGTAACACAACATATCCTTCATTGATGCATAAAGGAACAAGCCCCTATTTATGGAATCTATTTGCCTTATCAATGCTATAAAATCATGGATTTATAACCACAAAATAAAAGGTCAGAACTTATGGAGTCTAAGAAAAGAAGGAGCTATTGTAAGAGTATTTCCTAGGTTTCTAACAATTCTTGCACATGACTCAAACAAGTGGATCAATTTTTGCACTTCAGAACTATTATTGTATAAGCCTTTTCATGACATACAAATAGATATTGGTGACAATGATGAATCAATAATCATAACATGGGATAACTTCAATTACATTCCATGACACCTACACAGAAGAGGGGTTGCTAAAAATACCGAAAAATGATACAAATTCTAAATCAGAAGACAACAATGATGCCCTAGGTACTACCACAAAAAAATGAATGGGAAATTCTATCTAGGTTTCATCATCGATAGATGTTCCAAGTTTCAAAAAATTATAATCTCTCGCTATCATACATATCATGCATCCCCCTTGTATATGATAATACAAGGCACAATAGGAATAGGTAAGTCATATTTAATTGGTGCTATCAATTAGGCATTAGAAATTGCAGCACATCCAGAATGCTCTGATTTACTTCTACTTGCACCAATCAGAGTTGCGGTATTCAACATTGGAGCATCGACAATTCATTCTAAGATAAGAATAGCTATAAAAGATTTCAGTGAATTATTGGAAAAAATAGACTCATGTCTACAACACAAACATTTCCCATAAGAAGCCATGAAATTTTCGGACGTATGCTTAGTATTTCCATTTTTGAATTTATGAATATTCTAGGATCAATCACACTTTCATCGTTATTAAAATGTTATTTTTATAATATGTTTCTTTCAAATAGGTGTCTCTATGATACTAGTTGGATATTTGGCACAATTTCCTCCAATAAATGGTACACCCCCATACAACAATACAAGGTGTGCAAAACTACTTTGGGAACAATTCCAAACAATAGTCACTTTAGATCACATTTTTAGACAAGATGGACAAGACATTGAGCAAGAAGGTTTTGTCTTCTTATATCAAACATAAGAAATGAAAACCCTACAATAGAAGATTGGATTTCACTTATGTCTAGATCAAATACCAACATGAGTAGTACAAAAAATGAAGAGTTCAAAGATAGTGTTCATTTATTCTCTACAAATGATAATGTGCATAGCCATAACAAGAGAAAACTTTATTTGTTATCAAATCCTGTTGCACGAAGCATTGTTGTAAAACAAGATCACTTACTCCTATAGAAAAAGATGGAAATGATGAGTTGGAGATGGAATTACTACTTAGCAACAATGCAAGGGTGATGCTAACTTTGAACTTATGGATAGAATTAGTTCTTGTCAATAAAGCACTAAGATATATTCAAAGTATTGTCTACACCTCTAGAAGTGCACCACCTCAACCACCATCATATGTACTTGAAGATTTTGACAGTTACTTTGGAATTCCATTTGATGATCACCACCCCCAAATGGCTCCAATTCCAACAATTTATAGGGGTACCACAAAACAAATACCTTTGAGATTGGCTTTGGCTCTAACAATACACAAATCACAGGGACTAACACTGCAAAAGGCCACAATTAATATAGGCCCCACTGAAAGAAACGGTCTCGCGTTTGTGGCAATATCATGTGTCAAAGCTCTAAAAGGACTAAGAATTATACTACCCTTCACATATGATGAATATGAAAAAATGAGAAAAGGAAAACATGTTGCCAAAAGAAAGGCAAAACAAAACAAAGTAAAAGCCCTAGAAATTATTTGATGTAACAAATATTGTTAATATACTGATGCAATTTTCTCTTCTATACACAAATTCATCTCATTGTCCTTTTTTAACTTTCTAGGGAACTATATGAAAATAAATTTATTAATAAAAATTGTGGAAATAATTAACACTATAGCATAATTTCTATAATAGGTATAAGTTAATTACTTGAAGCTCTCCACTAAACAGAAAAACAAAAATAATAAGTCATAAGGTCTTTAAGCTTTATTTCATACATTCTAAGAAAAAAATGAAATTGTGTAATGTGTATGACTACTAAATATTTATTTATTTCTAATATGATGTGTACTTATTGTGTGTGGGTGTTTTTACCAAGTCTAAAATGCAAAACCAAAAGAAATGCAAACAAGGAAAACACAAACAACACCTCGAGATTAGGCCTAATTTGAACTTGAACAAAATACAAGAAAATGAACGATATTACCTTGTCCAAGTTGATTGGTTGATTGGCCATGTTGATTGTTCAGTTTTGTGTGCTCCTTCAATGACAAATAGCATAAAATTGGATGCAAAATGGGGTGGAGGTGATGAGGAATGCAATGGTGCAAGTGGGTATTGTGATAAGTGTTGTATGTGGATGTAATGTGAGCTTGAAATTTGCAGAAACAAGTGCTTGAAGCTTGAGAATGCAAAGTTGAATGTTGATGAATGAATTGGTGAATGTTGATTGATTCTTGTAAATGAGGGAAAATCCTCTAATTTTAGGGGAAAGGCCACTAAAGAATCAATAGTCAAGATGCAGCCACCCTAGACAAAATCAAGGGCTAAGGTGAGTTGAGAACTCACAAGACCTCACATCTTGATATGTGGTGGGTGATGTGGTAAAGAGGACATGAGGTGGGGATACTTTCTAGTATCTTGGGATTAGACAAGATCTCCTCATAAAGGAGGTCCTTGTCCATATGTGGGTGATTTGACCCTTGAGGAATTTAAAATTCCTTAAAAGATCTTGGAAGAATAAAAGTGAATTTAAAATTCACCTTGAGAAGGGGTTGCCTTCTCCAAAAAGAGAGAATTTAATAAAGGGTTTGTTAGAGTAAAGTAATTAATTAACTTTACTCTCCTCTTAAGATTTCGCCTTGCACACATATTAGTCATTTAATAATTAATATTAATTATTAAATGCACTCACCTTTAGGGTTAGGTTTTCCTTTTAGGTTTTGATCTCCTTTTATAAGGATCGATCTCTTCTATTTCTTTAATGCTCTATTCATTTTTTTGGAATACATCTTGCACATTGTGAGAGCCAAACCCTTGTCTTGATCTCTCTCTTTCTCTGTGACAAGTCTTTTGCATGCAGCTATTGATCAGGTTCTGTAGATTTGTATTTCTCAAATCCTACAAGGTTGACTTGTGGATATGACAAATGGCATGAGGATTAGGTTGACCTAATGAACCGATTAAGTTGTGAAAACAATGAATTAGGTGGCTAATGAAGAATTAAGGCAAGTGGGTTATGATGGAGGATGTGACATTAATCCTGTAAGACCCCTTTATTTTTCTCTTTCGATGTGATGGCGATTTATTCTGATGTATCATTGTGACATGCTTTAGATTAGCATTGTCAATATTTGAATTAATGATGTTTTATGTTTGGATAATATTATTCATGTGAGATTCATCAGTTGGTAATATTGTATTGGTGAAGAGGACGGGATTGCATCACTCGCCTGCGAGTGCCTTGTGATTCCGTGATTTTCTCTTCATGGTGTGTTTTATATGATGCAAATATACATGTGTGATATACTTTTGTTCGCAGGTTAACAGGTACAGGACATCAACTCCACCTGATTTCACAAGGTTGAGTGTGTCCATTGCCAACGGCATTTGATTGGGAGATAGTATCTAGGTTTTTCGTGTCAAGTCATCACCCTAGTCAATAGTGTGTTGTCGGTTTTTGTCTAGTTCTGTTGATTTAAATGTTGTTTAATCTGCTTGGATATTATTTAATTGCAAGTTAGAAAAAGGTAATTAAATGGCCTATGTAGTTAAGTTGTGGATTAAATGAATCTGGTTAGAATGTTAGAAATGTTATTTAATTTATTAATTAATTTAATTTAATTAATAAATAATTTAATCTCGGATTAGATTTATTTTATTAATTAATTAGATTAATGGTGTTGAAATAGATTAAGTTATTCATTTTGAAATTAATGGATTATTGTTTGAAATTGAAAATTAAAGAAAATGATTTAATTTCATTTTTAGGAAATTTTAAATGCAAAGTTGAGAAAATAAAGATATTTTGTGATATTTTCTATTTTTTGTTTTAAAAAAAATTATTGTGGTGGTTGAATAGATATTTTTCATTTTTTGGCTAGTATTGGGATTTTGGATAAAATTTTGGGAGGATAAAAAATTGGAAAAATGGAGAAGGAAGAAATGTCTGGTTTTGTGGGTCTTGGATTTGCTTAGAGGAACTGGAATCTGAAGAAGAATTATTGCACCCTTTTGGATCTTCTCAAACTTATGGAAACCAGGTTTTCCTTTTTTATTAAATTAATTTATTTTCTTGAAAAGATTCACAACTACTATTTGTTTTAGAAAATATGTAAAATTTGTTGGGATTGGCATGAAAAAAACCCTCTCGAATCTGGTTTTAAACTTTGAAAACCTTTGTTTGGAAATGTTGTTCTTCCAAGAAAAATTGCATACTTTGTTGAAAATGATCATTATAGAAATTTGTTTGCTCAATTAATTTGATAATTTCATTTTTTGTATATAAAGGTATATATATATGCAAATTTACATATATATATATATAATTATGTGTTTCTATGGTGGAATGTCTAGTTTTATTCAAAAAAAAAGGGAACCCACGTTTGTGATTGAGTCGGCCTTTTCCAAAATCCGTAGTGGGTGGAATCTTATTAAATAAAACTTAATTTTAAAAAAAATTGAGGAAGGGTTTGGGGGAGCCATTGGGGGCTCACCCCACCGCCCCCCCATGTGGGAGGCATGTGGGGGAGCCACACCCAGCACGACCCCCATACCCCCCCTCCACTATCGTCGTCGCCCTTGGAAGGGACAGCTGTGTGTAGACACAGCCACTGTCCCCTTTGGGGGAGTCGATTGTGTTTACACACAGTCACCCCATATAGTGGGGTTCGGATGTGTGTAAACACAATCGACCCAACATATATTTCATGTGCGTGCCCCAATGAAACTGCCCTTGACCTTTTTCTTTCGTGTTTTTTTTTAATAAAAAAAAAAAATTATATGTAAATAATATTTCATATATTATAATTTATAAAATAAAATATTTATAATAATATTTTATAATATTAAAATATTAATATATATATTATTGATAAAATACATATAATATTTTATAGCATTAAAATATTAATTGAAAATATAATATATATTTATAAGTGGTGGATACAAATTTAATATGCAAAGGAAGATATTGATTTAAATAATAGCTTGGTTTAATTGTAATTAAAGAAAATTTAAATTACTAAGTAATAGTCAAATCATGGGATGATTAAAATAATATGTTTTATCAGGTCAAATACTGGAGTTAAAAGTAACATGTTTTAATAGAGAGACCAATTGATATTTTAAATGATTTATCTTGCAAAAGAGATAAATATATTTTAAATGATATGTTCTGAAGTATTGAAGTAAATGCTTATTTATTATTTAAAGACAATTAGAGAATTAAACATTGGATTTAAATTTCTCCTTATGTTTGAAAGGGACATTATGGAATTAGTTTTATTGTGGCAATAATCTACTGAATTCTATTAAATGGTGAGGATTTAGGAAATCTGAAGTAGAATTAATCATGATTAAATTACTTGTTTAAATGTAATCCCTTCTATCATCGCTTGAGGGAAATCAATCAGAAAGGGTTGTTAAGTCTTCCAGATAGGGTTTTAATATGTGGATTGTCGTATCATGTTGTTAACCTGTTTGAATTGATGAAGTACATGTTTATTTCATTATTATCTAAACGCATTTAGGGAATTAAATATTTGGGTTAAATGCCTTCCTTTGTCTGAAAGAGGCGTTATTAAATTAGTTTCATTGCGGCAATAAACTACTGAGTTATATTAAGGAAGTGGGTTTAACATATCCAAAATTAGTTATCTACTCACAACTGCCTTATGTGATTATTTCCTTTGTGCTCATGTTTGGGGAGGTGGATTAAGTGTCTTTATATGTAAATCTCCCAGAAGACCCTAGAGGTTGGGGGTTGTCATTTTGTGATGTCAATCATTTGTCTTCCCTTGGTTAGTGCTTGAGTTGTGACAATGTTATTACCCGGTTTCCACGAACGGGGATGTTTTGTGCCTCTTGTGGAAGGAGTGGATTATGTGAATTGTGGCTCCTTGTATGGAGTGGCGTTGTTATCTTTGTTACCTCCAGTGTTTGGAGAGGGATTTGACTTATGTCTCCTCCTAGTGTTGGAGTGATCGTCTTATCTGTTGTATGCAATTGGGCTTCCCATGGAGTTAGTTTGTTTGTGTTGTCAAGTAGAAGAATGACTTTCGTTAAGGGCTAGATCCGTGAGAGGTAAACTAGGTAACCTTTGGAGGTAGTTCATTCGAGTGATAACCAAAGCAATGTAATCCATGTCAATGATGTTATGGTGTACCTGTAGTTGGTACTTGAGTGTTATCTGTATGGTTTTCTCATCTTACCTGATCTGTTATTTCAGGAAGCCTTGTAACCATGTTAGAGTTGTACTCGAGTGTACTTGTGGTGTATTTGAGTTGTAAGTACGTTGTACTTGAGTTGTACATGTGTGATGCATGTGATTGGTTGTGCCAGTTTGGTTTGGTTATGTTTCAACCTGTGTCTAGAGGTAGTTGGCTTTGTCTAGGAATCCTTGTTACTATCTCCTAGCACAGGGGGTGGGCCTTTGGGTTCCACTTGGTTGGGTGGCATGCACCTTACTCTATTGGGCTTCCTTCTTGTTCGTGTTGACGAGGTTTCTAGTTGGAGAGCTCGTGGGATCCAGTTATCTTTATGCTTTTATTCATTTCAGTTAATCTTGTAATGTATTACCCCTCTTTGTTATCGAGGTGGAAGTTGTAATATGTAATCATGCTTTTGGATTTACCTCATTTGGGGAATGAGAGTTGTAATCTTATTATTAAGTGAGATCTTATGGTATCTTAATTTTCTTTGATGAATTTATCTTGTATGGAATGTATGTGTTCCTAATTTCATAAGTATATAAATGTTATGGTTTCATTTCATGTCTATGTTGTAATGTGGTTCATGGGTAATTAAGTAATCTCAGTCTCATAACCTTAGAGGTCGTTGCAATGTGTAGTGAACTTGCATATTAATCGTACTTTTAAACAAAAAAAAAATTAGTTTGTTTGTGTATTTAATTCCAACTTCCTCTAGGGTCACGTGGCAGGGCGTTACACATGGTATCAGAGCCTCAGGTTCATACACTTGGTTCTCTGGGTACTTTGTGCCCACTGTGTTGCCCCTGTGATTTGTTAGTGAAATTTTTAAGTGATCACGTGTTCATGGCTTTTACCTTAGCATGATGTACTCTGTGGAAAAGAGTAGCGTGAAAGTAACCTGATAAAGGTTATGGTTGGAAATTTTTGTTATGTATCCCATGGGTTATGGAATTGGATGTTCTTATGGGATTATGTATATAGTTGTACCCATGTAAATGTAAGAAACCAGTAATCGTATCTTGTTGGAGAGTTGTGACTACCCTGTATTTTCTTTGTGTATCCATGCGATGGTGAGACTTGGTACCCATCCTTGAGGAAAAGTTACACTTTGGTGTGGGATTTACCATACCATTATGTGTGCGTGCCTGTTTGTTACCCGATTGATGGCCAACCTGTGTGTGGTTGAAACTTATATATAAGAGTAACCAAAAGTAGTTCTTTTTCTTTTGGTTATCTAGATCTTCAATCTGTAAAGGGATAGTAGCCGCCATAAGTTCCTTGGGTGGAGTGTGTAGCGTCCGCAAATCGCGACACAGAGCATCTTAGCTCAACCAATCCTGAGGAAACATAACCACTACTTTCCCTTATGATGGATCAGGATACTTGATCCATAAGTGTTAACCTAATCCCCACAGATTTGAGTACAGTAGCATAGGTATGTTAGCTATGCCTGGACATTCATGGAGGCGTTGATCTGGCATAGTGAGTAAACCTCGTCTGTATGAGAGGTGAGACTCGGAGCCCCATAGTGATGTTATCGTATTGCATCATGTTTATATACCATATCTTACTTGTGTTCCGACATGATGTACTGGATGCGATGCCACACCCGACTGGTGTTTTGACACAGTGTTGGTGATGACGTCGTGTGATGACACGATGCCATGTGCATAGACATGTGAAGGCACATTATGAGATTTTCTTTGTTAGCTTACTTGTGTGATGAGCGTTATGGGGCCTCAACACTTGTAGAGGGATACTCATGGTTGCCTTGACCATGTTGGTTGAGTAGCATATGGGTAGATCCTAGCCATGTATACCTCTAGCTTTAGCGAGTACCTGTGTATGTCTTCTCCACGAGGTATCGCTATGCGGGGAGTGTTATGTGCGTGCCTACTTCTGCGGAGCCACAGACACTCTGCCATGCGGCATATGACCAATACGTTCCTATTTTGACTGGCGTATGACCATGTTGTGTGTGGACGCAATGCAAGGTGTAGCCGAGGAGTACACCCTATTCCATGTGGTTGGCATTTTGACTTCGCACCACATGATGGACTATCGCGATAGTTAGACTTTATTTCCTCCTTCCTCGTTTGGTGGCTAGTATCTAGTCATGCAGTGTTGTATAGTGCAATTTTAAAGATTGTGAACTTTCTTTTGGTTATTGATGATTTTTTTTAGTTGGTTGTGAGGGCCGACACTTTGTTATATTTGATTGTGAAGGTTTAGCCACAACTTTTGATCTTATTTTCTTATAACCCTAGTGGTTATTTATTTGATTCAGTGTTGAAATTATGCGTATTATTGCCTTATTGTTGAAATTGAACTTTAATTTTCTCTTCTTTATGAACTTGGTGGCTAAGCTAGTTATCATTGTGTTTTCAATGTCGGCTATATGTTATATTGTGAATTCCTCTCCAAGGACGTATGAGACGAACTCGGTGAGTGTGTACGAGGAAGTAGACGCGGGAAACGTAGAGGATGGGGGTATGGGAAGCTATTATGCAACTAGGACCCACTACTCACCTTTGTGTGATGACTATCTCTTGGAGGCTAATCACCTTGCACAATAAGAGACAGGTCATGGTGGTCTTGTTTGGATGGTTTCACTTTATGTATGACCTAACACCATCAAGCCACTGATTGTGAGATATGGTATGTGAGAAGGATATTGGCTCTCGGCTTATGGTTTATGTGAGATGGATATTGGTTCTTGGTTCATGGATCCTTCTATCATGGATTGTTATGTTGCTTACCAGTGTCTAGATGGACCCTTGTGTAGCCTTGTGATGATTTCCGGTGATGTGTATTGGTTCATGTGTGTATTATGTATGTTAATCCATGGTTATGTGTTTTTGGAGACTTGGTTGGTGGTTGCTTCACCATGTTGGTCTGTATGGATTGGCTGGGTTGTTTACGGCACGAGTTGCTATTGTTTTTATGTTGAGGTTTGGAGTGGTTCAGCTTGGAACCCTTGGCTTTATGTGATTGTATGGAATTTGCACTAGGGATTTTTGTAGGCTTCCAGGAGTAAGCCTAACCCTAGGGGAGAGGATGTAAGACCCCTTCGTTTTTCTCTTTCAATGTGATGGTGATTTATTATGATGTATCATTGTGACATGCTTTAGATTAGCATTGTCAATATTTGAATTAATGATGTTTTATGTTTGGATAATATTATTCATGTGAGATTCGTCAATTGGTAATATTGTATTAGTGAAGGGGATGGGATTGCATCACTCACTTGCGAGTGCCCTGCGATTCCACGATTTCCTCTTCACGGTGTGTTTTATATGATGCAGATATACATGTGAGATATACTTTTGTTCGCAGGTTAACAGGTACAGGACATCAACTCCACCTGAGATCACAAGGTTGAGTGTGTCCATTTCCAACGGCATTTGATTGGGAGATAGTAGCTAGGTTTTTTGTGTCCAGTCATCACCCTAGTCAATAGTGTGTTGTTGGTTTTTGTCTAGTTATGTTGATTTAAATGTTGTTTAATCTACCTGGATATTATTTAATTGCAAGTTAGAAAAAGGTAATTAAATGGCCTATGTAGTTAAGCTGTGGATTAAATGAATCTGGTTAGAATGTTAGAAATGTTATTTAATTTATTAATTAATTTAATTTAATTAATAAATAATTTAATCTCGGATTAGATTTATTTTATTAATTAATTAGATTAATGGTGTTGAAATAGATTAAGTTATTCATTTTGAAATTAATGGATTATTGTTTGAAATTGAAAATTAAAGAAAATGATTTAATTTCATTTTTAGGAAATTTTAAATGCAAAATTGAGAAAATAACGATATTTTGTGATATTTTCTATTTTTAAAAAATTTATTGTGGTGGTTGAATAGATAATTTTCTTTTTTTGCTATTATTGGGATTTTGGATAAAATTTTGGGAGGATGAAAAATTGGAAAAATAGAGAAGGAAGAAATGTCTAGTTTTGTGGGTCTTGGATTTGCTTTGAGGAATTGGAATCTGAAGAAGGATTATTGCACTCTTTTGGATTTTCTCAAACTTATGGAAACCAGGTTTTTCTTTTTTATTAAATTAATTTATTTTCTTGAAAAGATTCACAACTCCTATTTGTTTTAGAAAATATGTAAAATTTGTTGGGATTGGCATGTAAAAAACACTCTCGAATCTGGTTTTAAACTTTGAAAACCTCTATTTGGAAATGTTGTTCTTCCAAAAAAAATTGCATACTTTGTTGAAAATGATCATTTTAGAAATTTGTTTGCTCAATTAATTTGATAATTTAATTTTCTGTATATAAAGGTATATTATATATATATATATATATATGTATGTATAATTATGTGTTTCTATGGTGGAATGTCTAGTTTAATTCAAAAAAAAAAGGGAACCCATGTTTGTGTTTGAGTCGGCCTTTTTCAAAATCCGCAATGGGCAGAATCTTATTAAATAAAACTTAATTTTAAAAAAAATTGAGGAAGGGTTTGGGGGAGCCGCAGGAGGCTCACCCCATCGTGCCCCCATGTGGGAGGCGTGTGGGGGAGTCATGCCTAGTGCAACCCCCATACCCCCCTCCACTGTCGTTGCCGCCCTTGGAAGGGACGACTGTGTGTAGACACAACCGTCGCCCCCTTTGAGGGAGTCGACTGTGTGTAAACACAGTCGCCCCATATAGTGGGGTTCGGCTGTGTGTAAACACAGCTGACCCAGCATATATTCCACGTGCGCGCCCCAATGAAACCACCTTTGACCTTTTTCTTTCGTGTTTTTTTTTAATAAAAAAATAAAATTTTATATGTAAATAATATTTCATATATTATAATTTATAAAATAAAATATTTATAATAATATTTTATAATATTAAAATATTAATATATATATTATTGATAAAATACATATAATATTTTATAGCATTAAAATATTAATTGAAAATAAAATATATATTTATAAGTGGTGGATACAAATTTAATATGCAAAGGAAGATATTGATTTAAATAATAGCTTGGTTTAATTGTAATTAAAGAAATTTTAAATTACTAAGTAATAGTCAAATCATGGGATGATTAAAATAATATGTTTTATCAGGTCAAATACTGGAGTTAAAAGTAACATGTTTTAATAGAGAGACCAATTGATATTTTAAATGATTTATCTTGAAAAAGAGAAATAAATATATTTTAAAATGATATGTTCTGAAGTATTGAAGTAAATGCTTATTTATTATTTAAAGACAATTAGAGAATTAAACATTGGATTTTAATTTCTCCTTATGTTTGAAAGGGACATTATGGAATTAGTTTTATTGTGGCAATAATCTACGGAATTCTATTAAATGGTGAGGATTTAGGAAATCCGAAGTAGAATTAATCATGATTAAATTACTTGTTTAAATGTAATCCCTTCTATCATTGCTTGAGGGAAATCAATCAGAAAGGGTTGTTAAGTCTTCCAGATAGGGTTTTAATATGTGGATTGTCGTATCATGTTGTTAACCTGTTTGAATTGATGAAGTACATGTTTATTTCATTATTATCTAAACGCATTTAGGGAATTAAATATTTGGGTTAAATGCCTTCCTTTGTCTGAAAGAGGCGTTATTAAATTAGTTTCATTGCGACAATAAACTACTGAGTTATATTAAGGAAGTGGGTTTAACATATCCAAAATTAGTTATCTACTCGCAACTGCCTTATGTGATTATTTCCTATGTGCTCATGTTTGGGGAGGTGGATTAAGTGTCTTTATATGTAAGTCTTCCAGAAGACCCTAGAGGTTGGGGGTTGTTGTTTTGTGATGTCAATCGTTTGTCTTCCCTTGGTTAGTGCTTGAGTTGTGACAATGTTATTACCCGGTTTCCACGAACGGGGATGTTTTGTGCCTCTTGTGGAAGGAGTGGATTATGTGAATTGTGGCTCCTTGTATGGAGTGGCGTTGTTATCTTTGTTACCTCCAGTGTTTGGAGAGGGATTTGACTTATGTCTCCTCCTAGTGTTGGAGTGATCGTCTTATCTGTTGTATGCAATTGGACTTCCCATGGAGTTAGTTTGTTTGTGTTGTCAAGTAGAAGAATGATTTTTGTTAGGGGCCAGAGCCATGAGAGGTAAACTGGGTAACCTTCGGAGGTAGTTTATTCGAGTGATAACCAAAGCAATGTAATCCATGTCAGTGATGTTATGGTGTACCTGTAGTTGGTACTTGAGTGTTATGTGTATGGTTTTCTCATCTTACCTGATCTGTTATTTCAGGAAGCCTTGTAACCATGTTAGAGTTGTACTCGAGTGTACTTGTGGTGTATTTGAGTTGTAAGTACATTGTGCTTGAGTTGTACTTGTGTGATGCATGTGATTAGTTGTGCCAGTTTGGTTCGATTATGTTTCAACCTGTGTCTAGAGGTAGTTGGCTTTGTCTAGGAATCCTTGTTACTATCTCCTAGCACAGGGGGTGGGCCTTTGGGATCCACTTGGTTGTGTGGCATGCACCTTACTTCGTTGGGCTTCCTTCTTGTTTGTGTTGATGAGGTTTCCAGTTGGAGAGCTTGTGGGATCCAGTTATCTTTATGCTTTTATTCATTTTAGTTAATCTTGTAATGTATTACCCCTCTTTGTTATCGAGGTGGAAGTTGTAATATGTAATCATGCTTTTGGATTTACCTCATTCGGGGAATGAGAGTTGTAATCTTATTGTTAAGTGAGATCTTATGGTATCTTAATTTTCTTTGATGAATTTATCTTGTATGGAATGTATGTGTTCCTAATTTCATAAGTATATAAATGTTATGGTTTCATTTCATGTCTATGTTGTAATGTGGTTCGTGGGTAATTAACTAATCTCAGTCTCGTAACCTTAGAGGTTGTTGCAATGTGTAGTGAACTTGCATATTAATTGTACTTTAAAAAAAAAAAAATTAGTTCATTTGTGTAGTTAATTGCAACTTCCTCTAGGGTCCTGCGGTGGGGCGTTACAAATCCCAATTAAGGGTGTGCACATCCATAATCAAAGATTAATTAAATTAATCCAGATTAAGAAATGATTATGGAGGATAGGACAAAAAGGGAGAAAATGATGAATTTAAAATTAATTTAAACTCATAAAAGTTAAATGACTATATTAAATAAGTGAGAATATTATTTAATTCAGGGAGGAAAAGGGATAATGGCAAAGAATTTTATTATTTAAATTAAATACCTTAGGAACATTAGAAAAAGGGGGAAATATTAATTAAATAAATTATTTATTTAACGTTGATGGGGAAGACTAGATAGATGAATGAAAGGGATGAATTTGTATGTGAGAGGTCAAATTTGGATGTATACACATATTGAATTATTATATTCCATGTATTAACCTATTTCATTTCTATACGGTATATGAATTCTCAAAGTTCAGAAACTCAAAATTCAGTTAATGCCCCCATAAATTGTACCGAGTCTATTGGATCAAATGGGATTATTAAAACAAAGATGGATAAACTCATGAGATCAATGAATGAACATCTTACACAAATAATAAATGAAATAAAGGATGTAAGCAGAAGCATAGTAGCAATCCAAGACTTTGAAATCACTCAAGCAAAAGAACTCTTCAGCAACATGTACAAAGCCTCTTTGAAGGTTCGAGGATTTCCCAGATTCATACGAGAAATGTTCTATGATGAACAATACGAGAAAGGAGATTCCAATATTATATGTGATGTGTTCATAAAATACTTAAAAAAAGAATAGAAAATTAATATTAAATCCTAAATAAATATAGATATTACAAATTACGTAATCCATGTACTACTATAGATACTACATATTTCAGATGAACATTTTATATACTTTGTGTATGGTTATATGACTTATGGATGTTATTTATATTGGTGATTATGCTTTTGTGATTTCTCTATTAAACTACATCATGGATGGTTCGTATAAACATTTTTATATACTTTATGTATGGTTAAATTTTATTTATTTATTAAGTTCAATGATATACTTTATGGAGGGTTGGGGCCCTAGCTCGGTTAGATAAATCTTTCTTGTTACAGGAGGTTGGTCACGAGGTCTAGTCTCCCCCACCCCATGGTTCTAAAAGGCATGTCACACCAGTGTCGTCGGTCACATTAAAAATTTTACCAGGCGCATTTCAATTTATAGGGGATCGTGCTACCTAATTCCTGCAATCTAAAAAAAATCGTATACTTTATGGATTAAATATGTTCATATACTTTATAGTGGATTATTTTACTATGGATAATTTATTTATATTATTTAAAATGTACTAAGGTGAATGGTGGATGGTTAGACTAAACATGTATATATGCTTTATAAATGATTATATATCTTATGAATTTTATTTATATGATGCATTATTAGTCTATGTTTTATAAATTAACTTAAATTTCACATGGTTTATATAATTTCATTCTTTTCAAACTATAAAATAGATATATTTCACTAAATGATGATACAATGTATATTTTAGACAAATTTACATAAATTGATAGTTACAATTATTTTATCATTTCACTAAAAATTTAAAAAATATTTATCAGTTAAATAAATGTTTAATTAAATGTTGATATTGGCATGGTGTGATGGTTTATAGGTGGCATTGTTGTTCTTGCCACCAAGGTTCAAACCCCATTGGGGTGGTATTGTTGAATGATTGTATTCCGGTTCATAGCTCCGGTCAAAAGCGTTTACCCCTTGAATAATAATAAATGTTTTAATTAAATAAATGTTGTTTTTGAAAAGTTAAGCATCATTTATAAGGCGTTGTGCCCTTCACAAGGAGCCACAAGGGCCAAAAAGGAACAAGTCTAAAAAGCTAACATTGAAGCAAAAAATAACAAAGACAACACTTTGACAGCACAGAAACCACAGAAAGGCAACCAAAATTTAGAACACCGGCACAAGCAGCAGCTAACTAGCATTATCCCAGTTTTTAAACAGGAGGTCCACGGCATCATCACCAACCCAATCTTTGTTCTGCTGGCCATTATTACCCTCCAACTCCTCCTTGATAATAGTGGACAAGGTGTTAGTGACAAAGTGGCCCAACTTCATTGTAAAGTAGGTCAATCCATGAAGCCTTTTGTTGAGTGTGTCCATTTTATTCTCCAAGGCACAAGGCTCCTCCCCAACATCCATAGTCCTCGGGATCTCTTCAGGCTCATCAACCGGGGGATGTGAAGAATGAGAGGCTGAGGTTTCTTTTGGTAACTTGTTGTCTTCCAAGGTAAACTAGGGCCCCTCCACATTCTTGTCCTCCTCTTCCTCGGTTTCCTCATCCTTATACTCTTTGTTGTCAGACCGCTCCTCCTCTGAATCCTCAATTACCTGACTCTTTTTACTATTTTTTGCCAACCTCCCGAATCTCCTTATGGTGTTCTCCCCACCAGTCATTACCATGGTTTCCACAACAATATCTCCTTTAGAGTCTTTTCCGATTATGTTTTTTCCCTTCCCCTCTCTAACACTCAGCTTCAGCATACCTTTCTTACCATCCTTTCCTTTTTTGGCAGTGTTGGACCTATAGGCAGACTTTATCGGGGTGGACTTCAAATCACAGAGGCTAGTTGTTGCACTATCATGAGATTACCCAACCCTCCCTTTATTGTTTTGGTAGCCGGTTTGGCTTTGGGGTTTCCCGCAGTACCCAGATTGGATTTTCGGGGAGGGATTTTTTACTCAACTGGAGAAATGTTCACAACAATCAGGGGTTTTATTTCATCAATGTGCACACTTGAGATGTCTTTGGGAGGACAAAGGGCCAGGTGGAAGTGGTAAAGTCTCATGATAAGCCCTTGATGGAGCAGAAGAGGCGGGAGGGCATTGGGGTTAAGGTTGGCTAGCTCTTTGCATTTCTCGACCAAATTTTCTAGGTCCATAAGCAAAAAGAAGGGAAAGCTAAGCAACATCTTATGTCTTAAATGATTTAACAGGGGAAAATGATAGAAGAAATAGGTTTTGAACCTACCTTCCAAGGTGACATATTTCATCAACGCTAAGCACACTTGGTCCCAAGGCTCTGGAAGAGCTTCTCGCTCAAAACTCAACTAGTTCCGCACTGGTTCCTCGTTCCCCATGAAGAAAGCTTTCAAGCTTTGATTGTCCTACTTCTTAGTGTGCTTAGGGTATTTTTTCTCGGTACACAGCATTCTGGTGGCTTGTGTGATAACTTCTTCACTAACTTCAAAAGACATACCGCCTATCATGACCCTTCGATCCTTCCACGAATTAGCAAACTGGTTAGACAAATTAGGGTCATGGCCAACCAAAATCTTCATAAGAGGAGCAATGCCACCTTCACCACAAATGTGCCAGACTAACGAATTCTTCTAGAATTCATCACAGTTGTCCAGCTCAGTTTGAACGCAAGCGCCACCCATTCTATCCACCTGCACAGAAAAAACCAAAGAGTTTGCAAAAGACACAAATTGTAAAAGCTAGCAGGGCAATGGATATTCATCATGAGGTCAATTAGGTGAGAAATGCAGCAATAGGTAATGACGCCAACATGCAGGTCACACGGGCGGAAGGGAAAATCACCACAGGGTGACTTGACAACAAAGTAAAAGTGGATCTTGGGAAGATTGTGGCCAACCAAACAGGAATTGGTGGGCATGCAAGGTTCCTTAGCCTTGGAGTAAGTGCACAAAAAATAAGACAAGTTAGTCGTATAGCTAAAAATAGAAACATTCTTATGAGTGTCATATAAGACCCACGCTAAACTAGCAAGCATGAAGGCGCTAGATGGAAGCATTCCTTCATAATGAGGGGTCAAAACAGTATTTAAACTCATAGTCTTACGGAGGCTATGGTGAGTTAAAACAAGATATCGCACAATCCCAAAGAGGAGAGATCACACGATATGGCCTCTCAAATTGATCAAAGTCGCGTACTTTCTTATTCCCTTTATAAATCCACCTTTTTTATTCATATTACAAACCTCAAAATTTAAACCTCGCCACCTATCAGCCACCTCAATAATAGAGCTCGTCCACCAAGCCCAAAGGACAAACAAGTGGGTCCCCTAACCAACACCCAATACCCAAAGATCTCTAGACACATAATGAGTTGAATAGTTAGAATCCATCCACTTGTTGGCCATCTCAGGGTTAGCGCTCATCCACTAGACCCAAAAGATAATCAAGTGGACCCCCCATCCAGCACCCAACACCCAAAGATTTGAATTCATCGTGATAATTGGTTGCTTTGTTCTCTCAGGATGATATCTTGAATTTTTGGCAGTATCTTCTCCATTTTCCTCCAACATTTAGAGTAGCCCCAGCAAGTGTCAAGATTAGCCAAGGCATCCACCACTTGGTTACCCTCCCTAAATATATGTGTCACTTTTTCACCCCTAATTTTGAATAAAAGGAACCTAGTGTCCAACAAGATATCCTTAGTATTCCATCCAATTAGTTTGTCCATATTCATAGCATCATTAATGGACTTAGAGTCTCCTTCAATGTGGATATTAGTGATCCCCAGAAATACAGCAATTTGGAGGCCCATGACCAGCACCCTAGCTTCCACCACAATAGAAGACTGAAAACCAATACCTCCAAAAAATCCTACAACCATAACCCCCTTGGGGTCTCTAATCACACCATCGATACTAGCCCTCCATGGGTTGCCCTTAGCAGCCCCATCAAAATTGAGTTTAAATCAGCCTCTATCCGAAGGCTCCCATCTGGTATTTTTCCTAGCTAAGGATTTTGAATTGTCAAATGAGTTAGCCTCTAACCTCTAGTGCCAAGCCTTGGCCATTCTAATTTCGTAATCAAGAGGTCCCTTCTCCGGGATTTTCCCATTAAAGAGGGATATGTTTTCCTCAATGAGTCAGACACCAATATTGTTAAACCATTATATTTGACCAAATAAATTAAAGTTTGATGATGATGAATTACTTTATATTGCTACCATTGAACATTCACCTTCACGCTTATAAAAGAATGAATAACTTCATCATATTTAATAACTTTATGAAATTATTTTAAATCAATCAAATTGAAAACATATTATGAATAGTTTTATTCTTATCATTCCTAGATACTAACCTTAATTTTATTGAGCTCCAATTTGAACACCAAATAATTAAATAAATATTGTTAAACCATTATATTTGACCAAATAAATTTAAGCTTGATGATGATGAATTACTTTATATTTCTACCATTGAACATTCACCTTCATGCTTATAAAAGAGTGAATAACTTCATCATATTCAATAACTTATGAAATTATTTTAAATCAATCAAATTGAAAACATATTGTGAATATTTTTATTCTTGTCATTCCTAGATACTAACCTTAATTTTATTGAATTCCACTTTGAACACCAGATAATTGATAATATGGATGTTTCAGAAAATGAATCAGAAATCATTGTTTCAAGCCCACATGGCTCTGTAAACTCAAACAATGTTGTTAAAACCATTATGGACAAATGTGAAAGAGTTGTTTTGGAGCACTGTAGAAAAATTCTTGAACAAATTGTAAACACCAGCTTAATGATCAAAGATGTTGATGAACTTGAAATATTGCAAATGGAAGATGTTGCAAAAAAATTTAAAGAGTTGTATACAAAATTAGTTGCATTTCCAAAATTTTCAAAGAAGCATATCGTGATCAGTTTGAAAATAAAGGGCGTAATACATTTCTTATCAGTGAATAATTTTTCATGTATTTACACCATTACAATGAAGTTTTATTTCTATAGTCTACATCTTGTTTTACCTTCAACAGATCTTATTTAATTTGACATACTTTCAAAATGATAATATGACTTATCCATGGATATTACTTGTATGATAAATAATGATACTTATGCATTTATGTATTCAAATATATGTTGCATAGTTCAAAAGAATTTTTTTATATACATTATATATGGTTATATGGGTTTTGAATTACATTTATGGCATGGATTATTAATGTTATGGTTTATGTGCAAACATAGAGAATAAAAGATTTATAGAAAATTGTACAAACATATATTTATATTGTCATGGATAATATTTATATTATTTATAATGTATTAAAGTATATGATAAATAGTTAGAATAAACATGTTTATATACTTTAACAATGATTATATACCTTATAGATTTTCATTAAATGATGGATAATTAGTGCTATGGTTTATGTACATAATATGATTTTGTTTATTTTCAAAATATAAACATTACATATATATCACTAATACCTCTATATATATATATATATATATATCTAATCCTAACTCTAACCATAATCCTAATCCTAACCATAATCCTAACCCAAACTCTAACCCTAAACCTAAGCCTACCCAAAACCTAACCCCATCCCTAACTACTATATACCCCTAACCCTAATCTTAATCCTAACCTTTACCCTACCCAAAAATATCACCCTCACCCTAACCCTAACATTGTCCCTAACTACATGATATACCCCTTATCATCACCATAATCCTTACCCTAATCGTAAACCATAACCCTAACCATAATCCTAACCCTAACCCTAACCCTAACCCTATTCATGATGTAAATCCTTACCCTAACCATAGTTCCCTAAATCTTAACCCTAACCATAATCATAATCCTAAGCCTAACCATTATCTTAACCCTTAACCTAACCCAAACCCTTCCCCTAATTGAGCATTAATCATAAATTTAAGTAAACCCTATATCCTAAATTTATTTGAATGTTAACCCTTATCATTTATAAAATCATAACCAAATTGAACCCTTACTATAATAGAACACTCACCCTAATTGAAACCCAACCCTATTTTAACCCCACTCATATCCATATCTTTAATTCTAATTATAACACTAACCCTAATTCTATTTATAACACTAACCATAACTATAATATATAATTCATAATCTTATTTTAAAACTAACCCTAACCTTATTTAAAATTTAACCCTAATACTAACACTAATTAAACACTAACCCTAACATTATTTGAATGTTAACCATAGTTTAACCCTAACACTAACTCAAATATTTCCCCTAATTCAACCCTAACCCTAACTCAAGTTTTTCCCTAATTGAACCCTATTTTAACCTTTACCCTAACCCTACTCAAACTTGAACCACAACCCTAATAAAAGTTTGAACCTAACCATGTTTGACCCCTAACCATAACTTATATTAAAATTTTATATTAAATATACTAAAATATTATTATTTATCTAATAATATAGTAAAATAATATTGTATGATTATATATTAATTCATGTTATGTGTTGCGCCGCGACTGCTACTAGCATATATATGTTAAATTTAATCTATATAAATTACATCGAGATATATTGAGGTGTTTAATTTTTCATCATTCAACTTTAATATAGATATATTAAATTGAAAAAATAAATGTCTTGATATATCTCAGCATAATTTATATAGATTAAATTTAAGATATATATGCTAGTGTAATATTTGCAAACATGATTATGCATTCACGTTAATTATAGACACTAAATCCAACTAAAGCATAGAATATTATTCGTAATATTATAAAAATTAAAATAATTGTTGATACAATAAATGAATGTTCTATCACATCGTTTTATTTAGGTTTATATTTGGAACATGTAACTCTTTGAATGGATTCAAAAGGCATTAAAAACACCATAACTTATTAATGCAAATGAAATTAAGAATAATTGAACTGGGAGAGTTTGATCCACAAATTTTAATATTAACCATAACTCTAACCTTAATACTACCCCTAACCCCAACTCTAACTCTATTTCAAGCCCTAACCCTAATTCTATCTATAACAATAAACCTAACCCTAATCATAATCCTAACTCTAATTCTAACCTTAATGCCAATGGTAACCCTAACCATAACATATAAAAATATTAAAATTATAACTCTTAACTGTAATTATAACTCTTGCCTTGATTCTATCAAAAATTATAACCCTGATCCTTATTTCATCCCTCACCCTAAGAATACAACTAACCCTAACCCTAATTGTAATAATAACACTAATCCCAACCCTAACCCTAATTATATCTCTAACCATAACCCTAATCCTAACACTAACCATAACCCTAATCTTAATGCTAATCCCAACTCTAATCCTTATTTTATCTTTAACCCAACCCAAATTCTAATTCTATCATGAACCCTTACCCTAATTGTAATCATAATCATAATTTAGTTATGCTAACCCCAACCCTAATACTAAACCTAACCTTATCCCTTATAACCCTAATTCTAATGCTAATCCCAACCCTAATTCTAATTATATCTCTAATTCTTACCCTTACCCTAACCCAAATCCCAATTCTAATGCTAACCTTGACCCTAATCCTTAGTCTATGTCTAACCCTATCCCCAACCCTAATCCTAATTTTATTTCTAACCCTAACCCTAAGTATATTCCTAATCTCTAATCCTTTCACTAATCTTAACCCTAAGCCTAACCCTAATACTAATTATAGACATCTAAATTTGATCACTTCCATATGATCAAAATCGTCTACTCTATCCATCTATTTCATTAATAGTGATTAAATAATTTATTTTATTTCATTATTTCATTTTCTGCCTAAGGTTCCTAAAGTATGTAATTAAATAAATTAAATACTTTACCTTACACCTTTTCTTCTCTAAATTAGATAAATGGGACAATTTATTTAATTTAGTCATTTGACTTATTTGGATTAAAACTAATTTTTAATTCCTCTTTTTCTCTCCTAGTCACATTCTCTATAACCCTTTTTTAATCTGGATTATATTAATTAATTTGTGATTAGGATGTGCACTACTTAATCAAGATTAGTGTCACATCCTAAATAATCTCCCACTTGCCTCTAATCTCTCATTAATTATCCTTATCTTGTGTTTGCACAACCTTAATCAAGGTTATTAGCCTAATCAGTACCTTGGTCAACTCTCCCCATCCCTTAAAGAATTTTTAATTCTTTTTTATTCACCCAAGGCTCTTCTCTTCCCCATGCAATTTCTAGAAGGCTTGACTTGTCACTTTACATGTGTCAAAGACTTCTAGAACCTTGGACTTGTCACATCATTCACATGTGGCAAATCCTCACCTTTCTGGAAACCCTCTCTTATCCACTAGATTCTTCCAATCATTGTGTATTTTTAATTCACTTTTATTCCTCCAAGGAATCTTCTCATCCCCCAAGGTACCTACAAGGTACTTGTCCTTCCTCCACCTCATGTACTTCTCTTCCACCTCATTTCCACATCATTCCACCCTAAGACATCTTACATTCCACATGTCAAGATGTGAGGGCTTGTGAGTCCTCAACTCACCATAGCCCTTCATCTTGATCTTGTTGGATCAATTTCAACTGTTGAATTCTCTAGAGAATTCAATTTATCCTATGAATACCTCCTCATTTCTCTCAGTTTGGAGAGAAATCTTTTGCTATCCAAACTCTTGCAGAACTACCATTTGAGCTCTCATCCACCATAGCATCTAGCATTTCATCCATCTTGCATTTCATTTTGCACATTCAATTTAGCTTGTCATCCAAAGAGCACACAAGTCTTCAAGGATCAAAGGGCCAACCGAGGAAGGAGCAGCATGAAGGTATAACCAATTTTAATCATTTTTCATCTTGCTTTCATGTTTATCTTTCTTTAGGCTAATCATTGAGGTGTCCTCTTTTATGTTAATTCTTTTCATTGCATCATTAGTTGTTTAGCATCTCACATTAGGAACTTAGCATTTTAGGAGATCACACTAATAGTAACACTAACATCAACCCTAATCATAACTCTAATCCTTCAATCATAATTGTAATCGTAATGCTAACCCTAATTATATTTATAATCCTAATCATAACCCTACCCTTTATCCTAATTCTATGTATAATCCTAGCCCTAATCCTAATTCTAATGCTAAGCCCAACCTTTATTTCTAACCAGGTGAAGCCACAATAGTGGTTTACAATTCAAATGAGGAAAGAAAACTCACAAAAAATGACCCCAGGGCAAAAAAAAGTGATTTTAGGGGTTCGTACGAACCTATTGGTTCGACCAAACCCCTTGGAATCTTGGCTGCCAAAAAAACCAAAACAATGCATAGGAAAGGGGTTTGAGCGAACCCCTTCAAAGAGGTTCGCTCGAACCCCTGTGGGTTCGAACAAGAACCCCCCTATCCCTCATCCCCCATCTCTGACAAGAAATAAAATATAAAAAAATCAACACTTCAGAGCTTGGGTTGAGAATGAAAATGGAGGAATCTTCACAAACCCAACTAGATTCGGGTATTCCTCAGAACGAGCTATGCAATGAATATAATTTTAATATGTTTTGGTTTTATTATGTATGTGTTTTTTTAGTTTTATTAAAAATAGGTTTTTCACTGAAAATCAAGCTCTCTATTCTGCACATGTGGAAAAATAGCAGATTATCAAAATAAAATTTTAAAAAATACGTTCAAGTTGGGTATTGATGTCCTTGATCCATTAAAAAAAAAGATTGAATTTTGATACATACAGAAAAAGTTATGTTGTATACAGTCCGCCTATGTCTGAATTGCAATTGGTTTGACTTTGAAACTTGATTAAGAAAAAAATATTCAATAAAAAACTATGAGACCAAATGAAAGTGCTAATATCATAATTACAAATCTAAATTTGAAAAAATTAGAATTTTATCTTTCATACAAAAAAAAGTTATGTTGTATACGATGAGCGTCACTTTTTTAAAATGTTATTTTTTGAAGAAAAAGAAAAAAACCAATTTTCGTGGGAGATGGAAAAAAAAGTGCAATCTGATTCCAAAAAAATTGAAAAAAATATTTTTAGAATCTACAGACAAAATGTGATATAACTCTAGTTTGCATCATCTTCAAATTCTTCACGGTTTAACCGCTATAGGTGCCCGAATATGAAGATTTAGTTAAAAACAATAATTTCAGTGTCAAGTTTGGCCAAAAATTGTAAACCACTATTGTGGGATCACCCAGCCCTTACCCTAATCCCAATACTAACATTAACCCCAACCCTAATCCTAATTTTATCTCTAACTATAATCATTACCCTAACCATATCCCTAGTCTCTAACCCTATCCCAAATCTTAACCCTAACCCTAACCCTAACCCTACCCTTGATCCTAATTCTATCTCTAATCCTAACCCTATTACTTATTTCATCTCTCATCCTAAGACTTAACCTAACCCTAACCATACAACTAACCCTAATTCTAACCCTAACCTTAATCCTAATAGTAACAATAACCCCAACCCTTTAATCCAAATTCTATCTCTAACCATAATCTTAATCATAACGCTAAACATAACCCTAATCCTAACTTATCTCCCAACTCTAATTCTGATTATATCTCTAACCCAACCCAATTTCTAATTTTATCACTAATCCTAACCCTAACGCTAACTACAATCCTAATAGTTATGCTAAACCCAACCCTAATACTAAACCTAGCCCTAACCATAACCCTATTTCCAATACTAAAATTAACCCCAACCCTAATCCTAATTTTATCTCTAATCCTAAACCTAACCTTAATAATAATATTAACATCATTCCTAAACATAATGTTGATTGTGTGTCTAACCCTAACCATAACCTTAATCCTAATCCTAATTCTAATCCTAATCCTAACTTTGATTCTATCTCTATCTCTATCTCTAACCCTAACCCTAACCCTACCCTTCATCCATAATAACTTTAACCATAACCATAACCGTAATTCTAATTCTAAACCCAACCTTAATTCTAATTGTGTCTCTAACCCTTACCCTAAATCTAATCCTAATATTAACGCTAACCCCAACCCTGATTCTTAATCTATCTCTAACCATATTCCTAATATCTAATCTTAACCCTAACCATATTCCTAATCTCTAACCCTAACCCTATCCCTAACCCTAATACTAATAGTAACATTAACCCCAACCCTAATGCTAATAAATTGTCTAATCTTAACCATAACTATAATCCTAATCCTAATACTAATCGTAACACTAACCCTAATTATATCTCTAATCCTAACCCTAACCCTACCCTTGATCTTAATTCTATTTATAATTCTAGCCCTATTTTAATTGTAACCCTAACCCTATTCCTAATGTTAATCCCAACCCTAACCCTAACCCTAAATTATTAATACTAACACTTGTTGTTGTTTAAACGATCAGACATGCAGAAAGAAAGCAATCATAAAATGCAACACATGAGACAATGAACACAACCAAGTACCCTAGGAAAACCCTCCAACATGAGGGGAAAAACCCAGCAAATATCTCTCTTATATATTGTTGGAACAGGAGCAGAAATCTGCTTTACAACTCAGGCCCAACAATGGCCAATAAGGAATACAATGGAGTCACACCTCTCCTTGATGCAGAGGATACAAATGAATATGTTCTTCCTTGAAATCGGATCTGCTTTGCTCTACTAATTGCGAACTTGCCTCTATTATGAATGTCTTACAATGACAAATATGACCTTGTATGTATACAAGATGAGGTAACTTAACAAGGAGGTCGGCCTTCCTTTAAATAATTAAATTACAAAATACAAAGTAAGGTCGGCCCAAATAAGATCATTGATTATTTACATAAGGTCGGCCTTCTTATGATTCGAAGTCTCAAGCATATAAAATTGAATAGCCAAAGGCTACATTCAATTTTTCATTCTTCTTGTAAGTTGTGCAAGGCTGGAAGTATAATCCAGACGCTGCAAAACATCAACACTCCCTCTCAGCTAGGGATGATACTTCCAGCTGCACAAGACACATCATCTCAATGTGAAAACAAATAGGATATCACCTCATTGTGATATCAACCAACTTGGAACTCTTGCAAAGGAAGTGCAGCCCTAAGCTGCTATAACATCAACACTCCCTCTTAGCTAGGGATGAACTTTCATCTACACAAGACACATCATATTAGAATGAAAACAAAATAGAATATCACCTCAACGTGATATTAACCATTATGGCTACTCCCATAGATGGTATAAACTCATCACGGATTCCCTCACGTGACGTTGTCATGGAGTCACACACATGACTTCCACCATAGCTTCTCCCAGAGGGTGGAAACAAGGGCTTTCACCTCAACTCTCTCTCATCAAAGAATTGCATTATCAAGGGCTTACACCTCAACTCTCTCTCATCAGAGAATTGCATTATCAAGGGCTTACACCTCAACTCTCTCTCAACAGAGAATTGCATTATCAAGGGCTTGCACCTCAACTCTCTCTCAGCAGAGAATTGCATTATCAAGGGCTTGCACCTCAACTCTCTCTCAACAGAGAATTGCATTATCAAGGGATTTCACCTCGAACTTCTCTCAAAGAAGAACTCATTAAACAAAGAAACACTGATACTGAGACTCCCTCTCGATCCTGGCTTCAGAGATTGCAAAGAAGACTTCTGGAGATGTACTCCCTCTAGCCACCAACTCAGTCCCTCTAGTGTTTACTCCCTCTTGATCATTACTTTGGTTGACATGACTTCTTCACAAGATGCCTCAAGCTTTTCATCACTAAGTAATCTCTTATCATCTTCTTCCCCCTAAACCCTTCACAGTTTGAACACAATGACGACCTGAAAGGTACATTGACTTCAAGAGATATCTCCAGCCATCAAAGGAGTCCAATGATTGCAAGCTATGACTCCAAGCTTGATCATTTCTTCATTCCGTAAGACTTTGATATCATAATGAAGCAGTGGCTACAATAAGATGTGTCGACTGTATGTCAATATCTATGGGGCTACCGCTATCAAAAACGTCTCCATCTGTATTCTTTTGAACACTCTTCACCTACTTTGCCAAAATAGATCCCCTACTGCTTTGAAATGTGAACGGCATAAGTCTGAATCGCCCAGCAAGGGAAATAGTGCTCTTTTGAATTGAAATGACTTTCCAAATACCCAATGCACTTAGTTTGAGTCTCAACAGATTATGGCTCCCTTCCACGATAACTAAATCACCCGATACATCATACCAAAGTGATCATATCCTGAATTTGATTCAAAAAAAAACTTTGCCCAAATACAGAAATAAACAACTGAATGCATGCTCTCTGGAACGAACAGAGACTCGAAAGTTCTGATGTAATCAATGATCCAATGCCTGAAGAAACCGCACCAAGATTTTGTTCCAATTGACCAGCCAGAACACAATAATATTTGATATCGATTATGCAAGATATCAAACACTTAATCTGAGCGATATACAATAACTGGAATGAATTGCATTCACCAGTGGATGAGTTCGATACAGAATACCATAAAAAAAATATATCGGAAGCATTTGAAATTTGATCACTGGTAAATCTGTCTAGGATCGGCGATGGTCTTTAGGTTGGTGCGACGAAAGCTCTCCTTAATACCCAGCTCGATTCCTGAGACCGCCCGAATGATTCTCGATAGCTCTGGTTGAATGAGGAATGCAATGGTGTTTGGGTGTTCAGATCTCGTGAGGATTCCTTTGACGTGCTTGCACCGGGACAAGAGTTTAGTGAATGTCGCTTAGATTGAAGATGCATGCTTGAGTGGAATAATAATCTGACGGAAGCTGCTTGTGCAGCCAGAGCCACTAGGCTCGACCTAAGCGCTTGGTTGCTCCTTGGTGTCGCCCTATTTCCCTGAATGCCGAACTCGAGCTTGAGTTGGATGTCGCTTATCTATTGCAACCCTAACAACATATATACCATAGCGCCTTTAATTCTTTAGACTTGGCATGACAACGATTCCTCTTGAGCGCCCTCTATTCTACTCAGCACTACTATCAACAACGGATTTATTCCTGAGTACATGATTATATATCCACCAATCACACAGATAAACTCAAACACTACCAATAATGATGAATATCACGATGGTAACAACTTATGCCTGCAATCGGGACCTTTGATTGTTTCCACACCAATATGCAATGCTAATATTCAAACGACCTCTAGACACATATGTCTGCTGCTGCTCCGGCATTAAACACAAAATTATGATATCAATACCCGATATCTGGGAGATTATAGTCTGAATCTGATTTATAATATGCAATTCCTTCCATTATTGCCTCCAAAGGAATTTCATAGTTTGCCTTATGCTGATGCGATGATAACGACCCTTCAAAAGCTCCATATTCCCGTCTCAGCTCATGACGCCGGTCATTTAATTCTGACTTTTTCTCATCACCCATGGCTCGACCGCTCTTAACGCCTCCTCCAATTCCACATTAATATTTCACATGTGGGTTTGTTAATTATTCCCAGGCATGAATCGAACCTCCACGCCTCTATGGATGCAGTCGACATCACATTAACACCAGAAGACTCAATGGATGCAGTCGACATCACATTAACACCTTGATGATCTCAGGTATGCTATGCGGTGACTATCTCCTGTCTTAAGCACAGAACTGTTCAGTTCCACACAGCCTGCAATTTTGCTTGGTCAAATCTGATCGATTTTCTTGAACCTGCTCTGATACCATGTTGTTGTTTAAACGATCAGACATGCAGAAAGAAAGCAATCATAAAATGCAACACATGAGACAATGAACACAACCAAGTACCCTAGGAAAACCCTCCAACATGAGGGGAAAAACCCAGCAAATATCTCTCTTATATATTGTCAGAACAGGAGCAGAAATCTGCTTCACAACTCAAGCCCAACAATGGCCAATAAGGAATACAATGGAGTCACACCTCTCCTTGATGCACAGGATACAAATGAATATGTTCTTCCTTGAAATCAGATCTGCTCTGCTCTACTAATTGCGAACTTGCCTCTATTATGAATGTCTTACAATGACAAATATGACCTTGTATTTATACAAGATGAGGTAACTTAACAAGGAGGTCGGCCTTCCTTTAAATAATTAAATTACAAAATACAAAGTAAGGTCGGCCCAAATAAGATCATTGATTATTTACATAAGGTCGGCCTTCTTATTATTTGAAGTCTCAAGCATATAAAATTGAATAGCCAAAGGCTACATTCAATTTTTCATTCTTCTTGTAAGTTGTGCAAGGCTGGAAGTATAATCCAGACGCTGCAAAACATCAACATTAATACTAACCCTAACCCTAACCCTAATACTAATAGTAACATTAACCCCAACCCTAATGCTAATAAATTGTCTAATCTTAACCATAACTATAATCCTAATCCTAATACTAATCGTAACACTAACCCTAATTATATCTCTAATCCTAACCCTAACCCTACCCTTGATCTTAATTCTATTTATAATTCTAGCCCTATTTTAATTGTAACCCTAACCCTATTCCTAATGTTAATCCCAACCCTAACCCTAACCCTAAATTATTAATACTAACACTAACCTCAACCCTAATGCTAATTATATGTCTAACCCTAACCATAATTCTAATTCTGATTGTAATCATAAGCATAACCTTAACCCTAACCCTAACCCTAACCCTAGCCCTAATCCTAATTTTGATGCTAACCCCCACCCTAATTCTAATTGTATTTTTAATCCTAACCCTAATCCAAATACTAACATTAACCCCAACCCGAATTCTACTTTTATCTCTAAGCCTAATTGTATCCATAATCTTAACCTTGACCTTAATTTCAAACCCTAACCCTTCCTATGAACCAAACTAATTGTAACCCTAACCCTAATAATTTTGTCTTCCATGTTGTGTTGCAAATGCTACTAGCATATATATATTTATTAATAATATATATAAAAACACTAGAGATATCATTCTCAAGGCATCTATTTTTTAATCAATTTCTCAAATAAAAGTGTAATAGATGCCTTGAGAAGGATATCTCTCAAAGTTTTTATATATATTATTAATAAATATATATATATGCTAGTTATTTTGTTTCAAATGATCATGAATTTGAGTTTGCCCAAAATTTAGAATTAAACTTTGATTTAAAGTTAAATCAAATCAAAATTAATTTATAAGAAAAATACCTAGTCTGAAATTTTAAAAAGAATTAAAACTTCATACTAAATTTTATCAAGTTTAAAAATATTTTAACCATATAAAAAAAATGATAACAAACCAAATAAATTTAGTTCCCTTATTATGTAACACTTTGTGATCATCAAGATCTGGAAGGAAAGATGAGAGCATACGGTGCTACATAGCAGTTTTGTATTATTTCTATTTAATTTTGTATGCAAAAATTTGATTACAACCATATGATGGCATTGCCTTCGAGATGAGAGAGGAACATTAATGTTGTCATAAAAGAAAAATACTTAGTATCAAATTTCATAAAGAACAAAAATTCTAAATTCTAAATTTCATGAAGTTTAAAATATGGTTCTTAATCCTCTTGGCCACTTAAATGATTTTTAAAATTAGTATAAATAATTAAAAATATTTTACATTTTAACTATTTTAAATTTAAAAACTATTCTTTTCCCAAATTTGAAAACTATAAATGTAGAAGTTAAATTAATATGAAACTGAAAAGAAAAAAAAAAATGTTATATTAAAGTATAGTGTAGTGAGTTTATAGGGTTCGTGCTACCTGATTGATTCATGAGTCTAAAATATATATATATATATAGTGTAGTATAATATATTAAAGTATATTAAATTATTTAAAAAGAATTAAGATATTAAAATATATTATATATTACATATTATATTAAATATATTATATATTATTATTAAAGTATATTAAAATCTATTATATTTTATAGTATTATATTATATAATTAGATTATATTATATTATATTAAAATATTTAAAATATATTAAAGTATATTAAAGAATATTAAACTATATCAAAGAATACTAAAACTAAATTAAAAAATATTAAAAAATTTAAAACATATTAAAATATTTTTAGTTATATTAAAGAATATAAAAATATATTATATTATATAATTAAATTAAAAGAATATTACATTATTAACTTATTTCATGTTTTCTTTGTATTGGAGTTTTCAGTTTTCCAAACAGGACCCCAAAATTCAATGATCCCTTCTATCAATGATTGAAAGTGATATTCACACTTGAAATGTATCTCTTTCTTTTGAAATTTAATATGAAGTGTGGGTGGACTCTACTCCCCCCAATTTATGTAGGAGAGAAAAAAAATTACATGAGGCAGTGCAAAACAACATCAACTCTTACTACTTAGTCAAAATAAATATTATCTGGCTAAATACTGTGCAAGAAGTATGAATCAACAACACCAATCACAGATGTTGAATAAAATCCACAATTAAACTCACCCGAGGAGGCTTTTTGTTACAATTCTTTGCAATCTGTCTTCGAATATTCTGAAAAAAAACAATTGAAGACATCCCAAAATCAGCTTCATTCTAATATTGATGAATCTTAAAACAAGATCTATCTATCCAGCAAAGTATTTGTACCATAAAGTTCCTAAATATCCACTTCAACTATATGGAAAAGCATCTGTAGTATGTACCATTATCATGTTGCTACAAATAGTTTTCTGGATAGACACACTGCTTAAGGACATGTCCCTACACCAAATATTTCACACTGCAACAAGCGGTGCAGATCAACTCCAACTTTACAGAAAAATATGTGAAACATTCCATATCTACAAATAATTTACTGAATAGAAAGGTAGTTGATTGAGTAATCTCTATGGGAAACTATTCCTACTGTAAAGCACCCCATCCATACAGGAAAGTATCAGCAAACTTCCATAAGTGAAAATAATTTGCAAGGTAGACAATTCCCTTAAACCATGTTTGTCTAGGTTTTCACCTTGGAGACAGACAAGTTCAAGTTCTTATAGTTTATAAGTTGATTCAAAAATAATAAATATCATTTTAACACAGAGTTGCATGGAAACTGATACAAATACAGTATCAAATACAAAAATGATGAATTTTTGGATCCCCCGACAGAAATACAGTTAGATGCACCAATTATAAAAATATACATATATTCAATTATTTATGCATCTAAGAATATAGAACATAGTTATATAAATATCTATTTATATGTATTTTTAGTTTTAGTTTTTACTTTATAATATTTATTCTGTTATATTATGCTTCTGTCTGTAGTGATTTAAATATACATTTCTGTCTGTGTTTGTCAGTGTGCAATTATTTTATGTTATAAATTTCTTTGCAAATTTTGAATGTTTTTTCATATGTTATGAACTGTATATAACATCAGATAGTATGTTGCAGTTCTGTATTTGTTGGATATGGTCCAAATATGGACACGTTTGGATACGGTATCAATGTCACATCCGGGAGTATCATATACATATCCAATATTTGATGTGCAGATACCCATATCCAGACAGGGGAGGGGAAGTATGCATCAACTCTGTTTTAACAACATAATCCAGACAAATCCACCACAAATAAAATCAACAGACAGCTAAATACAAACCAGCACTTGCACCTAAACGAGATGTAAGGATTACGGCAACAGAAAATTATATGTATGTCAATATGTTAGAGAGTACATATTTGTGCATGGATGTGTATGGATGTCATGTGGTGCAAATTATACATGTGGCTGGATTAAACAATTAATAATAAGTGTTAAATAATGGAATGAAATAAACTTAGACAAATCTAAACCTTTTTCCTTAAAAAAATTATTTATTATCTAATTTTGAAATATTTGTATGCAGATTTAAAACATAAAGCAATGCCAATGAATAAAAGAAAGTTATCATCAAATTGAAAAAAAATACTGCAAATAGAAGTAAAATGTCCCCATCCAATTGACAAATCAATATTTATTTGGCTTTTATGTGATATGTGAGATTTTGGAGGTTTTTACCATTAAATGGCAGCTGTTTTACCATTAAACTGCAGCTGAAAGTTGTTTTCCAACAACTTAATAGTGGTTTGCAAACATCAGACTTGTTTCAGACTCAACTCTCACACTATATATAATCTATCGACTAAAAAAATTAAGAAAATTCCAAATGTAAATATTCTCATTACCTAAAACAAAAATAAATCACATTCTTTATATATTTATGTTGCAGTTCCTCAGTTTTTTTAAAACAATTCTAAGTGAATTCCACATAGGTTTCCATCTCGGAGGCACATCCTTTCACAGTTCTGTTAGGATCCTCTTCAAAAAATGATAGCAGGACTTCCTCTTCTTTTGTAAAATAATTGTAATCGGATCAATTTTCATAGCATAAAACACAATTAAGATGTATCCTTTGTGCATTTCGTCTTCTTTCAGCATATAATTCTAGGATTTAGTTTGTAATCACAAGTTCAATATCAGAAATAAATTGTGATATCCTTCTTGCATTTCTGTTAGAGTTCCCCTTCATTAAAAGTGAAGGATTTTGGGACACCAAATGTAAACATTCTCATAACCTAAAACACAAAAACCACAAAAGAGAATAAATATGCTGCTATATTTATAGTTCATCGGCTGCAAATTTTGCCATAACCTCAACAAAAGAGGGGATACACACATTGCCATAATTGTAATTCACCAAAGGCGGCTAGAAGAATGTCCAGTTTCACCATGATTTCAACTCAGACTTTGTATTTATTGTCCACTATGCTTTCAGATCCAGAATTCGTTAATGAGAATAAGAAGAGATTAGAAGAAAGGCAAAGATTGATTGTTTTAGGGTTTGAGCGAGCTGGCATTAAACACTTATCAGAATTCTTCTATCAAGTCATCAAACACAACCTCCGACAGAGTACAAGATAAATATGATATTGAACTTTTCAGCACCTTCCCTGTTCAAACAGAAAACATCATTTCATCTACCCCCTCTCCCTTTTATAGACGTTCTTTTCCGTTAAATAAAAATTCAATTGAAATCTTCAAATAACTTTTAACCATTTTCAAAGACAAATCTTTTAAATATCCATGGAAATATGTTGAAATGCGGAAGCATGTACAAAGCATATGGACTTCTCAAAATGCCCATGAATTGCAGAATATGAACAGATATTGAAGGGTCGTTACTTACCAAGGACATCGCCCTTAATGCTGCTGTCCGAAACGCAGGTCTCCGTCCGCTAAATAGTAACACAGCTCTTCGAAACAGAAAGCGCTGCTGCTCAGAAACCGTTGCTCTGCTCAGAAATGGGCAAAGATAGAAATGCATGAATATATCTGACATGGTGAGTGGAGAGGACAGCGAGACAACTCTTCCACTACCACCTATCATCTTGTAACGTAACCACCGCCAGGCAGGAGAACAGGCAGATGAACGTCAATTTTCAATAAACGCGATTTTTGTTCACATGTTCTTCCCACCCCTGTGTGATTGTAGAACGTTTCTGTTGTAAAAAATATTTTATTTTAATTTATTCGAGGGGAAGGGTTTTATGTCAAACTCAAATTATTTTTACAATCTGATATGGAGTTTATAAGTCTAGATTAAGGAGTATTCATTCCACCAAAGCTCCCTTTGACATGATCTCATTCCACCAAAGCTCCCTTTGACATGATCTTGGTCTTATCTAATATTTAATTGCACTTCCAAGAAATTTAAACCCTAAGAAATTGATATGAAACATAAATCTAGACTGAGGAGTATTCATTCCATCAATATCCTTCTGACTTGATCTTGGTCTTCTCTATTATTTTATTGCACCTCTAAGAAATTTATACCCTACAAATTTGATATAAAGAATAAATATGAATTGAAGAATATTACAGCTCCAAAAAATTCAAACCTATGAATAAGGGTAAGGTTCAAAAAATTCAAAATTCCCTCGGATTTGATCTTGATCTTATTTGTTATTTTATTACAGCTCCAAAAAATTCAAACCTATGAATAAGGGTAAGATCCCATGGATGCTGCTGAGATTTTTAGGAATATTTTGAAGTTGTTGGTTCCATAGATTTAATAGTGCAGTTCCTTAAAAGTTTAAGCCAAAAAAAGTATACATTATTTTCCCTTTTTTTGGTGGGGGGGGAATCTAAATTAAAGTATACATTATTTTCCTTTTTTTTTTACTAGAATCTAAACTTCTAAATGTGTGACAAGAGACAGAAAAACTCCTAAAGGTGAGGTCCCATGGAGGGGCTTGGAAATCTATTTTGAAGGAGCAAGGGTCCCATGAAGCAAAAAAATAAAATGCTACAAGATAAATTAGAATTTTTTCCTCAACAATAACCCCACCAACTTAGGCTTTTTTGCCACTTGTCAATTATAGGAAGTTTTAAAGTTCTCACCAATTAATTTTTATATTATTTTATATTTATTTAAGTTGTTGAATTGAATATGCAAAATAATAAAATTCATGAGACCACCACTTCCATAAATATAAGAGCTTAAACTTTTAAGCGTAAACTATGATACAAAATTCATAGGAGCACCCACTTTATAATAATCCTAAAAATTCTCATCAGCACCCATTGAAATTTTTTGGGAAGCCCCCCTCCATGGGACCCCACGCTAACTGGTAGGGCAATTTCTAGTCCCACCCTAATTTCACCAACTGAAATCTTCAGTCCTAAAAGGTAGGGGCTGCTATTTATCCCAAAAATATTTCAATTAATCCTGTAGCAATTTTTTTCCCTCTCATGAGACTTCCTACTCCATGAAAATAGATGCTCAAACCGCCCATGAGTCCATAGTGTAAGGGTGGGGTTTCATAGAGGGGGACTTCCTAAAAAAAAATCAGTGGGTACGGCTGCAATTTTTTAGGATTATTTAAAACCCATGAATTTGTAGCATAGTTTAAGCTTAAAAATTTAAGCTCTTATATTTATGGAAATTGATGGTCTCATGAATTTTATTATTTTGCATATTCAATTCAGCTAAGTACATAAATATAAAATAAAATAAAAATTAATTGGCAAGAATTTTTAAGTTTCATATGATTGACAAATGGCAAAAAAAGTCTAAGCTAGTGGAGCAATTTCTAGCCCCGCCTTTTTTGCACCTACTTAAATTTTTGAGATAAAAAGTAGGAGTTGTTATTGTTGAGGAAAAGATTCTCATTTATCTTGTAGCATTTTTTGTTTTGCTTCATGGGACCCCTACTCCTTAAAAATAGATCCTAACGCCGCCACGGCCTCCCATGGGACCCCACCCTAATGTAACAACTCTTACAAATATTTTAAATAAATTATCCTTAAATATTAAATGATATCTACATCCATAATTTATATAAATTCCAAATTACAAACACTACACTTTATAACAATACTATACCAATTAATGTATGGTCTCATGGGGGCTTGGGCTTCTATTTCCATGGGGAAAAAAAATTATCCTAAGAAATTAATTGGAATCTTTTCAGGAAAATAGGAGCCCCTACCTTTTAGAAATGAATATTTCAGCTGGTGAAATTGGGGTGGGGTTAGCAATTGCCCCTATAGCTTAAGAATTTTTTCTGCCCCTTGTCTATCATCTAAAATTTTAAATTCTCATCAAAAAATAAAAATAAAAAAAATCATTTATTTATTATCTTGAATTCATTCCTTAAATTTTGGAGCTTAAAATTTTAAGCAGAATTACAACATTAAATCTATGAGATCAAGAACTTTAAAATATTCTTAAAAAACTAAACATCGTTGAGACTTGTAAGAAAGCCCCCTCCATAAGACCTTACCCTTAAACTCTAATCCCCTACAAAGGCACTCAATCATGTAACGCACTAATATGTTTTCTTCTAAACATTGCTAGATCCACAATGTGAGAAATTCTAAATCAATAGATTACTTATTTTCCCATATATTTTTTATAGTAAGACGCTGACTATTCCTGTGAAAACAAGTTAAACAGTGTAAACAGTTCATGATAGTTAGCCATTACAAGAGAAGAAGAGGAGTGATCATTATGTGACTAAATTATTAATCGGTTAAGGAAATTCCTGATTTGCATCTGATGAATGTATACCATTGGATATGGCTAATTGACAATTGTCTTCCGTGAGAAAACAAATTGCTCTCGATGATGAGACCGACAAAGTACACCTCTACTGGAAGCTTCTCATATTCCACACCTCCTTCACCTGCATAAAATCACCATTAATCCCTTTTAAGCATAAACTACATTTCATTTGTCTTGGATTTCACATCCACCTCAACCCCTTCCAATTTTAATTAGATCAATGATGAGAAAATTGGCAGCCTGATAAGTAGAGGAGAGACAATCATAGTTGTGCCCTCCATTGTGCACCAGAATCCTTCCTAATCACCTGAATTGCATGAAACATGCAGATGGATCACAAACACCACAAAAAAGATAACACAAGAATCCTTCTTGATCACTTGAATTGCATAGCACATAATAGTTGTTTCTTTTAACTTCCTCTGCCTGGAAAATACCAGCACCACTGACCCAGATAGCTACCATTACAATATGCCACGCCAAAGCGCCCAATCACATGCCCAGGATAGAGCCAATCTAAGAAATCCATTATACAAAGACAGTCACCATAGCACTAAGGAAATTACAAAAAATGGAGGCTAACAAAATGAATGATATAGTTTTTAAAAATAAATCATTTTACATTGTTATAGTCTAAGGAGGGCCTCTCAATCAACCTTGCTCTGGCATGAAGGTGTATACATATCTACTGCTAGCACGCCCTAATATGTCATCTTTTCACCTAGAGAAGACAAGGAGAAATTTCGTTTGTGCTGTGAAAACATCCCACATTCTCACATATGCAAACTACACTCCCCGAATCAATAATGACCCCCCCATTTCCATTGCCATCCAGCCAAAACACAGATGCCGAAATAGAGCTCAACCGCCATCCCCAACACTTATGTCGTTCAGTTGCACATAATAGAAAGCATTAAACTTGGGATTTTCTAAAAGAGGCATATAAACTAGCATCTAGGTAGTGCGGATAGGTCGAACATGAGAAAATTGCTTCTTCGTACAGAGTGTCTGTCAACAAAATAGTAAGAGAATTTGTTGGCGAAATGCAAGGGGATTCATGTCAACAAAATAGTAAGGGAATACGGTCAAAGGTGCATTCTCGAAATTGGATAGACGTTTCTGTAAGTGGAGAGCTACAATAAAGATGAAATGCTTGACCTTCCATTACAGCAAAGATCAAACATGCCTCAACTCTAACTCTTACTCACACCATATTGACTGTTTCATTCTCCACTACCACTCTCATTTCCATGCATTGAACCATCACCTAGACGTCAATTTTTACAGCAAGAGTTTTTATTTACATCAGATCCATGTTGCCATTATAAGAACACCTTTCGACTTAATAAATGTCACATAAAATATCATCTAAAAAAATTAAACATGTGAATCCATTGTGTCATATCCATCAAACCATCTACATACATACATTATATTAGAAGAAAAAAACTATAATATGGAATCCATGTCAACATATATCCATAGACAATTTCATAATCCCTCCGAAAATTATGTAATCACCGCATCAAAAACAAATTTAAAAAGTAACTGTTTTTTGAGAATGTGCTCGAGCGGGAGAAAAAACGCAAGCGATTCTGCCTTGATTCGATCCGTTGGAAGGCCTGAGGCGGTGTGTGTTGTGGATTCCGTGACTGGGGAAGGCGTGCTTTCGGGTGGGGGTGTGGATGGGGACGATGACGGCTCTGTCCTTACTACCATTCGGGGTGGTGCCTCCCATGGTGTTCCTCGCACTGCCTCCTCTATGTGCCCTGCTCTGGCTCTCCCTGAGACAGTGTTGGCCTCTTCGGCACCCCTAGCTGCCTCTATGCCTTGTGGTGCCCCCGTTCTCCCTCTTGCTGGTGGCTCTGTTCCTTCCCTGACTTTGGCACCGGCGGCTATTCCTGTTGACGGGATTGGGGGCTCTGCTCCTACCTCTCGTCCTCCTACTGCTGGGTGTCCTGCAGGGAAGGTAAAATCCTTTTCTGATGCTACTCGGGTGGGTGCTCGTCCTCCTTCTCATAGAACTCTTCTCTATGCCCGGGACTCTCTTGTGGTGGTTTGTGGTCCAGAGATAGTCGAAAATGAAGAGTATTATTTAAAGACAGGGGTGGTCTGCAAATTCAATGGCCTGTGGCCATCCCTCCCAGATCTCCACGATTGGTTGACAACTTCTTGGAAGCCCTTGGTTGCTAGGGAAATCGAACTCTACCTTAGCGTTAGGGGCTTCTTTATCGCAACCTTCGACTCCCCGCTTGATCGAAACTGTGTGTTGGACAGAGGGTGGATGTGGGGTATTCATTCCCTGGCCATTAGGTCGTGGTCTCGTTCTTTCAACCCCCTCACGGAGTCATTGAACACTAGACCTATCTGGGTCCGTCTACCAAACCTTCATCTCGAGTTTTGGGAGGAATCATGTTTCGAGGCCATTGGCATTACCATTGGTCGTTTCCTAATGGTGGACTCCACAACTAGGGAGTTTGGGCATACCACAGTCACTCGGATGCTAGTAGATCTTGACATCTCCGAGCCTCTCCATGGCAGTGTTGTCTTGTTGGTGGAGGACAGGTCGTGGAAACAACTCCTTGACTATGAGGGTCTCCCCTTTCGGTGTCGGAGGTGTTTTTCGGTGGGTCATCTAGCCTCTGTTTGTCTGCATGCCCACTGCAAGGGCGTCGCGACTTGGTGGAAGGATGCTCTCTTGGATCACCTCACGGTGGGCTCTCCTTTGGATGCTTCTTCGGTGGGGGTTGATGAACATACTTTTGATCCTCTCTCGGTCTTACCTTTCGTGGATCCTCCTTTGGAGCGTTCTGTTGATGCTGGTAAGCCTGTGCCTGTCCATTCCACTGACACTGGTAAAACTATGCCTGTCCGTTCTGTTGACGTTGTTGTCTCTGTCTGCCCTCTGTCAAACTCCTTTGTTGTTCCTTTGGTTGATTCGTTATTGTGTGCTCTGCTTCCTTTGCTTGGTGGTTCCTCTCCTATGGTGCCTACGGTGATGTCGATCTTGTCCTCGATGGTTCTTGACTCCGAGCCTCCTTGGTCGGTTGTCCTTCGGAAGAGGAAGGGCCCCTCCCTTTCGGTTGTTGCTTCCCGACCCAAGGCTGGTGGCATTAGCCTGGACCCCTCTGGTTCTGGGGTCATTTGATTTCTTTATTTTCGACAACTATTGATCAATTGTTTCTGGTTGTGCCTATAGTTCAAGTTTTGTTTGAACTATGTTTTCCTTTGGCCTTTTCGGCCCTTTGTGAAGGGTTCAGCACCCTGTAAATGTTTCTTAACTTTTCAAAAACATATATCCATAAATAAAACTCAGATTTTAAGCTAACCGTGTGCACAAGAGAGTAAAATGAAGATATTGACCATGAGCTAAATATCAAATCTAAGGAATAAAAGTTACATCAAATACATTGAGTACATAGGCTCCATGAGGGGAGATTCATATGCATAATTGAAGTACAAAAAAATATAAAATATTCCCATGCAGTGGAAAGTCTCTAATAGGACTCTTTCTCCATCATCTTCTTCTATTATTCATTGTCTAACTATAAAATGGGTCCTTTCATATTGTCCTTAAGAAGGGACTAGTGTTAAAACTTGAGTGCAAAATGGTTTAGTGTCCCAATTCATGAAGAAGCATGTGATTGTCAAATGTTGGAAACCTCTCTAACTACAACAACCTTAGTCTCCAATACAACAAATCTAGTTCTCCAAGACACTATATGGTGGCTAGCATGAAATATAGGAGCAAATGCACTAGTGTATCATTCTCTCTTTCCATGACAAGAATGAGACGATCCAAGGATAGAATCCTTATCAATTCACTCCATCGATAGTTTTGGTATTAGATCATAATCAAGTTGTAGGCTATTATAAGAAAATTCATGAGTGGAGAATCAAAGTACTTATGAAGATCTCCTAGCTAAAATGAGGGATTATCTATCCTTATCTCCTCCACAATAGGAATAACCTAAGAGGAAAGCATGTCTTATTCTAGTTCCTCCTCATACATTGATACTCCCTATCCTCCTATACATCCTCTAGAATGTAGTCATTGTCCTCCTCGTAGTCACTCTCTACATCATAACCCAAGTGGCCCCTACATGATCATAGTTATATCTAACCCTATCTTCATAAGGTCATGTGATGGGATTCCTTGGAGTAGGGGAGGTCCATAAGGGCATCTCTCACTATTCCTTTGTCATCTCTTGGAGAGATTGATACCATGGGGGCATGGGGATAAAATCTATAAGAAAGTTATTTCCAAGCTACTATAAAACTTGTAAAGTGAAGTAGATATCGGCAAGGTTATTCATATCTATCAAAGGGCATACTCCTCAATAATAGTATCAAACAACCGTGTCTCTTTTCCATCTCTCATCCATGTTAGTATAGGGGTCTACAATAAATTCATCACCTATTAGGGTTGCCACTACTAGTTTGGTCACATTAAAGAGTTTGACTTTGCACCATCTCATAGCTCTAGGATTAGTAGACTTTATTGGAGACATCACACATTGATAAGAACCAATATGCTCCATGATACACACCATAACTAGAGAAGGATGAATAAAGGCTAGAACTCCCCATGATAAAATTCAACATAAGTCTCTATAGACCAATATTAACATGTTGACTTCCCATATATATACTCTACCCTTCTCAACATCTCGTATGATTAGTGCCCAACACCATCTTAGCATAAAGGGTCTTCTTACCTTCTAATAATTAGGTGGCTAACAGACCAATTATGACCTTTCACAAAGGTGGAATGGTACATGAAGGGACTGAGGTAAGAATTAACTCTAGCCTGTCCCATGGGAAATCATCCCCTAAGCAACTATCCCATGAAATTCTTTGACCCTCAAACTTAGCCACAAGTAATATTAGACTCTTCTCTCATAAAAGAACCCATAGGATGTGATATACATCATAGAGAGTGATCATCTACTATCCTCTAGCTCCTAAAAATTGAATAGTGTTATGGTTAGCATCTCAATAAGTCAAGATACCGCAACAAATCCATGTAGAAATTTGAATGATCAAAATACATAACACCCTTGCTAGGCTATCATTTTAGAGGGTGGTCAAATCTTCCAGTGCCTCCATGACATCCACAAACTATGCTAACTCTCTAGTAGAATTCCATCAAATGTAAGTATCTTGCAAAATCAAGAAATCCAAGTTAAACCTCAAAAAAAAATCTAATTATTATAAAATGGAAAAACTAAAAAAAATAGTAAAAGGGAAAATACCCAAAAATCATAGAACACCAAAATTGATCCGCAACTAACAAAACAACTTCAAAATAATATTAAATAAACAATTTTATGATTGTCCTTGATCAATAGGGTTGACTACGAAGGTCTCCTACATGAATCTTAGGGTAGTTTGAGTAACCTAGGAAAACTAGCAGGGGTGCCTAGTTGCTCAACCCTCTCAACTCATGTGGTTAGATAGGGCCAAAAGTGGTGACCATACCCATACCAAAGGCAAACCCTACACAATCAAAAATAGGCAAAATTGAATAAAAATCAAAAAAATAAAAAATCCTAATATAAGCAATTGTTGAAAGCAACAAGGAAAATCAAATTCAACAAGCAATTCTACAAGAAATCAACAAAAGTTAAAACAAGGGAAAAAAGAGGGAGTTTTTCTTGATTTTGCATGTAAGGGACTTTGTGAGGCTTAGCTTCTACCATCATCAAGATCTCCTCATCACTATTTTTCTATAGGCTATTCATGTGCACTATTATATTGTTATTTGACTATTTATTTGACCATCCTCTCTTATTTTTCGTCTTCTCTTCTCTTCTCTTCCCTTGCAAGTAAAAACCCTCATTCAGTCCATTTTTTCTTTTATATGGTAGTTTTTCTTGTGTCTTGTTTTTTATCATCATCATTTTTGTAGGTCATCAAGGTAGAGCAAGGCAACACAAGTATACAATAAATCTTGCAATAATGGTACTTCCTCATGTCCTTGTTTCTCACTTACAATGAGTTAGTCATTTAATGGAATGCACTTATGTCAATATAATTATTTTGTAGGTTATTGATGCATGCAACAAAGGTAGTATCTCCCTAACCTTACACCAATGGTCCAAAATTTGGACATCAAAAAATAGGTAAGTGTGGGTCCTACACACCTATTTAGGAATGGCACTTAGCTTCTAGGTAGTTTTTTCTATCCAAGGGAACAATATATAGTAACCCAAAATTTCATGAGTTGGCATATAAATTTTATGATGATTTGGTAATCCAACTTATAGCCCACAGGGTATGCTCATTTATCCTCACTCCATTTTTCATTTTGATGGAAGCCTTCATAGTGCCTAAGTATCCTCCTTTGCGAGTCCTTCAACCTTGTTAGCTACCCTCTTGGCTTCCTTATATATTTTCTCCTCTCAAATTTCCTAGAGTCTAATTAATGCAAACAATTAGATGTGATATATATTATCATTGATGTTCTTTGTAATTTTGATTGTAGTGATGCAACTATTAAAGTTGTGATTATTTTCTCTTACTATTGAAAAATGCATTTCCATATCCAAATGAAGACCTTTTATCATGTTATTTGAAAATTCAAATGTTTTTTATATCCAAACGAACATCTTTGAGTCTTCATCCACACGATTTAAGACTCCTTTTACATTTTATGCATATTGGTTTTTTGCACCTAGTTTTGGCATAGCAGCTATTTTTGAATTTATCCTCTTTTTCCAAGGTTTTCATAATTGGACCTCGAATCCATTTCATATGATGGGAGTCACCAAAGTATTGATTGTTTCTCTTCTATGTGCTATTCACGATACTACTGTGAAAAAAAAACCATTTAAAGATGATGATGGTGTAAATATATTCAATGTTTTTCACCCAACTCAAGTCAAAGAGACATATTCTATGGTCATTGTGAACCATTTATGGTCCCAAAATTTTGGGGTTGTTTTTCCCAATAAATGTTGGTGACATTTTTTCATGTTATTTATGTCGGTGGTTGGTTTATGGATGAGTACCATTGGAGTATTTGGCATAGTTCTAAACTTATGTGCTTTTGATTTTGTTTCCTAGGAGATTCATGCAACAAAAGATCTTGAATTTGAGACTTTTATACAAAATAAATACTTTGGAATGAATGTATTTGTGCTTGTATGATGGCTCAAGATCAACTTTAGGAAAACCTTATATTCCCTTAGGAGGTTCTGGCCCATGGAAACACTCTTTAATGGATTTCTAACTTTAGATAGTTATGACCAAGAAACCATTGGATTCACTTGGTGGGCTAGTAATACACAACTTATTAATTTGTCAAGCGTAGAATCCCTTACCCTTCTCTTCTCTCTACTTTTAATTTTTTGAGGATAATCCTGTTCCAAACCTATTCTAAACTTTATAAACTACTCATTAAATATTTTTCTCTATTTTTTAGCAAGTTTTTAATCAAGTGCTTATTGCAAGAAGAGTTGAAGAATGCTTTGTTACTTTTTATGGATCAACATCCTTTTGAGTGTGAAGAAAATTTAATTTCCATGTCAAGACTTATTGTTTTAATTCGGCATGCATCCTCTTAGTAGTTCTCATGCACATTAAAGTGGGGCAAAATGTAATGGTGAAGATTGCATACCTGTGCCCTTTTCCCTTATGTTTTGGGCCCCTTTTACAATGTCCTATAGGCAATAACTAGCTTACAAGTGGCATATTCTTGAACAAATTCGGCTCATGACATCATATATGTTGATCCTTTTTATCACTAATTTTCTATATGATCTAATCAAATCCTTCGATATATTATTCATTGCCCTAGATCATATCCATAGATGCAAACTTGACCTAGATCACTTTCATAGTTGGATATCTATTCCCCAAACTTTTAAAATTCAAAATTTCTAATAAGTTGTGTGTTAGGCTACTTAACTAGCTATTGTGAACTAACCTAACATGTGTTTGTTGATTTGTGAATTTGGTTGTTGTATTTGAAGATATTCATTTATTTATTTGAAAACATAAGTACTATCATTTAGGAGTTATCAAGGAGCATACTAAGGTTCTATCAATAGAACATTTATGAGAGAATTCTATCAACATTTATCAAGGCATATCATCCTAATTTTATTGCAAATTTGCTTGTTGTCTTCGAGTCTTTCGCTCAAAGTCATAAAGCTAGTCTACTAGTGTTACAATTGAGGAGAACTTAACCCTTACAATCCAACAAATTTGTGAAGGTATTTGTAAACGATAAATGTCTTTATGTATATCCAAATAGTAGAAATCAAGGCAAATAGGTCCCAATTTATAGAAATCAATCAAATCAAGTTTATAAGTTATGGGTTCACTTTCACACATTAAGATCAATTTCACACTCGCTAAGACCACTTTGACACCCATAGAAGTGGACTTGGACAATACACAATCAAATTTAAAGGGTAACAACATATAATAAAATTTCAAGATAATGGCAAATGACTTTTTAATGCCTTTAAGAAACTTCTACTTCAAAATCAAAAGTACCCATGCATTTTATTTATTTATTTGAAAAATCAATTTTCAATAATTGTCCTTGATCAACCCCTACTCTTTTATCTAAATTAATCATTACTTGATTGAATGCATTTATTGAGTTATTCTAAAGAAAAACATTTTTACTTTCTTTACGACTTAAAAACATTTAGATGACCTAACCAAACAATAATTTGGAAAAAACGAACTTTTCAACAAATTCTGGTTTTAGATATGCTTTTTTTTAGTGGATATCAAAATCATTTTCCCTATCTATGGAGATAAAACCATGTTTTTAGAACATCTCCAATGCTCCCTAAGTTTTTAGAATATCTTCATGGTTTCCAAAAGTAAATCAAAAGCAGTTATGAAATCTTTAAAAAAAAATTCCACCAAGGTTTAAATCTTTGGAGGTGGACTAAAAAGGGATGCCACATCTTCCAAGGGATTTTGGTGTTAGTAGATATTCCTCAATCAGCGGCTCTTAAAATAAGGTGGTTCGTTAGCATTAAACGGGTTGCAAAAATAATTCAAAGATTATTTATCCTCTCAACAACAACAAAAAAAAAATTATTGATATTAACAAGTAAACATAAATTTTATGCCAAAACCTTTAGGGCTGCCTTGAAATCTAAAGTACTCCAGCAATACAATCTTAATCCTAAAATCCTTATTTATCTTGAGTATAATTGGCATGCCAAAGAAACATATCCATGTAGCCAAAATTAATTTGTTTAATGAATTGTTATCAAACTAGGCCTCTGCATTCATCTAGATAATTGTTTCATCTGGTGGTCAGTAGCCGGTATCTAGGGTATTCAGATTGAATGATTTTAGGAACGATTAGTTACTGCTAAAAAGCATATTATTGATTTGAGGCGATTCCTTTAGGGTGGATCTAGGAGGACTTCCCATGGGAGACCAGTCAATCATTGCCTAGCCAAAAACGAAAATTCTACCATAGGTTTTCTTCCACTTCTGCTGTTGCAAATCTACTAGCTATTACCATCTATAAATTGTGTCATGCAGATTTCCCCTCTTCAAGCAGAATTAAAAATTATGCCATTCCTACACATTTTGTTACTTCGCAAATGAAAACTGTATTAGTAAATCTTTCATGTTATAGTAAGTTGCCCAAGAAATTTTTTCTTAATTTTATTGATCATTATATGCAATTGATTTCCCCATAAGTGACTATCTAGAACTGACTAGAGATCTGGATGATTTAAGAGGACAACCAAGCCAAGGTCTATGGGGCCAATCAAGACCAATGTAATTAGTCAGTTCTTTTGTGTATAAGTGACTATCTAGGACTGACTAGAGATCTGGATGATTTAAGAGGACAACCAAGCGAAGGTCTATGGGGCCACAAGGACTGAAATTCATCAAATTCATATGAAAATAGAACAAACAAACTGTTGATGGTACCTTATCATTGGCTATTCAAAAAACAAAGAACTAATTTTGGATGAGGCTACTGCATCAATATTCCACTGCAAAACTCGATTGGAATGTTAATAGGCTGTGAAGAGATGATTGAAAATAAAGACAAAAACATAGAATTCAATTGTTCAGCTATCCAAAAAAGACAAGTATTCTACGACACAAGTTGCAAAAAAGCAGTGTTGTAATAAGGTTCATATATCACCACCTGACTACCTTTATACTACAACAATGTTTGTCTGTATTCAACCCTTTCGAGAATAGAAAGCTAGGAAATTGAATTTTAAAAAATCATGGCAGCTGCAGTGCCTGAATCTGCAATAAATTTTATCTTCATGACTTCTTCATGCTTGTAACAATAGGAATGACAATTATGAGGATTATAATCAACAAGATAATGATTGCAATACACATCCATTTCCGACTACTTCTTTGGTGGCTTTTTGCAGTTTGAAGTTGTTTCGTTCCACGTTCAACATAATTTGCAGCATGGGCAACATGATATTCAATGTCATTTAGTTGCTCTCCCTGTGCTTCTACAAGCACAGACATGTCCAAAAGAAGCTGATGCAACTCAAGCAAATTTCGCTCAATCTCCTTAACTGCATGATGACGCTCCTGTTACCAAATTACAAAACAATCTGGATCATTTGCTTATAAAATCTTGGAATGAATCTAATGTATACAAAAATTAAAAGGATAACCTTAAAATGCAAATTCTATCAACCACTCATAATCAAGATCACCATGAGGTAGAATTATTAAGAATAGTGTTACCTGTATCTCATGGATCGTTTCAAGAATACGACCTCGACCCTGCTCTTGAATGGCTTTTTGCAGTACTGTTTCACTCTCCCCTGTTGAGATGATTTTTTCAATTGTATCTTCATCTGCATGCTGCCCTGTTATGGTGTAGAATCTTCGTTCAATTATATCTTTGTATTCTTCAGTTATGTCTTGCCTTAAAACTTGAAATTCACCCATTAAATCTTTCAACTTTTTTCTTAGACTGTTTGTAATTGTGATTCTTGTTCTATCAATAGAAGTTCCCTCTCCACATCCACTCAACCTGCGGCTTTCCATATTGGCTTTGTCCAAGGTTTCAAGCTTTATTTTGACCACTTTAGACTTGGTAAGGATTTCTTTCACATCTTTATCCATCTGATCTCTCAAAGACTTCAGAGCCTTTGCTTTATGGACTGTTTTGCTCTCTTCATTTGCAGATTGCATCTTCCCAAACAATATCTGTATTGCTTCCATATCTTTTTTTACGTCATCAACTTTCTCAAAGAATTTATCTAGATTTGAATCATTGCCAATAGCTGTCATCTCCAGGTCACCACCTGCCTCCAAGTCTGGAATGTACCCTCGTTTTAGATCTGTATAATTGGAAACTGATTTGGTGATAAGATCATTCATCTTTCCAATTTGTTTGCTGGAAAAATTTTAAGTTGAAGTATCACACAACCATCCGGATGCCTTGCTAAGATATAAGGCCAATTGCAGAAATTATAATCTGATCCAAAAATAACAGTTAGAAAACAGCATTTACAAAACACTTTGTAAAACAAATAAAACGAGGAAAGTAGCTTGATTAAACAAAACCTCCAAAAACAATATTTTTTATGCAGTATTCAGATAAATGACTTAGTACCAGCAAAACTTTGGTACAAATTACTATGAGAGTGAACTTGATAGCTTGAGTCAGACATACGTAACAAAGAAAACAGCTTAAGTTAATTTCCATTGGAGTTGCACTAACCACTCCTTTATCTTTGTTCACTGTCAGAAATTAATAAATATGACATTGTTCGGCTATATTTTGAGCATAAAGATAATCTTCCCTAATAACACTGTATAACTCATGGAGGCTCATATTGTTCCTATGGTCGCCTCCTTTAATACATTCAAGGATCTTCAGCCTGAGTTTGCACATTGGATCATTTTCTGGCCATATTTCTTTATATTACTTGGAAGGAGTAGCACCAAAGGGGGAGTAGATTTGTTGCCCTTTGTGGAAGAAGATCTTTGTTTATCTTTTGATCAGACTAAACCCTAAATATAAAAGTGACAAGCTGTTTCATTTTCAATTTTCTGTTCACACTTCTATTTCTACAAATTTTCAAACAAAAAGCATTGTACATCATTTTCATCCTTTTATATCTAAGGTTCTTGTTTAAAGGCAGTAAACATCTGCAAAGAAACTAGTGTTCCACAGGAACTGTATCTGGGATTTGACAGGCATCTGGGATATCTCGGCTACAGAGAAACAGGTGAGAAGCATACCCAGCCATCCTCCTTCTGTCCCCAAAACACATCCCAAGGCTTCCCCATGCTTTGGGCAGTTTTCGACTGCATTTGGAGACAAACCTTAATGCCATTCCCAATAATAGCCAAAACAAAAGGAAAACATCCCAAAGGCCTTCCCATGTTTTGGGCAGTTTTCAACCACATTTGGAGACAACACTTAATGCCTCGGGGACATCTAGATGTCCCCAGATTTTATTTTATTTTTAATTCCTAGTATATAATAGCCATCCCCAAGATACAAGAATTTTTTCACATCCCCAGAAATGTGTCCCCTGTTCCTCATCCCCCTATCCCTGAAACACAGAGAAACATTGGGGAAAATGATGATTAAGACTTCAGATTCATCTCTAAAGTACAGCTTAATGTGGCATTCATCTCTGAAGTATAGCTTAATGTGAAATTTTCTAAATTCTTGAATGTAATATTGTCATTTATGAATAATTCGTAAAAGCCATTTTCTGCACACAGCATATTATATCTAAAATGGATAAAATGTTGTCCTCAAGGAGCTAACCTCAATTTACTCCACATAGTAATGGGGTTCACTTTGTTCCTTGTTACGTTTGAAAAGATAATTGGCATCACCTGTCAACATGTTTGGCTCTTGGCTTCAATATTTTTTGGGTAACCAAGAGGCAAGTCATTATGCCAGAATGTTTTCAAATTGAAGTTTCTTGCCAATTCAAACTAATGCTGGTTGGGAATAAAATGTTTTCTACAATTATTGCATCATTTCAAGACAAATTTTCTGTGGGAATTCAATATTTCTTGCTGCATACTGTCTCTGTGTGGCTTTATCAATGATGGAAGCAAGCCATAAGTTGGGTGTTAACATCGTCATTCTTGATTAGCCACAGATTCTAGGTATTTAATATTAATAGTTTGGTCCCTTCAAAACTTCTTCCTCGACTTGAGTAGCACATCAGCACTGAAAAATTTAGGCACGGAGGATAATGAAGATGTAGGTTTTGCCATCACACAGCTTAAAACAGAGTGAAAGTTGAGAAACACATGTCCTCTTTCAACAGGATTCTTACATGGTAGTCAGTCTAGATCTTCTTGTAAATAATATAGGTAAAAACTTTGAGAAATACTTTTGACGTTAAACCAGCAAGGTCATAAGTGCAAAAAAATATACTAGCTTAAGCTGTGGATGGAGCAAAATTGGACAGACTTGAGGACCATATAACAAGGAAACGCAAGCGTCAATCCAGGTTGTGTATAACGTGAGAAATCACAAATCAGTGCAAGAACATTCAAGAAGTAAACAATACTAGCTCTGTTCAGAGTTAGAAGCTTCAGTATCTACATAGAAAGTTGAAACGACAACACTGAAAAGGTCTTCCATTATCTACATCAGTAAGCCTTTGGAACTGGTAAAGGAGGCATTCAATGAGCTTGAGAAATCTTAATAATGAGAACAATGATGTCAACATTATGGAGACAATGATTGGAAGGAAACTGAAATAGAGATAACTGTGATAATAAATGGCTCAAAGCCAAAAATAATGAACATTTTATAGGCAACCACAATTGCAAATGGAATATAGCAAGAGCAAACATGTCAAACGATTTCAAACAACTATAAGTAGTTTGAGGGGCACCCAAACAATGTTTTTCTTTGTTTGGTTACAGACATTCAAAATAAGAAACAATATAAAACCTATATATATGCGGTTAATTGTTTTTCTTAAAAAAACAAAGGGCAGTCAATTGCTTTAACAAGGAAAAACTGGATAGGAGATGGTTGTATTATTAAGAGTGAAAAGGAAATTGCAAAGGAGAGGTCAACGATTGCTGTAAAGAAACTAAGCAAGTAGAAAATAATGCAGTAGTAGCATTAGGAAACACAGAGGTAAAAGGGTAGTGCAAGCAAGTAAGAGGAGTATAGAAGGAGGAACAAATTACAAAGGGGGCATGAGAAAAGATAAGAAATAGTAAATGAGACAAAAGCAAAATGATATAAATTTAAAATCTACAAAGGAATGTGGTGCTCAAGGAGCTGACAACATTCAGGTAACATATTATGGTGGTTATAGATAAGAGCATAGCTACAAATATTGGGAAAAAAATGCAATAAATCACAACTCACCCTGAAAATGAATTTTGGAAGTGAAAAATCGTGGTTTTTTGATAAACTTGTGGCCAACAATTTTGATTTTAAAAATTGTAAGTTTGACCCAAAAAATCATGATTTTTTTATTACAATTTTATCACCAAAAGCTTGCCACTTGCAATTTAATCACAAATTTTGCAAATTTTTCTGGTTCTTTTTTGCTATATATGATAATTTTTTCAGGGATTTTTTTTTCTAATTTCTGCAGCAATTTTTCTCTGATTTTACCCTCACCCTGACCCTAACCTATTTCATTTTTTTCCCTAACCCATTTTTTTAACACTTAACTGAATTTGCTAATTTATTCACGAGAAAAATTTTTAACTTTGGGTAAGAGTTCAAATCTTCATCATAAACTGGAAAGATGTGCATAAAAATGTAAAGGCTAACCTTTACATATCCAAGTCCCACAATATCAAGAACAATGTGGAGTGTGAAGTTTCAACATTTGATATCCTATGCTACTTTCTAATCAAGTCATCCAAGAGAATTTCCATATCTGTGTGGTACTGGTATGCAAGAGAATGCATTATTCTAAAATCTAAATCCTAGGTTCTAAGTAAGTTCTAAGAATGAATGTTTACAGAGTTACCCATATACACTGGAAACAACTTATGATGTTTTCATTTAACAGAAAATGATTTGGAAATCAGATCCAGCACATACAAAAGAAGCAATTACATTATATGTATGGGAAAAAATGACTTTTATTTTTTAATAACATTGTATCGTGCATATCTCACTTGAGCTATTCAACTAATCATAGAGTTTGGAAAGAAACTCTAAAAACAAAACAAAAATTACAGGATTGACCTATTATAAAAATGTTGAAAATTAAACTGAGTGCTCATCTTATTCAGTCTTTTTTCTCACTTAAAACACAATAAATGCTTAATATACCTTAAATGGAACAGGACATTTGGTTTTTGTACTTAATCTAACATATATCCAACAAATATTTAACCTTGCTGTAATAAATGTTCTATTTTACATAGCCTTCATGGAAGCAATAATACCTTAAATGGCACATAGCAAAAGAAGCCCAGACATCCCAACTATGTAGAGCCTCTGCAACCAAAAAGCATTTGTTATAGTGAATACTGAAACATGGTTCTGTGATCCTTTTTAAACTCGTTCTTAGGAAAAATGTTTCTATACTTGCTACCATACTTATCATATCAATTGAAGAAACATGGTTCTGTGGTCCTTTTTAAACTCATTCTTAGGAAAAATGTTTCTAAACTTGCTACCATACTTATCATATCAATTGAATTTAATTTTTGTTTCATAGAAAGATTCACACACATGAGAAGACATAGCATCTTAATGATATTCCTGTCTGCCTATAGATGGAAGGATTCCGAATACATAATAGAAACCAATATTAAAACTTTAGGAGAGATCTCCATTTCCAAACACATGACCCGATGAAGAAAGCACCAGAAAAAGCAATAAACTTCTTCTTGGCATTCAGTGAAAAGGAAGAAGATGTTTAACCCAGTTGATTCTCTTTAATGTCCGATATACAACTACAATTTATTCATTAAATAAAATGAGATTAAAACAAGTGGTAGTAAAGATAGATCATCCCGTATTATGTGTTGCCTTTGAAACTTGAAAGAATCAATAAACCTCTAGCATCCAACCAATGAAGATTATTACATCTGGTGCTGAATCTAATATGTTAATTTTGTCATGTTCAGTGAAGCTGTTGCATACCCATATCATGTGTATCAATGCATTTTCAAACCCAGGTAAACTTGGATCTCAAGAATAATACAGTATGAATAACAAAGAAGGCCAATTCCATAAATATATTAACTTGGATGAGCATAATGAGGAATTTGTATGAGAAATTCTAAGCATATGATAAACAACAGAACACGTTCCCTGATAACCTATTAGATCCACAACCCTCCACATGATCTCTCTAGTAAGTCACTAGTTATCCAACAATGTCAAATAAAGGGTGAAAATGATTGATAGCTAGATGTATACATGCAGGGCATCCCCTAATTATGATCTGAAACAAATAATTCTTGGAAGAATTGACCAAAGAATTAAAATTTAAAGTATTTCTAGAAACTCTGGAATACAAAAAAATTAATAATGTAGTCAAATGGGATGAGCATGTAGTAAAATCATTGGACTTTGATAAGAGATTCTTACTTTACATTCCTAAAAAGACATGCAAGTGTTCTAATTGGATTAAACATTAAATCCAACTATGGATGAGGCGAAGGTTAATCTGGAAGGGGAATTTACCTCAACAAAGGATACGCGACAAAATATGGGAGAAAATGAAAAATGCAAGTGCAAAATTAAAAAACCCTTTTGCAGCAAAGTCTCTGTATGAATAAATATAATTAGAATTAAGCTAACATATCAGGCTGCCCAAACCAGCTCATTTGGGTGCATGCACCTGTTGCTCTGGGTGTACACTACACAGCTGTAATGCACCCCCTACCCAGTACCTAGATACTTGATGTGCTTATGTTACTAATAATAAATATATTTAATTTCTGTATTTTAACCTTTTTCCTCTGTACCAAAAAAAAAATCTGAAAAAAAAATTCAACTATATAGCAATTTGCTATCAAAAGTCCGGCTGATGTTGAAATAATATACAACAACTATCAAAGTGAAAACTTAATAAGGAAGTATCCTCGAGCAAAGACTGGATTTACAAGTAACCAGCAAGAAAGGAAAAAATTGAGCAAAAATCCTTTAAAAACTCCCCCATGATTCATAACGCTAGACAAACTAAATAATGAATTTAAGCAAACAAGGATGTACACAGCTAAACATTGAAAAGTAATCATAAGAACAAGGGAGAAATGTCATTCAATACTTCTGTACACCTAATGTATAGAAAAAGACAATTAACCGAAACCAATATCACAGCCTCAAATGGTAATGCGGCCGAGAAAACTCCATTAACGACCTAAAATATCCTTACAAGACGCATACACACAAATGACCGCCCAAATACTAACCTTACATAACAAAAGGAGAAAGCGAGAAAAAATTCTCCCAAAAATGAAGATTACAGAACGAAAAGAAACACCAAAAACATAATCAAAATATAAGCTCAACTCATGGCCTGTCGAGAAAATTCATGCTTACCCGAAAAGGAAATCTCACTAAAAATTGCTTCAAAATGTGTGGAATATTCAAACCGCAAAGAATTCTCCAAACTCGCGTTGCTGCTCGACTGAACAACTATTTCCAGTACAGAAAATCTGGTATGCTGAAAACCACACGCAAACGATGTTAGCAACAGCTCTAGGTTTCTCTGAATTTAGAGAACTGAAAAAATGTGACTGGATACGGAAAAACGGTCAGAAAAATTGAATGAAGATTTTATCTGGCGGGTTTCGATCAACATTAATTTCGGTATTTTCGACCATTATTCTTTAGCTCGGCGCGGACAGCTTTTTCTACCACCACTTTATTCTTTCAGAGAGCTGCAGAAGATCCCGAAACCGACTCGGACCATAAATTTTCTTTTTTAAATTAAAGAGGACAGATTCGATTCTGAGCGTGCATTAGAATGTTTAACATACCAGCAAACCGGCTGCCTAAAATTTATCAAGCACGGTGTTATGAAAAATTAGTAGCTTAGGTGGTAGTATAAAAACTTTAATTATTTTAAATTTTATGGGTGCTTGTGAGAATTTTTTATACAATACCATCTTAAAATTTAATATTATTGTAAAGGAAAATTAACTCTCTTTACTTGTAATTTAGGTTACTTAAATAAATTTAAATAATTTAGTATAAGTTAATTTAGATAATTTGTGATAGTTAGGATTTTTTAATAATTAGTTTAAAAATTTTAATGTGGATGATTATTTTGGAAGAAGATTTTATAATGTTTAGTATTTTTATTTTTAAAGTTTGATCTTTATGTTTTGTTAAGTATGATCTTTAAAGTTTGATCTCTATATTAAGTATTTGAGTGTCTTGGATTTTGTGTTGATGTCTTGCTTTACGTAGGGTTGAATCTAGTTATTTGGGTCAAATATGTTATTGTACTCATCTTTTACCTTTGAATTTGACCCTACACAATGCTATCTTTGTCTATTCTATTGATTTTTGTTGATCTAAACATTACCATTGTTTAAATATACCTTGGAGGGACTATCATGTACAAGGAGACAATTTCTATTAGGTCAACCCCTATAAATACATACAAAGTTCAAAGACAATAAACAAGGGCTCTAAAATGAATATATGTTGATTTGTTACTCATTTTCACGCACCAAATTCAAATGATTTACTATCAATTGCTCCTTTAATGCTTTAGGATAGAAAAAATGCTTGGGAGATGAGAGTTGTGAAATGAATGCAATTAAATGTATTTAAATACTATCATTTAGCACCAAATTTTGTATAATGTACTTAGTCAACTCAAGGAAAGAAAATGAAGGGTGTTAATCAATTTTGAATTTTAAAAGGAAAGGGTCAAGTCTATAACTATGAAAATGACCCTAGGTATGCAAATGATCAAATCAATATGAATAACAATTAGGTGGAGGTTTTTCCTTAATGACCCTGAAGCTTTGCAGTTGAAGCTGGCCAGGATACTGTCTTGTAATAGGGGCGACCTCTCATCCACCTACTTGGGCCTTCCTTTGTGTATCTCAAAGATTTTGGATTCCTTTTGGTTGGGCCTGCTGGACAAGTTCAGTAGAAAGTTGGCGGGTTGGAAAGGGGTGTTTCTCAACCAGGCTAGGAAGATGTAGCTAATTGCTTTTACTCTTCAAAATTTGCCAATGTATGTTATGATCCTCTTCAGAATTCCTATCAAATTCGAAGAGAAAATGGAACAAATAATGAGAAGATTTTTGTGGTTTGGCGTTGAAACCAAAGCTAGAATTCCTCTTGTGGCTTGGGATTTGGTTTGTAGACCAAAGAAGTGGGGTGCTCTTGGCATTAGAAACCTTAAAGCCTTTAATAAGGCTCTCTTATCAAAGAATTTTTGGAGGCTCCTTAATGGTGAAGCGGGTTGGGCTTCAGTGGCTAGTAATAAGTATATGCATGGTCTTGAGAGATTATGGAACTTGTTAACTTTTGATGATATTTCGTTTGGTTCATGCTTTTGGAAGAGCATTGTTCCTTGCAGGGAGTTGATTGTTGATGGTGTTAAATGGCTATTGGGTGACACTAATTGGATTCTCTTCTAGGAGGACACCTGGTGTGGATTGAAGCCTTTGGCCAGTCTTCACTAGGCCACCCCCATTGTTCCTATGTGCAAACGGTTTTTGGTTGTCGGGTGGTTGATTATATTCATAATGGGGAGTGGAAAATTTTCTAGGATTGGGACCCGTCGTTGAAGGTTCTTCAGGACTTTTTAAGAGTGGTTTGTATCCCCACTTTTCCTAGGTCGAACAAAGTTGTTTGGACCCCTTGTGTTAAGGGTGAGTTTTCATTTGCTTATGCCCTTAGTAGGATGATGGATAAGCCTGCTTCCATTCCTTTTTGGAGAAACTTATGGAACAAGAAATTGATTCCCTAGGTGAATGTTTTCTTTTGGCTTCTTATGTAAGGTAAAATTTTAACGCAGGATAATATTTGTAAAAGGGGCTTTGCTTTTCCTAATAGATGTGTTCTTTGTGAAGCTGATGTTGAGAGTGCATTCCATATTTTCATTGGTTGTAAGTTCTCCTCACCAATTTGGAGTAAATTTCTTGGTGTTTGCAATTTGGTTTGGGTTTTCCCAGAGTCCCTTGAAAAATTTGTTGAAATGGAAGTGCCCCTCCACTTATCCTGTTCTCCATGGACTTTGGGATCTCATGGCCCCGCACATTGCTTGGGGTATTTGGAAAGAATGAAACAATAGAATCTTTTGGGATTCTAAGATAGAAGTTGGCAGAATCTATATCAAGGTTCGTCAAGTGATTCTAGAAAAAAAATTCATTTGTTTTCCTAACTCTCCCCGTTGTGACCCTGCTTTTTGTCTGGTTGGTTATGATATTTTGGTGATTTATAACTAGAAGATTCCTTCCATTCTTAACATAAACTTGAAACCTAGTTTGAATGAAAGATTGAATACTAAGTAGAACCACCTCCTCCAGGGTGGATTAAAGTTAATTTTGATGGGGCAACAAATGGGAACCCCAAGCCTGAAGGTTGTGAGGGGGTGTTGAGGAATGAGGAAAACAAACTCTTAGGTGCGGTGGCACTCCCGCTGGGAATTCAGACCAATCATTGTGTTGAGGCGGAAGCTACATTTGCAAGCATAAAATTTGTTGTGGACAGAGGATATTTAAAATTATGGGTTGAAGGTGACTCTTTAAACATTATTAATTACCTAAGTGGAACCCATATGTCGAGTTGGAATGTGGGGTAATTAATTAAAGATATAATAATGATGTTAAGGGTGTGTGAAGAGACTCGTGTATCTCACATTTTCCAAGAGGGAAACTCTGGCAGATTTTTTTGCCAATGAAGTTGTCAAATTAAATGAGTCTCGGGCATGGGAGGAGGGATCGATCATTCCCAAGAGAGCTAGAATTTTAATGTGGAATGATGGAGTGGGATGATATTAGGCGGTCATGGCATTTAAGCCTTAGTACCTTATTTTGACTCACATGCTTTTTGGGTCTCTCCCAGATTGTTGGATTTTATTCAAATGACTTTTGCAAGGGTTTCTCCCATATGGTGTCTACTAAAATGGGTGGTGACAAAAGTAGAATAGAATCACATACTTGTTCGAGTCTAAGGAAGAAAAAAAACTATGGAATATTTTGCACCAAGAGAGTTTTATACCATTCCTAAAACGTCTACATGGGCACGACTCAAATGCGTCGATGGAATTTTTTTCCTGTAGGCATAATAGGAATCTTCAAATAAAGGGTTTGGAAGTGGAGGTGAATGAGGAGTTGATTGTTGCTATGATGAGGATGTCGATGGTAGGCCGCAAGTTTTTTAAGGACAAGAGTAATGAGGATGTGATGGCCCAGATTTTTAAGGATGACGAGAGGAAGAAGTTGGTCAAAATGGAAAGCTAAGGCTATGAGCGCAAGTCGCTCAAGAATATTTTGGTGGAGGAGGTTGAGGTAATAATTTTTTATGTGATGTTGGAAGGCAGGTTTACTGTAATCCTAGGACACCATTTCACTCTCTTAAATCACTTCAGACACGGGTTGTTTGTTTCTTTTCCTTTTTTCTTGCTTTCGTCTATGGAGATTTTGGTGTATGCACATTTAAAAAATAGGAAGACCCTAATCCTCCTTGAGGGTCTCATTCTTCTTATCATGGAGCATGTCAAATCTCTCCTCCTTGTCCCTACTATTATGGGTAAGGAGAAGACTCTGAGTGATGGGTCTGATTCCTTTGGTTTCGATACCAGCAATGTCAAAGATGATGAATGGGATGAAGAGGAGGAGGTGGGTCCTCAATCCCCTGAGGCCACCTCTTTGAAAAAGAGGAAGAAGAGTTTCCCTAAAAGTAGTTGTGCGCCTAAGCGCATTATTCTCTCTGATAGCGAGGACTTGGAGGTGGGGTTAGAGGATTCTTCTCCCAGGAAGGTGGAGTCGGTTGTTGGCCAAGGTGAAATTGATGTTGGTCGTGAGGAGGGTTTACAAGAGAATGTTTCTAGCTCAGAGGCCAAGGACTAGCCAAGGTGATCATCCAAATGCATTGCTAAGCTAAAAAACTAGGTCTTTAATGTGCTTGCGATAGATACCATGGTGTTAGATGAGGAGAAGGCTACTGATGATAATGCGGGGAATATTGAGAACTCATCGGCTCATAACTTACTTAATGATGCTATGCAGGATGATAATAAGGGTCAAGGTGAGGAAGACTCTTAGAGGATGAATGCTAAATCGGAACCCTTGAAGGTAGACCCCCTCTCTAAGTATTTTTCTTATTTAAATGATGAATCTCCCTCATTGTTTCAATTGTTGGGCATGGCTAGGGATGGGGCCACTGGTAATTTTAAATTAGCTAAGTGAACTCTTCAAGAGTTCAATCAAGTGAATATTAAAATTAGGAGTTTGAAGGAGAACCTGAGGAATGTGCCAAAAAAAATTGTTTCAGACATTCTTGTTGACAAGATTATGGACCTTGAAGGTTTGTTCCAAGATTTCAAATCCCTGTGTGAAGAACGGTTGGCTGGGTTGGAAGTTAAGGTTGTGGGCACCAATGTAGACATCAAAAATTTATTGCATGTGTCATATCTCTATGAAAAATAGTGCAGACTCGTTGGAAGTCTTGTTCAAAACTATGTGATTTAAGAAAGGATCAACTGTACTTCTTTGAGCTTATGGAGAAGGAGCATATGGCTAAAGGAAAAGGAAAGAAGGGTGCGAAAGATGACACCAAAGGCCATGCCGCTAAAGGGTCGGCTGATTAGAAAAGATCTTTTGAAGCCAAGAAGAAGGAGCTGCTAGAAATGATTGACCTGCATAGGATTCAGGAGCTTGAGGTGGCCAACACCTTAAGCAGTATGAATTAGTGTTTGCTCTGTTGTTTTTATTTTGTTGGTCTTTGGGTGGTTTTTTGTTGTTTTGTTTTTTTGTCGCTATTGAGTGTTGTTGTTGGTTCACTATTTTATCTTTGGTTCAACATTCTTTTTGCCTTGGTTTCTTTGTGTTGGTCTACTGATGGTTTAGTTTGACCAATCTTTTTAGCAGCATTTTGTATCTAATTTTGTATATGGTTTTAGGTCCCTTCAAAACTTGTTTTTCCCATATAATCAAAATGATTAAGTGGAGGTAGGTGTATGAATAAATGTGTAGATAAGACGAATGTATCAAAGTACATGTGTATGAGGATAAGGTGTAGAGATAAATGTATAAGAATGTGTGTGTGCATGGATGGGTAAAGAATAGGAGAATGAGCTCAACATTGAACAAGATTGTGTCATTTGTTTATTTGTACATGTATCAAGACATCTTCTAAAAAATGTGCATAAAACCAAATGGGAAATTTCATGAATATACAAATTTCACCATTACTTCTTGCCCCTACTTTGAGGTGCATGTGAATTATAAAATGGTCATGCAACTCAAAGTATAGAGCACTCATAAATATGCTTGTAAAGTAAAAATTTAGACATCAAAAGATACAAAAGGTTGTACATGTAAAGTAGTGGACCTTACAAGGTGTCATTGTGGGTGATGCCATAATAGTGTGTTTCACTTTTGGGACATCCTAAGTTTTGCTTGAAATAACTTACTTTTAGAAAAACCAATGATTTAAGCCTTGAGGGGTTCCATCTAAAGGGTTTTAATTGAAGAGGGTTAGATAAGACCCCCTTAGATCAAACCCCCTTGGATAGAACCCCTCCAATATTAAATCATACCCATAATGGAGTCTGTTTCGCACCTATCAAAATGCTAGCAAAAAAACACTTTTTCTTTACCTTTTGAGGGATTAAATAAAGTCATTTAGAAAATACTTTTTGCAAGATCGTAGCCCTCGAAATGATCTTTCCAACAAGTTAGTTTTGATATGTTTTCATTTTATCATGTATTTAATTTTTAATTTTTATTGAACATAGGTTTTTCACTAAAGATCAAGCTCTTCATTCTACAAAGGTGGAAAAATAGTAAACCATTGTAAAAAAAATACCTTTGTCATAGGTATTGATGTCCTTGTTTCACCAAAAAAAAAAAGATTTTGATATTTACACAACAAGATATGTTTGATTACTTATACCTATATCCAAATTATAGTTATAGTGACTTAAAAATTTAATTAAAACAATTATGTAACAAAAAAATATGAAAAAATCTCCTTGCCCTAGATATTGATGTTAAGAAGAAATTTTATGTGGGCAATTTTCTATGCAGCATGGGTGCAGGCTAGGGTTTCAATACCCTAGTCGTGCATCCTTTGTTACATGTGCAACTTCTTTGTTGCATTCAAGGGCGTCTATTTTCTTTTGTGGGTCATGGCCAAGGGGGGTCATAGGGCTTCTCTTCTCACCCTTTGTTTTTGTGCTTGAAACATGGTGCACCTTCCTTTGCAGAGGTTTATATCATCATGTGGAGTGTCTTTTTTAACCCGTTTGCTTATGTGTTTTGTTGCATCTTATTTGGTATTTGGTTGGTTTGGAGGCACGATTTCTTCCTTTTTTGCCTTCCTTTTGTTGTCTTAAATATTCTTTGTGCTTTAATCCACTTTTGGCCATTCGTGAGTTTTGTGGTGCATGTGAGGGGAGTAGCCCTTTTCTTACATGGCACTTAGTGGGGCCTTGAGTAGGTTGGATCTTTCATCTCTCGTTTTGGATGTGATGCAGGTTCATCTAGGGGTACTAGCAATCCTGTATCACCAAAAATATTGTTATTTTATTTTGTTCATTTTCAATAAGGGCTTAGGGGTTAGGAGAATAATATTTTAATTTGCAATAATGTAAATTCCCTTGGTGTGAAAATGTAAATGTAAATTTGATGGGAAATAGGTATTGGTAAAGTAGTAAAAGCATCTAGTGGGGGAATATTCTATTTGGGCAACTCATTACTAGGTGGGACCACTTGGTATGCATGTTATTGCATGTTCAATTGCTTTCTTTGCACGCATTTTCATGTTGGCCACAAGCTTTGCATGTTGTTGCATGTTTGGGTCATGACTTTGAGACCCAATCTCAGTAAAATGGCTATAACTTCCTCATATCATAGCGAAATCAAAATTTTCAAAATATTTTGAAAAGCTGATAAGGAGGTGCACAAAACCCAAATAACCATTTTTAGAAAATTCAGACTAATGATGGAGCAGTAATAGGCATAATGTGATGGGTTTTTTTGTGGTTTTGGAAAAACCATAGTGGTGATCCTTAGTCAAAAATCTATATATTCAAGCCTTGTCATTTAGGAAGGTGGATTTGGGAGTTTTGTAGGTGATATGGGGAGATTTTTTCAGATTGAAGAGAGGATTCGAAGACTCCACTGTTGCAGATTTCTATTTGCATATAAGCCCATGGTTTAGGGAGCTAGTGAGCTTCATATTTGGAGAGATAGTGAGCTAGCGAAGTCTATGTGAAGGGAGCTTGAGAGCTTCAACTAAAAGAAGGTTGAAAGAGACTAATAAGAAAAAAAAAATTGCATGTTTCAAGGTGTACTACAGCAGCAAGAAGGTTCATGGTTTCATGGTTTATTTGCAACAGCGATTTCTAATGATAATTGCAGGTTGAAGGAGCTAGAATATTATGAAAGAAGACAAATTTAAAGAAATAATTTTTGTATCTTTTATTTTCTATTGTAAATAAGATTTGTATAAGTTTTGTAATGGTTTTCATCAGCCCCATATTGATGCAAAATATTCTACTTTAGTTGTGCTTTGTTGTTGTAACAATTCATGAGTTTTTGAACGAGAAACATGAGACCTTACTCGCAGATTTTTGGTGTTGATTCAAACAAATTTTGAGTTACATTTTTAGATTTTTGTGATTATGTGAATGAGGGTTGGTTTCTTACTTCATGAGTTACATTTTCAATAAGGTCTTAGGGGTTAGGAGAATAATATTTTAATTTGCAACAATGCAAATTCCCTTGGTGTGAAAATGTAAACGTAAATTTGATGGGAAATAGGTCCCGGTAAAGCGATAAAAGCATCTAGTGGGGGAATATTCCATTTGGGCGTCCACTTTAGGATGAGGAAAAATAGTTTTGTATTTTAGTGGTTTTGGCATGGTTTGCATGTACATGTGTCATAAAGTGGGTTGCAAAGAATCTTGCATGTTTTTTGCATGCCTTTGCATGTAAAAGTGTAACCGACAAGCTGTAAGGAATCTGTAAGAGGTTGTAAAATGACATAAAAAACCAAGTTTGATTGGACAAGAGTTTAGGCACCCAAGAGAAGGATGGCATGCATTGGACCTCATTTCTTATTGCAGATTTTGTAACTCCTGAAGTTGGGCATGGATTTTTCAAGATGGTTCTAGAAGGTTGTTTTGTGAAACCATCAATGGTTTTCTCCATGTACATTCTCTATTTATTTGAGGCCTTTTCATTTGGAGAGGGGGGCTTGGAGAAGTTGTGGTTGGATACCCAGATGTTGTCAGAATTATGCCAAGATGTTGAAGACATTATGCTGCAGATTTTTGTATGTATGAAGCCTAGATTGTAAGGAAGCCTGTGAGCTTTAGTTTGATGTAACCATTTTATGATTTAAGCAAATAAGAATGTTGCTGATTTTATTTATTTAAATCTAAAATTTAATGGCATGTTGTAGTCATCTTGCAAGTCTATTTGTGTGTGTTTGATAAGGGGAGTTCCTTTCATCAATGGTATCAGAGCATGTTGGACTCCCTTCATCATTGGTATCAGAGCATGTTGGATCCCCTTCATTAGTAGTATCAGAGTGGGAGTTCCTGAGTGTGCAAGCAGAAGCACCGACGTGAGGCAATTTGCACCAGGACCTAAGGGTGGAGAGTGTGAGGATTTTTTTTGTAGATGGATGTACAACCTACAAGAAGAAATCTTTTGAGGGTTTGAGGAATAAAGGTCCCCATATTTGTAAATAGATAGCTAAAGGATGCAATTTACAATAATATTTTTGATTATTGAAATAGGGTTTTGTAAACAAATCGCCAAAAGAGATAGTTTACATAGGTAAAACTTGAGGTTTTGAATATTTTTGTTGAGGCTTTGTGAGGTCACCCATCCCAGTACCACTCCAAGTCACCTCTGTGACCTCTTGAGAAGGCCTAATGCTTTACCTTTGTGGGCATCACCTAGATGCAATTATTGCTAAGTGGATCATTCATTATCATGAGAGATGGGTTCTTGTGAACCACTACTCATGAAACATGGGTCAACGAGTTGGACTCGTAAAACTATATGGTTGAATCTTGATAGAAATACTATAATTTGACACACCATGGGAAATACCTCCTACTTATCAATTGATGAGCTAAAGGGGCTCTACGATGAATGGTTCATAAGGCATAACACTTGCTAAAGGTTTTGCAAATGGGGTTGCAAGCTAAGTGGGCTTAACCTTGGGGAAAACTCTATGGTTAAGTGTGCTTTACCTGGAGCAGTATTGGGATGGGTGACCTCTTGAGAAGTTCTAGTGCTTCACCTCTATGAGCACCACCTAGATGCAATGAGTGCTAAGTGAACCATTCACTGTCATGAGAGATGGGTTCTTGTGAACCACTACTTATGAATTATGGGTCAATGAGTTTGACTCGTAAAACTCCATGGTTGAATCCTAATAGCAATATCACAATTTGACACATTGTGGTAAATAACTCCTTATCAATTGATGAGCTAAAGGGGATCTATTATGAATTTTTTATAAGGCACAACACTTGCTGAAGGTTTTACAAATGGGGTTGCAAGCTAAGTGGGCTTAACATTGGACAAAACGCAATGGTTAAGTTTGCTTGAGATGGAGTAGTATTGGGATGGGTGACCTCTTGAGAAGGCCCAGTGCTTCACCTTTGTGTGCATCACCTAGATGCAATGAGTGTTAAGTGGACCATTCACTTTCATGAGAGATGGGTTCTTGTGAACCACTACTCATGAAACCTGAGTCAATGAGTTTGACTCATAAAACTACATAGTTGAATCTTGATAGCAATATCACAATTTGACGTGTTATGGTAAATACCTCCTACTTATCAATTGATGAGCTAAAGGGAATCTATAATGAATGGTTAATAAGGCACAACACTTGTTGAAGTTTTTGGAAATGGAGTTTCAAGCTAAGTGGGCTTGACCTTGGGGAAAACTTTTTTGTTAAGTGTGCTTGAACTAGAGTAGTATTGGGATGGGTGACCTCCCAAGAAGGGCTAGTGCTTCTCCTCTGTGAGCATCACCTGGATGCAATGAGAGTTAAGTGGACTATTCAATCTCATGAGAGATGGGTTATTTTGAACCACTACTCATGAAACATGGGTCAATGAGTTTGGCTCGTAAAACTATGTGGTTGAATCTTGATAGTAATTCACTATTATCATCATGTTGAGTATTGTATTCTTATTGAAGACTATTAGAGGTATCCCCCTCAAAGTGTCTTAGGAGGTTTCCCCCTCAAAGTGACATTATTATCAAGTATTTTCATCATATTCTTATTATATTATTTTATTGTGCAAGTTGTTTCATAATAATTGGTATCAGAGCATGATCTTGGCATCATGAAGACAAGACATTTTTTCAATTTTGCAAGTTATTTTGTGAAACACATTTCTCTCACATTTTGGAGAATTTTTTTCTTATTTTAAAGGGTTTTTGAAGAGCATATTGAAGTAGTTCTAGTCTAGGTTTCAGATGAATTGGAGAAAAATTAAGTGATTTATTATAGAATTAGGGTTTCCAATAAATTTTCTCTCAAGGTTACAAAACACCTAATTTTTGGGAGATTTTTTTGGGAAAGTGCAACCTAGGCCTTGGTAAGTTATAAAAAAATCAAATTATCTTGACTTCATTTGTGTGATTTATTGCAAAATTGTATTTCTAGAAATTCTTCACAACAAAAAGTAGCTACAAGCCGACTACTCATAACACTAACTTGTACAATAGAAGAATACAATAGGAATATGTTGCAAATACTTGATAATAATATGTCACTTCAAGGGGAAACCTCCCAATCCACATCAAGGGGGATACTTCCAATATTCTTCAATTAAAACACAATACTCAACATGATGATAATAACCTACCTATACTGTAATGAAACAACTTACACAATAATATAATATAAAATATGATGTAAATACTTAATAATAATATGCCACTTCGAGGGGCAACCTCCTAAGCCACTTCGAGGGGGATACCTCCAATATCCCTTAATAATAACACAATACTCAACATGATGATAATAACCTACCTATACCTCCTATATATACCATACTTATTCCTAGGATACTATCTAGGCCAACCTAGATAACCCTATAGAAGCCTTAGACTGACCTAAGTAACTAATTAACAATATAATAATGATAATATTACTTAATTATGAGTTAAGGTAGTCATAAGTTGGCTACTCATAACACTAAACACACTATAGGGGTAGGGGCATAACATTTCCCTCCTCTTTACAAAAGCATTATTCTCAATGCTAACTTTTCCTTTTTCTTCTTCTTCATCTCTTTTTTTCTTCTATTTCTTCTTTTACTGTTGTTTTTTGTTCTTCTTCTTCTTTCTCTTGCTCTTTTTATTTTTCTTGTTCTTGCTCTTTTTTATTTTTCTTTCTCTTGTTTTTTCTATTTTTCTTGTTCTACTTCTTGTTCTTTTTTTTGTGGTTACTTTTTGTTGTGAAGTTATAGAAAGATAATTTTACAATAAATCAAACAAATTAAATCAAAATACTCTAAAAAAAATTATGTAACTTATCAAGGCCTAGGATGCACTTTCCCGGAAAAAAATCCCAAAAATTAGGTGTTTTGCAACCTTGAGAGAGAATTTGTTGGAAACCCTAATTTTGTAATAAATCACTTATTTTTGCATCAATTTATCTAAAAATTATATCATAGCCTCCTTTATTATGTATTAAAATATCCACTAAAAATAAAGAACTAATACATCAGGATTTGAGAGATATGCACCTTCCAAATAAATTGGGAAGAAACCCTAATTCTACAATAAATCACCCAATTCTACTCCAATTCCTTTGAAATCCATGTTTTATCTTCTTGAATATTTTCTTCAAAAACCCTTTAAAAATCAAACAAAAATTCAAAAGATGCCTTATCATCATGGTGCCAAGATCATACTCGGAGACCATTTGTAATAAAAACTTGCACAATAATAATATAATCTAAAATATGATGCAAATACTTGATAATAATATGCCACTTTGAGGGGGAAACCTCTAAAGCCACTTCGAGGGGGATACCTCCAATAGTCTTCAATAAGAACACAATGCTCAACATGATGATAATAACCTACCTATACCTTCTATATATACTATACTTATTCCTAGGATATCATCCAGGTCAACCTAGGTAACCCTACATAAGCCTTAGGCTGACCTAAATAACTAAATAATAATATAATAATGATAATATGACTTAATTAAGAGTTAAGGTAGCCACAAGTCGATTACTCATAACACTATACACATTATAGGGGTAGGGACACAACATATACCTCTTATATATACCATACTTATACCTAGGATATCACCCAGACCAACCTAGATAACCCTATATAAGCCTTAGGTCGACCTAAATAACTAAATACAATATGATAATGATAATATTGTTGAGCATACACCAAAATACTAAGAGGGGGGTGAATCAATATTCAAACAAATCTCAAACCCTCCAGAGCAAACTAAAACTTAATCTTTACAACATTAATAAAAACATGAAATATCAACACAATGCACAACACCAGATGTACATATAAAACCCCACAAGGGAAAAGCCACAATGAGAAAAGATGCTAGGAGTTGTTGTCGTAATCTAGCCTCACAAATGAATCACAGGTACAACTTTGTTTTAGGGTTACAACCCAAGGAAGTGACTACTCCTTGTAGAAATCTTTTAGGGTCATTCCAAGGAAGATACAACTCCTTGCAAACTTTGTTTTAGGGCTTCAACATAAGGAAGAAACTACTCCGTGAACTGAGAACAAACTCAAAAAATATTATAGCATGACAATACTTCTACTATCTGAATTTTAAATTGAAGCTCAATCCTTTTGATGATTATAATTCTGATTTTTCCCTTCTCTTTTGATGATTGCAATTTTTCTTTGACAACTCTTATGCAACTTCTTCAAATGTCTTCTTTGCATCTTTTTGACTCGCCGCTTTCATCCTTCAAGAATTTTTACCTTTGGCTCACTGCTTCTAGCAATCAATTAGGCACACTCTTCACTTTCCTTCTATCTCAAGGATATGATCAAATTGCATCAAACAGGATATATCATAATGCATTACACATCCTTATTCAACTTCTCACAATCACACACCACCTAGGTCAGCTTGGTTTACAATATATACATGATATTACATGTCGGCCAAGAATGTTACAATTATAAGTCGACAATAGATCAAAAAACAACATGAAACATGTAGAAGGAAAGCCCCAAAATGAACTACACGCAACACCAAGAAGAGGAACATGCCTTGTGGATTCCAACACACACTTAACCTAGTCCTAAACACTTTACAACATCAATCTTCAAGGAACACGATCTATACCACTTCGCACATTTGAAATAGGTTGGCCTTAAGTAAGAAAACATGAAACTTATAGCATGTCAACCATTACAACTTGGTAGTACCCATGAAAGATTAAATATTCCTTGTGCTTCTTCCAGATGATTCGGCATGACCCATACAACTCCAAACACTCTTTGAACTTTTCACACAAAGACTTTGTGGCACACACCTTCAGCATACCTTAGTCGACCAAGCAAAATCTTAACCTAACAACACTTTCATTCTAGACCACAACCTATTTTGGAGAAACCAAAAACAACTTGTGGAGTGGTAAGAAACATCACAAGATCTTCAAGATCATTCTCCATCAACCAATTCACCACTTCATACAGTAACAAGTTGGTGCAAGCCAATAGATGCTGAAACTAGCCACCAAATAATACAGTCCTACACTCTGTCATTTACAAATTTCTCTACAGAGGGACAAATGATATGAAAATTTGGATACAACACATTGAACTTAACTTCTGAACTATATGATCATATTTTCAAATGTAAAGGAATGCAGAGCCAAACTTTGGACCAATGTGAGCATCCTCACAAAACCAACACTATCTTCAAACTATCATTTATAAAACACCTTTCCGACAATCCATACAACATGAAATTTGAAGCACACATGCTCTAATAACATATGAAGCTAACTTCCAAACCGCATGAGCACAACATCACCAACAGAGAAATGTGGAGCATCTCTCAGAGACTTTGGCAACCAAATAGTTAGACTGTAACATAGACAACCAAACTGCAACCAAATTTTGACATCAATGACAACCAAATTGCAACAATCTCCCCCTTTGGTATTGATAGAAAAACCAATTCAACATGCACTCTTCTCCCCTTTGACATCAAGGACAAAGGGAAACTACTTCTCCCCCTTAGGGTACAAACTTTTCCCCTAAGGTGCACATTTTCTCCTCTTCAACCTTCTCCCCCTTTGATGTACATACACTCCTTGAATCAATTAACAGGATCCCCCTATCAACAACAACCACTACTAGCTCCCCTCGAGAGGTAACCACCATCAGTCTAGGAATAAGGATATGGCTTGAATTAATCCCCTTATAAAGATGCACCAACTATGCATCTAGCAAGGATGGTAAATTATCCCTAACTTCTATCAGATATACTTAAATGTATCCTTTGCAAGAGCCTTTGTGAAGATATCTACAATCCGATCCTTTGTTGAAACATATTATAAATTCACTTATTTATTTGCAACCTTCTCTCTCAAAAAGTGATACCTGAATGATATGCGCTTGGTTCTAGAATACATCACCAGATTCTTGGAAATATTGATAGCATTTGTATTATCACACAAATTAGGAATAGTCTCATCATACTATATCTTGATATTCTTCAATGTTTTCTTCATCCACAACACTTGTGTACAGTAGGATGTTGTAGCAATATACTGTACCTATACAGTTGATAAAGACATTGAATCTTGTTTCTTACTATACCATGAAACCAATATGCTTCCTAGAAAGAAAGCACCACCACTTGTACTTTTGTTATCATCCATGCATCCAACCCAATCAGCATCAGTGTAAGCACTCATATCAAATTCATTACCTTTTAGATACCTTAAGCCATAATTCGGAGTACTCTTCAAGTATATGAAGATTCTTTTGACTACCTTCACATGATTTTTTTTAGGATTAGCTTGAAATATTGAAACTAAACATATCCCATGCATGATATCAGGTATTGAAGTAGTTAAATACAATATGCTTCTAATCATAGATTTATATAACTTCTTATCAACCAAGGGAGACTCATCATCTTTACTCAAATGACAACCAGTAACCATGGGAGTAAAACCTAGTTTACAATCTTTCATCCCAAACTTCTTCAACATCTCCTTGAAATACTTTGCTTGATAAATAAAGATACCATCATCTAGTTGAGAAATTTGAAGACCGAGAAAGAAAGATAACTCACTAATCATAGATATTTCAAACTCCTACATCTCTTCAACAAACTTCTTGCACATCTCATCATTTCCACCAAAGATTATGTCATCAACATACACAATAACTATCAAAATACTTTCATCCTCAATTTTGAAGTAAATATTACTATTTGTGGTACCCTTCTTAAATCATTGTTGAAGCAATTACTTATCCAACCTTGCATACCAAACTCTAGGAGCTTGTTTGAGACCATTCAATATCTTTTTGAGTACGCACACCATGTTTGGTTCTTCTAAAAACTAGAATCCATCAATTTTCTCTATGTACACTTCTTCCAAATCTCCATTCAGAAAGGTTGACTTGACATCCATCTAATAAACCTTGAAGTCCTTGTAGGAAGAAAAAGAAAGAAACATTATGATAGCTTCCATTCTTGCTACCAAAGCAATCATCTCCTCAAAATCAATTCCTTCTACCATGAATAGCCTTTACAAACCAATATTACCTTGTTTTTGACAACTTCACCATCTTTATTCAACTTATTCCTAAATACCCACTTAGTTCCTATCACATTCTTATTCGTAGGCGATGGAACCAATTCCCAAGGCTGATTCTTATCAATCTAATTCAACTCTTCTTCAATTGCTTGCAACCATCCTTCATCCTTACTAGCATCAATAATTTTTTTAGGTTCTATCTTCGATAAAAAAAAATTAACTTGTTCACTTAGCCTTCTTTTGGTCAACACTCCTTCATTCTTGTCACCAATGATTTGATCTTCTAAATGATTTCTTTTGAACATACTTTGCAGGAGTCTTGTTGAGCTTTTCTAGTGCTTCTTCTTTCTCTTCAACTTCTTCTTATTCATCATCTAAGCAGGGAGGTGCATCAAATCCATAGTCCTCAATTTAATTCATATTTTGATGTAGATATTCATCAACCTTCATATTAGTGCTTTCAAATATCCTTCCCAACCTTTTGTTGTAGCATATGTATGTTTTTCTCAAAGATGAGTATCCCAAAAATATACCTTCATCAACCCTTGAATCAAACTTTCCCAAGACATCTTCATATCTTTTGATATATCATTTGCTTCCAAAAACTATAAAATACTTGATAGTTGTGGGTCTTCCATACCACAACTCATATGGAGTCTTAGTTTTGTTCAATCCCACCAAACCTTTATTTTGAACATATATTGTAGTATGAATTGCTTCTCTCCAATAGACATCATTTATATTTACTTCCATCAGCATGGTCCTTATTTGTCAAACTCTCTCATTTCAAATGCAATAAGGGCACCATACAATTGATCCATTGAAAGTGTATCCAAATCTCTAGCTTCCTCAATAGAATATGCTTTAGAACTATAAGATTT